>JARQOC010000011.1:182277983-182331275 GCA_033576535.1 Allobates femoralis
TCCCTGGCACCTACCATTAAGCCTACTGCTGCGCCAGAATGGGCTTTCATTATGTCACAGTCTGTCACAATCCTCAACACTGCTCCAGGCTTTGCAGAGCCAATCGATCCCCTGCACTGCCGCCTAGCCCTTACAGTCCTCCCAGGCAGCTGCCTCGGACACTGGACGGGGTGATGAAACTGCTAAATCGACCGGCACATGACGAAAAAGGGCACAAAGATCGCGCTTCCTGGCCTAATATCACAGCTCTAGGGTGTCTCCTAGCAGATATAGCCGCTTTGAGTCTCATGAATCAGATGGCCAGTTTGAGCACAGCTCAGACCAGGAGCTCGATATGTCCTTAGACCTAGAGCTGCCAGACTGACGCTCTAGTTGAAGATGTAGTGATGTCCATTAATCAGGTTTTAGATGTCTCTGACCCACCGATTGAGGCACCAGAAAACAAGGTGTCATTTAAACGTGCAAAGAAAGCACGCAGATATTTTGCAGATCACCCTGAATTTCAGGAGATGCTCCAAAAACACCGCTCTCACCCTGAAAAACGTTTGGAAAACGTATAATGATTGAGGCACATTATCCATTCCTCCCGGCAGTTACCCACAACTGGGCTGAATCACCTCAAGTGGACCCCCCAGTATCCAGACTAGCAGCACGTACCCTCCTGTCCTTACCAGACAGCTCCTCGATTAAGGATGCAACTGACTGCCAGGTAGAACAACTGGCGAGATCCGTTTTTGAAGCTTCAGGGTCTTCATTAGCCCCTACATTTGCTTCAGTCTGGGCAGCAAAAGCCATCACAGCATGGGCAGGTCAAATCCATACCATCTTAAAGTCCATGGATGCCGATCCTACTCTGGCGGACCAGGCAGCTCAGGTCGCAACCACTGCTGACTACCTGATACATGCGGCCCTTGATTCTGCCAATTGCTCAGCATTAGTAGCTTCCAATGCTATTGCCATTAGACGTGCCCTCTGGTTACGTGAATGGAAGGCGGACGCGGCCTGCAAGAAGTCCCTCACAGGCCTTCCATACCTCAGTGGACGTCTGTTCGGAGAACAACTGGACAAATTAATTTAAGGTGCCACGGGAGGCAAAAGCACTCCCTCCCTCCGCACAAAGCCAGACAGCCCTTCAATCGCCTTCAGCAAACCAGATTCCGATCCTTTCGGAATTCATTTGGCTGGTCAACGTCTAGACCGACGCAGACAGGTAATTGGTCACCATGCAGGGAGCGGTCACAGACTACCCAGAAAAAGTAGCTCATCCTGGCAGAGCCAGTCTCGCCAATCTAACCCCAAGGGATCACGATCCCATAGGTTTTCTTCCTCCTGACTCCCTCAACCCGGAAGGCACCCCACTTGTAGGCGGTCGACTGCTTATTTTTCAGCACCTCTGGCTACCTATCATACAAGACAAGTGAGTACAAGAGCTAGTGTCCTCCGGCTACAAAATAGAGTTCACGTCTTACCACCCATATTTTTCCTTTCCGTCCCCCCAAGATCACCATTAAAGGCATTCTTGCAAGCGGTCAAGTCTCTCCTCAACTCAGGAGTCATTGTACCTGTGCTACGCGAAGAGCGTTTTCAAGGATTCTATTCCAACCTCTTTGTGGTCCCCAAAAAGGAATGTACATTATGACCTGTACTAGACCTGAAGCAACTGAACAGACATGTCCGGATAAGACATTTCCGCATGGAATCTCTCCGCTCCATAATTGCTTCCATGGAACAAGGAGAATACCTTGCGTCCATAGATATACCTGAATATTCCAATCGCAGCTACTCACCAAAGGTTTCTCAGATTTGCAATCGACGAAGAACACTACCAATTTGTGGCACTCCCGATTGGCTTAGCTACAGCTGCCAGAGTGTTCACAAAAGTCACGGTGGCCGTCATGACTATCCTTCATTCCAGGGGTGTCGTCATCCTTCCATACCTGGACTGTCTGCTCATCAAAGCACCGACCTTCAGGGACTGCGAACACAGTGTCTCCATCACAGTAGACACTTTAAGAAGACTCAGCTGGCTGGTCAACCTCCATAAGTCTACTCCAGTTCCAACACAGTCTATAGTCTTTCTGGGAATGCAGTTTAATACATCCACAGCACTAGTTAAACTCCCCCAGGACAAGGGGCGGGCCCTTCGGCTAGCAGTCCGCACTCTCCTTCATCGGTCTCCTCAGTCCTTCAGAACTGCCATGAAAATCCTAGGCAGGATGGTGGCAGCATAAGAAGCAGTTCCCTTTGCTCAGCTGCACCTCGGGCCTCTTCAACTATCTATACTCAAGTCATGGGACAAGAACCCCCCCCCCGGTCACTCGACAGAAAGTTTCACCTGCCATCATCAGCCAGGCAGTCTCTCCACTGGTGGCTCCGGCCATTCTCATGCAGGGAAGGTCATTCCTTCCACCATGTTGGAAAGTTCTAATCACCAACGCGAGTCTCACAGAATGCGGTGTGGTGCACCTCCGTCACAGGGCACAGGGCAAATGGTCCCGCTCGGAATCAAAGATGCCCATCAATCTATTGGAGATTCGGGCTGTATTCCTAGCACTGAAGTCCTTCAGCCACCTTCTGGCAGGCTGCTATGTCAGAATACAGTCAGGCAATGCCACGACTGTCACTAGGGCGGAACCTGCAGTCTCCAGGCGATGAAAGAAGTTCACCATATACTTCACTAGGTGGAATCCACAAACTCAGTACTGTCAGCCGTTCACATACCATGTGAAGCGGATTACCTCAGCCACCAAGGGATGGATTCAGGAGAGTGGTCCCTACATCCAGACGTCTTCCAACAAATCTGCTGACGATGGGGAACCCCGGATGTGGACCTAATAGCGGCACACCTCAATGCCAAGGTTCCCACCTTCATGGCTAGGTCCCACGACTCCGTTATTAGGAGCAGATGCGCTAGTCCAGGACTGGACCCGATTCTGACTCCCCTACATTTTTCCCCCACTACCACTAATCCCCAAGGTAGTGAGGAAGATCAAACAAGAATGTCACCAGATCATCCTCGTGGCCCCAGACTGGTCCAGACGTGCTGGGTAAGATGATCTCGTCCAACTCACAGCAGACGTGCCATGGCGCCTACCAGACTGTGCAGACCTACTCTCTGAAGGCCCGTTTTACCATCAGAATTCATCAACTCTGAATTTGACGGCATGGCCCTTGAGACTTGGGTCTTAACCCAAGCTGGGATTTCCCAGGATGTTGTAGCAACCATGATCAGAGCGCGGAAACCAGCCTCAGCAAAGATATACCATTGAACATGGACAATCTTTTTTGCTTGGTGCACCTCTCAAGGTCATTCACCTTGGCCCTATTCCCTTCCAAGAATTCTCCGTTTCCTCCAATCGGGCCTAGACTCGGGCCTGTCATTAGGTTCCCTCAAAGGACAGGTTTCAGCCCTTTCCATCCTATTTCAGAAACGCCTCGCTACCAGACCTCAAGTGAAAACCTTCCTTCAAGGTGTTTGCCATATAATTCCTCCCTACAAAAGGCCACTAGACCCGTGGGATCTGAACCTCATCCTAACGGCTCTACAAGAACCACCTTTTGAGCCTCTAAGGGAAATTCCCCTTCACATTCTCACACAGAAAGTGGTATTTCTCTAGTCACCTTCCACGACAGCAGAACGGAGGTTGCCTCCCCGCCAAAATAGGGGACAGGAAAAACAGAGAGGTTAAAAAACCCTCCCCTTCCTGCACACACCAGTGTTTTTCCTGTCCCCTATGGGGCATGAAGAGGTTCCTCTGAGCTGCCGGTGGCCGGTGACTAGGTGGCTGCTAGATGCTTACCGGACGGCTGGGGTCAGGGCCTTCGGGTTCTCTCCCTTTGGTGCCGCTCCCGTCTTCCCTGGAGGTAATTCGGGACCTTCGCCCGCTCCTCCTGCGCTCCCTTGGGGGGTTAAGCGGGGCGGTGTGCCTCTGGCCGGGGGCCTCTTGGAGCTCCCCGGCTTCCTCCTCAGCATGGCCGCCGCTGCTAGCCGTGACCGGAAGTGACGTCGCGGAGGTTATCGCGTCACTTCCGGTAGGCGTTCCCGGGCGGGAATGCATGCGGCCGGTGGTGCGGCGTGCTGGGGGCGGCCGATTCTACAGCCGGATGCGGGCCTGGCGAATAGGGCTGCTGGACCCGGAGGAGGAGGAGATCTGCGCTGTGGACCCGGCTGCATAAAGCCCGGTCGGCTTCTTACTCCAGGTAAGGCCTGTGGGTCAGGTGCAGCTAGGAAGTCCACGTGTTACAGGTCTGTGACCATCCCCCTTGGGGCCTCTGATCCCGGTGCTCTCAGTGGCTTAGCAGGGTGGGCCTGGTTAGTACTAGCCTTGCATTATGGAGTCTGAGAAAGCCCTTATGCCTGCATCTGCAGAGCCTAGCGTTCATCCCCCTGCCGTGAGTAGCGGGATGGGGTCCACCTTTACATGTGTATGGGTTGTTCTGCTTCCTTATGGGGTCCCTCTCTCTCTCTCTTTTAGGGAGAAAAGGTTTCGGGATCCGGAAGGATAAGGATAAACCGGTGTCCCGTAAATGTGGGGTCTGCTCGGTCAAATTGCCATCTTCACATAAGAAAAAGTTGAGCCAACCCTGCACTGATGATGTTCTGCGTGCGGAGCAGCCGTCCCTTCTGGACAGCATCAAATCCCTTATCCAGCAGGAAGTCCAGTCTTCCATGTCTGTGTTTTCTCAACCCCCTGCCCCTATGATGGTCCCTCCGGCTAAGAAACGTAAATTCGTCCCTGAGGATTTGTCCTCTGAGTCCGGGGAGTTGCTTTCTTCTGACCCTGAGGGATTGGGAGGTTCTGAGGAGCCTCTGGATTCCGCTGGCTTGGATAGAAAGCGGTTTCTCTTTTCTTCAGATGATATGGAGGAACTTCTTGAAATGGTTCGCTCCACTATGGGGGTAGAGGAGGTGGAGCCTGCTCCTTCCGTGCAGGATGTCATGTTTGGGGGCTTGAAGGCTAGGGCCCATAAGGGATTTCCAGTTCATGATAACATCTTGAATTTGATTATGCATGAATGGGAATGTCCGGAGAAACGTCTTTCTGTTCCCTCCGAAATGAAGCATAGATTTCCCCTCGCTGGGGAATGTTCCAAATGGGAACTTCCCAAGGTGGATGTCCCGGTGTCCAGGGTTGCGAGGAAAACTGCCCTCCCTTTCGAGGACTCCTCGCAATTAAAGGACCCCATGGATAGGAAGATTGAGGGTCTTCTTCAGAAAACCTGGGACTCTTCTTCTTACCTTTTACAATCTAATGTTGCTGTTACCTGCGTGGCTAGGTCCCTCTCTCGTTGGCTTGTCCAACTGGAGGACCATGTCTCTCAGGGTACTTCCCGTGAGGAGATTGTTAATTCTCTCTCCCTGCTTCACAAGGCTACGGGGTTCCTTGTTGATGCCTCGGGGGAGTCGATCTGGGTGGCCAGACGTGCGGCAGCTCCGTCTAACTCCGCCCGGAGAGCTCTTTGGTTGAAGCTTTGGACTGGGGATGTTACCTCCAAGGTCAAGCTTTGTTCTCTCCCCTT
This sequence comes from Allobates femoralis, assembly GCA_033576535.1. NCBI lineage: Eukaryota > Metazoa > Chordata > Amphibia > Anura > Aromobatidae > Allobates > Allobates femoralis. Next base: position 182,283,504 of record JARQOC010000011.1, read on the forward strand.
CAAGGGGAAATTGGTGTTTGGCCCTGCTCTGGATGATATTCTGGAGCAGGCCACGGACAGGAAGAAGTCTCTTCCCGAACAGCGGTCGGCGAGGAAGCGTTTTTTTCCTCCTCCCCGTGAACAGGTCCCTTCCTCTCGTGGTAAAGGGAAATCGGGGTGGTGGAGTTACCCGAAAGGGGGTAGAGGTCGGAACTTCTTTGGTCCCCCTTCCCAGAACCACCCTGACAAGCAGTGACTACGCCACGGTACGGGGTCGGCTGTCGCATTTTTTCCCAAGGTGGCAGGAAGTCACCTCCAATCCGTGGGTGCTCCGCACCATCCAATCTGGATTGCGGATAGAATTCGTCTCCAGCCCCCCCCCCCCCGGTGCCTTCGGGTCACCACGCTTCCCTCTCGCACTCTTCAGGGCTCCTTGTGGCAGGGTCTTCAGACCCTGTTGGATTCTGCCATAATTTCTTCTGTTCCCCTTCGGGAGGTCGGCAGGGGTCATTACTCCCGCCTCTTCATGGTCAAGAAGCCTTCAGGGGTCTACAGGATTATTATCAACCTGAAGCCTCTGAATCGGTTTGTGGTTTACCATCAATTCAAGATGGAATCCATTCGGTCCACCATTCCCTTGATAGGTCAGGATTGGGTGATGGCCACTCTCGACCTCACGGATGCGTATTACCATGTCCCGATCCATCCGGATCATCGCCAGTTTCTTCGTTTTGCGGTCTCACGAAATCGGCGAGTTTTTCATTTCCAGTTCAACGCCCTTCCATTCGGGCTCTCCTCGGCCCCTCGGGTGTTCTCCAAGATTATGTCGGAGGTCGTTTCCTTTCTCAGGGGTCTGGGGATCTTTCTTGTCCCCTACCTCGACGATTTTTTGATCCTGGCCCCCTCATCTCAGCAACTGTCCCTCTCGGTTTCCACCCTTCAGGTTTTGCGCTCTCTGGGCTGGCTGCCGAATTTGGCAAAGTCCGACCTGACTCCGTCCACACGGAAGCAGTTCCTGGGGATTCTTCTAGACTCTTCCAGGCAGACGTCCTTTCTGCCTCCGGACAAAAGGGTGGACCTCGTGCAGAAGCTCTCTCGCTTCCGGAGCTTCCGTCGTCCTTCACTGAGGGAGGGCATGTCGGCTTTGGGTTCCCTGACGGCCTGTATCCCGGCGGTTCCTTGGGGACAAGCTCATTCCAGGATTCTGCAGGAATTTCTCCTGTCCTCCTGGGACAGGTCCTCCGCCTCCCTCTCCCGGAGGGTGGCTCTCCCAGGTCACGTGAGGTCCTCTCTTGCATGGTGGCTGACCCCTCGGAACCTCCGGAAGGGGGTGTCTTGGGACCAGTCTCCATTGCTATCCCTCACGACGGACGCCAGCAAGCAGGGGTGGGGGGCCACAGTCGCGGGCCGCCACTTCCAAGGCCGGTGGTCTGCTCAGGTCAGTACCAGGTCATCCAATTTTCGGGAACTGATGGCGGTGAACGAGGCTCTCCGGGCTGCAGGTGCTCTTGTCCAAGGCCGTCACGTTCGGGTGTTCTCGGACAATATAACTGCAGTGGCCCATGTTCGTCACCAGGGGGGTACCCGGTTTGCCAGTCTTACGTCTCTTTCTGCAAAGATTTTTTCCTGGGAGGAGCGACATGTCCTGTCCTTATCGGCGGTTCATTTACGGGGGTCCGACAATGTCCAGGCAGACTTCCTCAGCCGGAGGGACGTTCATCCGGGTGAGTGGTGTCTCCATCGGGAGGTCTTCAGCTCCCTGGTCTCTCGGTGGGGTCTTCCCGAGGTGGATCTGTTTGCGACCCCTCACAATGCCCAAGTGGAGTCGTTCTTCGCCCTGTCTCCGTCAGGTTGCCTTCTGGGGGTGGATGCATTCTCTCATCCCTGGGGGTTCTCCCTGGCCTATGCCTTTCCTCCGATTCCTCTCATCCCGCGGACACTTCAGAAGATCAGGCTGCACAGGGTTCCTACGATCCTGGTGGCTCCTCTCTGGCCTGGTCGCAGCTGGTTCAGCGCTCTGCTGAGTCTGGCACTGGACTGGCCCGTTCTTCTTCCTCGGAGACCCGATCTACTTCACCAGGGGCCTCTTCTTCATCCCGACCTTCCCAAGTTGAACCTAGCGGCCTGGTTGTTGAAGCCGGCTTGCTGAGGGCTAAAGGCCTCTCGGATCGGGTGATCTCCACTTTGCAGAAGAGTAGGAAGCCGGTCACTAATGCGATATATGGGAAGATCTGGAAGAAATTCGTGTCTTGGTGTGCGGCTGACCCTCCTGATCCCCTTCATCCGAATGTTGCTCGCATTTTGGATTTTTTGCAGGCCGGTCTGGAGTTGGGTCTCACCCCCAGTACTCTAAAGGTGCAGATCTCGGCTCTCTGTTCCTTTTTTGATCTGGGTCTGGCCGCTCACCCTTGGGTCCGTCGGTTTATGACTTCCCCTGGTAGACTTCGCCCGCGGCTACGGTGTCATGTGCCTCCTTGGGACCTGAATCTTGTCCTCTCCGGTCTCACGAAGTCACCCTTTGAGCCGCTGTCCTCCTCAGATCTCCGGGTGCTATCCCACAAGACTGCCTTCCTGGTTGCGGTCACTTCGGCTAGGCGTGTGGGTGAGCTCCAGGCTCTTTCCGTCCGGGAGCCCTACCTTCAGGTCCTGGACGATAGTCTGGTGTTTCGCCTTGACCCTTCCTTTTTGCCTAAAGTAGTCTCTGACTTTCATCGGTCGCAGGACATTGTTTGCCTTCCTTTTGTTCATCCCCTTCTAATCCCAAGGAGGAGTGTCTTCATATGCTGGATGTTCGTCGAACGGTGCTTTATTATCTCCAGCAGACGGCCTCCTTTCGGGTCGACCAGAATTTGTTTGTCCAGCTCTTCGGCCGCCGGAAAGGGCTCAAGGCCTCTAAGGGTACGATCGCCGGTTGGATCAAGAAAGCTATCTGCACGGCCTACGTTCAGATGTGTTATTCTCCTCCTGAGAAGCTCAAGGCTCACTCCACCAGATCCGTCGCTACTTCCTGGGCTGAGCGGGGTGATGCATCGGTTGAGCAGATCTGCAGAGCTGCAACTTGGTCTTCGGTCCATACTTTTACCCGTCATTACCGGCTAGACTTCAGGATCTCACGTTTGGCAGGAGGGTCCTGCAGGCTGTTATCCCCCCTAAGGTATATTCATTGGTATTCCTCCGTTCTGCTGTCGTGGAAGGTGACTAGAGAAAATAGAATTAGACTTACCGGTAATTCAGTTTCTAGGAACCTTCCACGACAGCATTGATTCCCTCCCTGATTTCTTCTTGGTGTCTTGTTGTTCCTGCACTTGGTGGTCGCTTTCATGCGGGTGTGTACAGTCAAAACACTGGTGTGTGCAGGAAGGGGAGGGGTTTTTAACATCTTTTTGTTTCCTGTCCCCTATTAGGGCGGGGAGGCAACCTCCGTTCTGCTGTCGTGGAAGGTTCCTAGAAACTGAATTACCGGTAAGTCTAATTCTATTTTTTGATGGCAATTACTTCTCTCTGCACAGTCTTGGAACTTGCAGCGCTTTCATGTAAGCCACCTTTTCTGGTCTTCCACCAAGACAAGGTTGTCTTGCGTCCGGTCCCATCTTTTCTCCCAAAAGTGATGTCCTCTTTCCACCTAAATAAAGACTTTTCTCTGCCATTGCTATGCCCGGCTCTAGTTCATTAGGTTGAGAAAGCTCTACATATGCTGGACCTCGTCAGACCCCTACGCATCTATGTGTCCAGGACAACACCCCTTAGGAAGTCGGACACACTCTTCCTTCTTCCAGAGGGAAGACACAAAGGCATGCCAGCCTCTAAGGCTACTGTAGCCAGATAGATTAGATCAACCATCCAAGATGCTTATACTATCAAAATTCCCCCCTTCCGGCCGGTATCAAGGCACATTCTACTAGGGCCGTGGGGCCTACTGGGCCATTAGGCACCAGGCGTTAGCACAACAAGTGTGTAAGGCAGCCACGTGGTCCAGCCTGCACACATTTACAAAGCACTATAGTGTTCACACTCAGTCCTCGGCAGATGCAGGTCTGGGTAGACGTGTCCTCCAGGCGGCAGTAGCACACCTGTAGGTGCATAGTTCTTCACTGACTTTGTTCAGTATTAATAGTTCCATTGCTCTTCCCACCCAGGAACTGCTTTGGGATGTCCCACGGTCCTGTGTCCCCCAATGAGGCGAAGGAGAAAAGGAGATTTTTGTGTACTCACCGTAAAATCCTTTTCTCTTAGCCTCTAATTGGAGGACACAGCACCCACCCTGTTGCCCATTGGAGCCTTTACTACTCTTCTCACGTTACTCCTAAGGGTGCGTTCACACCACGATTTTTAGGGAGCCGATGCTGTCCGATATAAATCGGACAGCATCGGCTCCCTTCTGATGCCTGGAGTCGGGTGCCAAATAGGCACCCGATTCCGGCATAAGATCGGCGCCGGGCTGCAAAAAAAAAAAAAAAAAAAAAAAGTTTATTCTCACCTCTCCCCGAACCCCGCCGTCAACCGCCATCTTCCTCTAGGCTCCCGGTGGCTCCCGCAAGCTGCTGGTGTCAGCAGAGGTGTACCTCTGCTGTACACAGGACCTGCGATGATGTCACAGTCACGTGACATCACCGCAGGTCCTGAACAGCAGAGGTACGCCTCTGCTGAGACCGGAGCCTGCGGCAGCCTGCGCAAGCCACCGGGAGCCTAGAGGAAGATGGCAGTTGACGGCGGGTGTTCGGGGAGAGGTGAGAATAAACTTTTTTTTTTTTCTTTTTAACCCTTGTGCTCCCAGGAGCAGTTTTACTGTTACTGAGCATGCTCAGTACAGTAAAATAGGGTCCGAGGAGACATCACGTTTTCTCGGACCCTTCTCCATAGGGCCCCATGTTAGGGATCGGGTCAGATCGGATGTGCACTAAATGCCATCCGATTTGGTCCGATCAGAGTCTGTCAGATTTTGTAATCGGATGAAAAAATCGTTGCAGGCAACGATTTTTTTCTCCTGAAAAAAATCGGTCAAAATCGGGCAGAATCGGATTGGACCAAATCGGATGGCATTTAGTGCACATCCGATTCGGTCCGATCCCCATAGGGATACATGGGATCCGAAAATCGGTCCGATGCTGTCCGATTTTTATCGGACAGCATCGGAAATGCAAAAATCGTGGTGTGAAAGCACCCTAAGCTGTTACATGGTTAACTGTTTACATATGCTTGCCTGTTTAGTCTACAGGCCTTGTTATACTGTTATTACTCTGTTAACTTTCCTACTGCTTTAGCACAAAACTGGTGAGGCAGTGCCTGCCCCAGGGGTGTATACTGCAGAGGAGGAGCCACTTAACTCTTTTGCAGATTCTGCTTTTTGTCGCCTCCTAGTGGACAGCAGCATAACACCCACAGTCCTGTGTCCCCCAATTAGAGGCTAAAAGAAAAGGATTTTATGGTGAGTACACAAAAATCTCCTTTTCTGACTGCACTACCTTTTAAACCCCTCCCGAAATACATTTTTCATATAATAATAATTATTAATTTATATGGCACCATATGGTTCCATAGTGCTTCACATACATTTGCATCACTGTCCGGATTGAAGCTCATCTAAACATCCTATCACTAGATCTTTCAATTGTGGGACGAAAACGGAGTACCCGAAGGAAACCCACGCAAACACAGGGAGAACATACGAACTCCTTGCAGATGTTGACCTTGGTGGGAATTGAACTCAGGACCCCCAGCTTTGCAAGGCTGCAGTGCTAACCACTGAGCCACTGTGCCACCCATCATATTCTAGTTCCCCTTCTGTTTCATAGCCTTGACAAAGCTTGTGAAACAGAACCTGCTTTATTTTTGGCAGATGATGGCTGTTATTCAGACAGCTTATCGGTTTTACCGCTGAGGGTGGAGCCAAACTCTGCATGCTGCTGTCAGTCTATTTGCTGTCAAACTTTGACAATGACGTCAAGAGCCCTGGGGGCGTTCTAGTTCCCGTTGCATTGACTGACGTGACAATTGGGGGCTGTTAAAGTGCACTGTGATTTCACAGTGCATTTGTGAAGCCCAGCGTGATTTTTAATACATATTAATCTACAGAGCACAAGTGATCAGGTGATAGCAGGTTCAAGTCCCTTAAGAAGTCTAAAGGCCACTTTACACACACCAACTTATCTGTCCACCTTCTGAACAACTTACTGGTTGCAGTGAAATCATGGACACATTGTTCCATTTGTACACAGCCACAAAATGGAGCAATGTGTCCATGATTTCACTGCAACCAGTAAGTTGTTCAGAAGTTGGACAGAAGTTGGTGTGTGTAAAGTGGCCATTACAAAACCAGTTAAAAAACAAAAATTCTTATTCACATTGAAGGAAATGTACCGATTTAGTAATTTTGCCTACTGACAAAGACCTGAACAGTCTGTTAATTTTAACAGTGAGAGATAAAATTTCAAAAATAAAATCCAGAAAATCACATGGTCGTAGGCCCCTTTCACATCAGCGGTTTTCGCTGATCGCGGCAGTTGCGGTGAAAAAAACGCAACTGCTGCGATTACCGTATAACAGCTGCACTTGCGGTTAACTTGCGGCAAGCCCCATACAATATCTATGGGGCTTGCGGCAGGTGCGGCAAGTGCGGCCGCGAAAAAACCATGGTATGCCGCTGTTTTTTTCGCTGCTGCAAGTGCTGAAACTGCACTTGCCGCACACTTATCGCAAGCCCCATAGATATTGTATGGGGCTTGCCGCAAGTTAACCGCAAGTGCAGCCGTTATGCAGTAATCGCGGCAGTTGCGTTTTTTTTCACCGCAACTGCCGCGATCAGCGAAAACCGCCGATGTGAAAGCAGCCTAAATTATATTATATAAATGTATTTGCATTTTGCAGAGAGACATAAGTGTTGATCCCTCTGGCCTGCAAGACTTAAAAGGAGCCTGTCACCTAGTTTAGCCCCCTAACCTATCACTACCTGTCCATGCAGCTCCCTACTACATTACTTATCATCCCTCTCTGATCTAAATGTGCATTATAAAATTGCAAAATAGTGATTTTTTTTTTTTGATATTTTAGCCCTCACTGTTAGAGGACCTGTCACCCCCCCCTGCTGCATTCAGGGAAGGGGTCCCCCATGTCTCTAGTCCCCTGTACCCCAAGAAATACACTTTATAAAGCTTACAGATAAGAGGTCTAATGGGTGGGATCTTATTAACAGGTTTTCGCCGCTGGCACAGTCCTCCCGCTGCCTCCTTGTGTATTCCACCCCTTGTATGTGAATGCCACCTCCTGTTCTGCCCTCCTCTTCTCCTGCTCTGTCAATCACGCTGCCGCACAGAGCGGCATTGCGTGATGTCAGCGGCAGAGCCCGCCCTGCTTTATCCCTTATTCAAACAGCATGGCGGGAAGCTGGCGCCAGATTCCCACCCTGCTGTTTGAATTAAGCATAAAGCAGGGTGCGCTCTGCTGTTGACGTCACGCAATGCCGCTCTGTGCGGCAGTGTGATTGACAGAGCAGGAGAATAGGAGGGCAGAACAGGAGGCGGTGGCATTCACATACAAGTGGCTGAATACACAAGGAGGAGGCGGGAGGACTGTGCCAGTGGCGACGACCTATTCATAAGATCCCACCCATTAGACTACTTACAGTGCCTTGTGAAAGTATTTGACCCCCTTGAACTTTTCAACCTTTTGCCACATTTTAGGCTTCCAACATAAAGATCTAAATTCTAATTTATTTTGTGAAGAATTAACAAGTGGGACACAATCGTGAAGTGGAACGAAATTTATTGGATATTTTAACCTTTGTTAACAAATAAAAAACTGAAAAGTGGGGCGTGCATTATTCAGCCCCTTTACTTTCAGTGCAGCAAACTCACTGCAGAAGTTCAGTGAAGATCTCTGAATGATCCAATGTTGTCCTAAATGACTGGTAATGATAAATAGATTCCACCTGTGTGTAATCAAGTGTCCATATAAATGCACCTGCTCTGTGATAGTCTCGGGGTTCTGTTTCAAGTGCAGGGAGCATCATGAAGACCAAGGAACACACCAGGCAGGTCCGAGATAATGTTGTGGCGAAGTTTAAAGCCAGATTTGGATATAAAAAGATTTCCCAAGCTTTAAACATCTCAAGGAGCACTGTGCAAGCGATCATATTGAAATGGAAGGAGTATCAGACTACTGCCAATCTACCAAGACCCGGCCGTCCCTCTAAACCTTCATCTTGAACAAGGAGAAGAATGATCAGAGATGCAGCCAAAAAGGCTCATGATCACTCTGTATGAACTGCAGAGATCTACAGCTGAGGTGGGAGAGTCTGTCCATAGGACAACAATCAGTCGTGCACTGCACAAATCTGGCCTTTATGGAAGAGTGGCAAGAAGAAAGCCATTTCTCAAAGATATCCATAAAAAAATCTTGTTTGAAGTTTGCCACAGGCCACCTGGGAGACACCAAACATGTGGAATAAGGTGCTCTGGTCAGATGAAACCAGCATCAAACATTTTGGTCACAATGCAAAACGATATGCTTGGCGCAAAAGCAACACAGCTCATCACCCTCAAAACACCATCCCCACTGTCAAACATGGTGGCGGCAGTATCATGGTTTGGGTCTGCTTTTCTTCAGCAGGGACAGGGAAGATGGTTAAAATTGATGGAAAGATGGATGGAGCCATATACAGGACCATTCTGGAAGAGAACTTGTTGGAAGCTGCAAAAGACCTGAGACTGGGACAGAGATTTATCTTCCAACAAGACAATGATCCCAAACATAAAGCAAAATCTACAATGGAATGGTTCAAAAATAAACGTATCCAGGTGTTAGAATGGCCAAGTCACAGTCCAGACCTGAATCCAATCGAGAATCTGTGGATAGAGCTGAAAACTGCTGTTCACAAACGCTCTCCATCCAACCTCACTGAGCTCAAGCTGTTTTACAAGGAAGAATGGGCAAGAATTTCAGTCTCTCGATGTGCAAAACTGATCGAGACATACCCCAAGCCACTTGCAGCTGTAATCGCAGCAAAAGGTGGCACTACATAGTATTAACTCAAGGGGGACGAATAATATTGCACGCCCCACTTTTCAATTTATTTGTTAAAGTTTACAACATCCAATAAATTTCGTTCCACTTCACGATTGTGTCCCACTTGTTGGTTCTTCACAAAAAAATTAGAAGTTATATCTTTGTTTGAAGCCTGAAATGTGGCAAAAGGTTGAAAAGTTCAAGGGGGCCGAATACTTTTTCACAAGGCACACTACTCCTGATGAAGTCCTTAGACGAAATGGCGTAGGGGCAGGAGGAGCGCTGGACATACAGGATAGGCCATAATGTTCTAACAGGTATATGAAGTATCTGTGCCTTGTATATCTGTGGACAATTGATTTCCCTGCATCACAGACTTAAATCTTTCTGCACTGGTAGATATGATTGGAGGCATTGTGAACAGGAACATAGTGAGGTGCATTGCGGATATAGCTTTGAGTTAGGGTTGATATCATCTATTCAGGAGTCACCCTGGAGCTTATTTGCCATGACCATCTGTGAAGCGGTCTTGTATTTTGGTTATATAATTATCAGTGCGGGATTGCTGTTGATGTGGGGGGGGGGGGGGGGGGGGGGGTTTGTCCAAAAAAGCAGCAGTGTGTGCAGACGCTGAATCACAGATATGGGGATCCTGGCTATACCAAATTAATTCTTTAACCATTTGAATATAGGATACCGTATATACTCGCGTATAAGCCGAGTTTTTCAGCCCAAAAATTGGGCTGAAAAGTACCCCCCTCGGCTTATACGCGAGTCAGTGCTGTATACCGATGTATACATCGGTACATACCGGTGTATACATCGGTATACAGCAGCCCCCGTAATCCAGGGCCCCCCCAGCCTCTCTCCGGTCACCTGGAAAGGAAACTATACTTATCAGTGTCCGCTGTCCGCGCCCGCCGCTGCCGACATCGCGATCCTCCATCTTCATGCGGCGTCTTCCTGTTTCTGTGCTCGTCGCAGCAATGACGTCATTCCTTGCGACGCGCACAGGAAACAGGAAGACGCCGCATGAAGATGGAGCATCGCGATGTCGGCAGATGCGAGCGGGCGAGGACAGCGGACACTGATAAGTATAGTTTCCTTTCCAGGTGACCGGAGAGAGGCTGGGGGGGCCCTGGATTACGGGGGCTGCTGTATACTACCGCGGGGGCTGCAATATACTACCACTGGGGCTGTATACACTGCTGGGGCTGCCTGTATACTGCTGGGGCTGCCTGTATACTGCTGGGGCTGCCTGTATACTGCTGGGGCTTCCTGTATACTGCTGGGGCTGCCTGTATACTGCTGGGGCTGCCTGTATACTGCTGGGGCTTCCTGTATACTGCTGGGGCTGCCTGTATACTGCTGGGGCTGCCTGTATACTGCTGGGGCTGCCTGTATACTGCTGGGGCTGCCTGTATACTGCTGGGGCTACCTGTATACTGCTGGGGCTGCCTGTATACTGCTGGGGCTACCTGTATACTGCTGGGGCTGCCTGTATACTGCTGGGGCTGCCTGTATACTGCTGGGGCTGCCTGTATACTGCTGGGGCTTCCTGTATACTGCTGGGGCTTCCTGTATACTGCTGGGGCTTCCTGTATACTGCTGGGGCTTCCTGTATACTGCTGGGGCTGCCTGTATACTGCTGGGGCTTCCTGTGTACTGCTGGGGCTGCCTGTGTACTGCTGGGGCTTCCTGTATACTGCTGGGGCTGCCTGTATACTGCTGGGGCTTCCTGTATACTGCTGGGGCTGCCTGTATACTGCTGGGGCTGCCTGTATACTGCTGGGGCTTCCTGTATACTGCTGGGGCTTCCTGTATACTGCTGGGGCTTCCTGTATACTGCTGGGGCTGCCTGTATACTGCTGGGGCTTCCTGTATACTGCTGGGGCTGCCTGTATACTGCTGGGGCTGCCTGTATACTGCTGGGGCTTCCTGTATACTGCTGGGGCTGCCTGTATACTGCTGGGGCTGCCTGTATACTGCTGGGGCTTCCTGTATACTGCTGGGGCTGCCTGTATACTGCTGGGGCTGCCTGTATACTGCTGGGGCTGCCTGTATACTGCTGGGGCTGCCTGTATACTGCTGGGGCTACCTGTATACTGCTGGGGCTGCCTGTATACTGCTGGGGCTGCCTGTATACTGCTGGGGCTTCCTGTATACTGCTGGGGCTTCCTGTATACTGCTGGGGCTTCCTGTATACTGCTGGGCGTCTCCTGTATATGCTGGGGCTTCCTGTATACTGCTGGGGCTGCCTGTATACTGCTGGGGCTTCCTGTATACTGCTGGGGCTTCCTGTATACTGCTGGGGCTGCCTGTATATGACTGGGGCTGCCTGTATACTGCTGGGGCTGTGATATATCTGGTGGGGCTGCCGTAACTGCTGGGGCCTGAATACTGCTGGGCTGCCTGTATACGCTGGGGCTGCCTGTATTACTGCTGGGGCTCCCTGTATACTGCTGGGGCTGCGCTGTATACTGCTGGGGCTGCCTGATACTGGCGGGCTTCCTGTATACTGCTGGGGCTTCCTGTATACTGCTGGGGCTTCCTGTATACTGCTGGGGCTTCCTGTTACTGACTGGGGCTTCCTGTATACTGCTGGGGCTTCTGTATACTGCTGGGGCTTCCTGTATACTGCTGGGGCTTCCTGTTAACTGCTGGGGCTTCCTGTATACTGCTGGGCTTCCTGTATACTGCTGGGGTTCCTGTATACTGCTGGGCTTCCTGTATACTGCTGGGGCTGCTGTATACTGTGGGGCTGCCTGTATACTGCTGGGGCTGCCTGTATACTGCTGGGGCTCCATATATACTTAACCACTGGGGATGCTGGGGCTCCTATATACTACCACTGGGGCTGCTGGGGCTCCTATTATTACTACCAAGGGGCTGCTGGGGTCATCTTATAACTAACTGGGGCTGCTGGGGCTCCTATGTACACCACTGGGGGGCCTGTATACCACACTGCTGGGGGCTATATACCTGTGCTGAGGTCCACCCTTGGCTTATACACGAGTCAATTAGGTTTTTCCAGATTTTTGGGGCAAAATGTAGGGGGGTCGGCTTATACACGGTCGGTTATATCACGAGTATATACGGTAATTTACAAATTATGTGGATGTTATCTGTGATAATTTCACATCAATGGCATTATCTGGTGACATGGTAATTAGTTTATATCTAGAATTTGAATTGGTGTATGTTAAATATTTTATCCTGTGGTTCGGATTTTTGCACATAATATATGTTGGACTACTGCATAGGTGTCATTATTTTGTATTACGACTGTATAGTCCATCTTTCATTGAGTCGTGAGGCACCCTGCATATTATTATACCACTTGGGTTCCAATTTGCTATAAGTTTGGAAATTTTTTCCTTCTTGTTCCTTTTATATGATGATCTATGGTAAAGTTGTAGTGCTTTTAAAGGCTCTTCAATAAAGTTTTGTATTTTTTATACTATCCTTTTGTCTCTGGTGAGACTTTTTTGATGCTCAAGGCACTGTATCTGTAAGCTTTATAGAGTGTGTTTCTTGGGGTGCAGGGGAGCTAGAGACATGGACCCCTTCCCTGAATACAGCAGACATGCTGCGTTCAGTGCTGCATTTACTTTGCCATGCAGCAAGGGGGTGACGGGTCCTCTTTAAAATTAACTACCTTAAATACTGTCTGTTCATGTGTTGTCAGTGGGCAACTTACAAAATCAGTAAGGATCAGATATTTTTCATTCATGGTAGTGTTGCCGTGTCAATAAGTCCAATCCGTGTTCCAGAGATACAGTTCTCTCCGAAGGACAACAATGTCATCCGTGCTGCTGTATAGAATATGAAACACGTCCATAGTATTGAAAACTGTGTTTTTATTCCTACGCATTTCAAGGTAGTCTTTACCTCTTCCTCAGGGATACACGAGCATAATGATCATCATCAACATTGATTATGTTGGTGTATCCCTTGGGAAGAGGTTGGGACGACCTTGAAATGCATAGGAGTAAAGAACACCGTTTTCAATACTACGGACGTGTGTCATGTTTATACAGCAGCACGGATCATATTATTGTCCTTTGGAGACTACATGACCATCGTTGGGGTGGTGGATCCTGCAGCAGCTGTTTTGAAGCGTAAATGCGATTGTGGGCTACACAACTTATCAAGGTGAGCAGTTTATACACTGCATAAAATCAGTACTATTAAGCAGATAAGACCCATTGCTCCCTTGTCTATTCTATTTTTGGAGAGATAGTTATGACAGCTAAGGATCATAGCCGGAGACCTGATAAGTTTGGATCCACCCCACACCAGCTTCTCTCAACACATATGATTGACAGGTCTCCCTAGTAAGAAAGGATATCAGGTGCAACACTAACACTAGAAAAAGGGAGAAGCATATTAGCTAGTGAATGCATGGCTGCTATGTGCAAAGCTGCTTAATATGAATAGGGTATACAGGACACAACAGAAAACTGCTTCATGATATAGAGGGAAGAAAAAAAAAAGAGAAGTTGGCTAATGCAATGGCCATGGCATTGCAGCCGGTAACTGGCGCTAAGGTCTCTCATACTATCAGGTCCTAACCTTGTGCCTCTTCCCGCAGTGTGAATTGCTTGAATGGGTGTCTGTGCGACTAACTGCAATTAAAACCTGCGTGTATGGGTGTGTCAGGACCTAGGCTACAGCAGGATGTAGAGTCTCTTTAGCGTCAGTATGATACGTTTTCTGACCGTGCACCCTCCCCCACCCTGTAGTCATGTTGAGACTGTACATCCTGCCGTAGCCTAGGTCCTGACACACCCATACACGCAGGTTTTAATTGCAGATAGTGGCACAGACACCCATTCAAGCAATTCACACTGCGGAAGAGGCACAAGGTTAGGACCCAGTAGTATGAGAGACCTTAGCACCGCTTACTGGGCTGCAATGCCATTGCATTAGCTAACTTAACTTTTTTTTTTTTTTTTTTTTTCCCCCCTCTATATCATGAAGCAGTTTTCTACTTTTCCTGTATACTTTATTCACATTGAGCAGCTTTGCATATAGCCAGCCATGCATTCACTAGCTAATATGCTTTTCTTTTTTTCTAGTGTTAAGCTACCGTCACATGCGGCAATTTTGCTAGCAATTTCACTGGCAATTTGCTGGTTGCAGTGAAATCATGGAGACATTGTTCCATTTGTACATGGCAAGAAAATAGAACAATGTGTCCATGATTTCACTGCAACCAGCAAATTGCCAGTAAAATTGCCGCGTGTGACGGTACCTTTAGTGTTGCAGCCGATATCCTCTCCTGTTGATGTTTTTTTCTGGCTAGCACCTTTCACATATGGAGGTGTCGCCGGCAGTCTCTTTAGCGTCAGTAGGTCTTCCTAGTAAGACACCTGTCAATCATCTAGAGTGGCGCTGGGAGCCGACATGAACTAGTTCTCAATAGAATATTGTGAGTAACAACTGTCATCTATCGCAGTTGTTTGCAGCTTTTTTCTCTCTCGCCTTTTAAAAAATGTCGTGTTTTTCAGTACACACAGAGTGAGACTTCCGAAATCCAGTTTTGAACCATCATGGCATTCTTTTATATTTGCTGCATGTCAACTTTTGTAGCATTTTTCATCCATTCAAACGAATAGGGAAAAAAATGCATGCGGAAAAGTTATTCCTGCCAAGAGACTAGTATTTGCAGTAGATTTTTCTGCACCACCCACACGTGTGCAAATACCCTATATAATATAATAATGGGAAAATCTGTAATCAATAGACACATTTTATCTGAGAATTGAAAATTCAAGAATGAAATGTTAGTCCAGAAGGAGGAAAAAAGCCTGTTTATTCTTATTTTCTTGTGTGCTATTTTGCAGGGTAAACTCGTGGTTGGACACAACATGATGTTGGACGTCATGCACACCATAAATCAGTTCTATTGCCAGTTACCTGCTGTAAGTGGTTTTCCGGATTGAGTCCTTTTCTTTTTTGTGTGTGTAGTCATAACTGGGCTGGAATACTTCATTGTGCAGCACACCATTAATGTGGCTAAGTAGTTCAGTGCACCTACTTGTTTCCATCTATCTCCTCCGCCCTCCTCCTTGATTGACAGCGCTGACTTTACAGAATCCATTGGATGGCAAAGATGGATGGTAAACAAGTACGATTGGGCTATTTTCTGTTTGACCCACTGAGTGTCCTGATCCTCCTGTGCTTGGTTTGTACAGTCAGTTTCCTGCTAACACATGCTCCCTTTAAGCATGCAGTGACCACAGCTTGGTTCAGTGGATGGATTATATGTAATAGTTTTTCCTGCATTTTCTTTTTGCAGTTAAAGGGGTTGTTCATGACTTATACATTGAAGGCCTATTTTTACTTTAGGATGACATTGTTTGATCAGTGGCATGGTGACCTCCAGGACACTCACCAATCTGCAGTATTGAGCAGATGCAACATTCATGTGAGTGTTGTATCCCCATAGTTTTTTACACCCACACAAAGGCTGTGTATTGCAGCAGCTCCAGACACAGTCACCGGGATGAGGAGCTGAATGCATGTAGACGAGAAAGATGATGTGGCCCACATCTGCGGAAATCCCATTGGTTTCACCCCTACTGATCAAACATTGATGTCTGAAGAATGGGCAGTCTGTCTGTCCTGGTGAACCCCAGAAAGAGACTAAGTCTCCAAGTTGTCTTGTTTACTTACAGATATGAAAATGTTGATCTGAAAATTAATCTTTTTTTACTTTTTCTTTAAAGGACTTAGAAGAATTTAAAAGATTGACAAATTGTGTTTTCCCAAGGTAAGATTTACTATTTGGAGCATTTTTTGTTATTTCTCTTAGAATTACAGTATTATAATTTGGGGCTGGGTGACAAATGTATTCCCAATACACCAGATGTTGGCAGTGACATATTTAGTATTATTAATTTAGTGCAGGGGTGGGGAACCTCAGGCCCCAGGGCCGAATGTGGCCATAGATGTCCTTTTCTGTGACCCTCCGGGCAGATTCCTGGGGACCGCAGTGCTCAGGCTGGCAGATGCGTTTTACCAACTGTCTGCTCTTTAAATCCACCTCTCCAGTGATCTTTATGCCCCATTCTCAGCAGTGATGTATATACCCCAGCCTCTCCAGTGATCTTTATGCCCCATTCTCAGCAGTGATGTATATATCCCCAGCCTCTCCAGTGATCTCTATGCCCCATTCTCAGCAGTGAGGTATATGCTCCCAGCCTCTCCTGTGATCTCTATGCCCATTCTCAGCAGTGATGTATATACCCCAGTTTCTCCTGTGATCTCTATGCCATTCTCACAGTGATGTATATACCCCAGCCTCTCCTGTGATGTCCAGGGCTCTAGTTAAACCTGGAAAAGCAGTTGAAAAGCAACATGAACAATATCATCCACACCAAAGAAAAGCAGCTCCAGCCACCACAGTAGGGGCGAGTTGATTAACCAAATATAGCGGGTCATTTTCAAATTGATAATTTTGTACGGCCCCCGAAGGATTGTAGAAATCTCCAAATGGCCTTCGGCAGAGAAACGGTTCCCGCCCCTGATTTAGTGTTTTTAAAGCAAAACAATGTCTACTGCAAGCCCCTGGCTCTGTAACCTGTTCTTCACTGGTAACATTGGTGTGTTCAGTATGACAAACCTTCGTTTTAGAGCTCATAAATGTGAAGCTTTTTCACGTGTTTACAGTTGAGAAATTAAGCGTCGTCTTTTCTTTTTTCTGCTTTTTAGAGTGCTGGACACTAAGCTTATGGCGTCTACACAACCCTTTAAGGTAGTCTGATCAGTTTCTAGAACAAGACTTGACGGCCTCCAGTTCTGCGGTCCATCTGTTAACCTTCCTATGCACATACTTACGCTTTATGGGTGAATCGCATGTATACGACTGCATGTAATATTGAGCTGGACAGGTCCAGGGACCTGATCACAATTTAAGGGAATCTTTAAGCTGTTCATTGCTATGCAGTCTGACAGGAGAATGATGTAGGTAGAGTCCAATTCCAGCAATGTGTGATTTAATACTGGGTGCAGTAATTGTGATGAAATCTACTTTCTCTGCTCCTGATCTAGCATAGCTCGTAATGCTGAGCCGTGTATTATCCCACCCACACCACTGATTGACAGCTTTCTCCATACAATGTGCATTGTCTGCTGCTAATCAGGGGAGGGGGGTGTGAATGGACCAGGAGGCCCACGGTACCTAGTCCTGAAGTTTCACATCAAATACAAAGATTATGTCCACTCACCTGTCTTCCTTCTCCTGTGTTCCCCTCTCTCACACGGATCCCAGCGGGCTTCAGGCTGCCTCCAAACACATCAAATGATTATCCATGAGTGTAGGAACTTGGCACTCCGAGTTCTTCATAAAATTTACATTTATTAGAAATGGTTAAGAACAATTTTTAATATAAAATTCAAGGTCAGTATCGTAGTCTTTCGGTACGTTAGCCTAAAGACCATGATACACTGACCTTTTGGAATTTTATGTGCAAAAAATTGTTCTTAAAGGGAACCTGTCAGGTCATTTATGCCCCCCAGCCATCAGTGTCTGCACCTGTAGCTCTATAATACTAGTCTAACCATCCCTGTCTGAGCTCATAGTGTAATGCTAAAGGTGAAAAAAAAAGCATTTATTCACTTACATCTTCTTATGTAAATGAGGCAGTCTACATCTTAAACACCATTAACTTTGCATGTCTAAAAAACCTGTGTGATGTCCCGATCATGTGACCAGAGTGGGCAGAGCTAAGCGAGCAATCTCCTATTTTGCTATGGGGACTTGGCTCCGCCCATTAGTGTCACATGATTGTGACTTCACATCAGGTCTCCCAGCATGATCTGACATTCAGCTGAAATGTTAACTATTAACCTGCCAGATAGACTAGTCTCCAAGCTGGGGACTGACTGCCTCATTGCATAAGGAAATGTAAGTGCATAAATGCTTTTATTGCACCTTTAACATTACACAGGGATAATTAGAATAGTACTTGAAGCTACAGGTACAGACAATGAAATTTGGGGGAACAAAAGTGCGACTTATAATCCAAAAAAATACCGTATATGATTATCTCAGCACCGGAACATTTTTTTTTTTTTAAACACATTTATTATTATTTCAAGGTCAATTTTAAGATGAACTTTGTTTACAACCACAAAACTCAATTGTGGTGGTCCAGACACTTGTTGGCTGAGTTTTGAATATTCATTGGGTTGACTTCATCCCTCTACTACCACTTGAATGGGTGGCCCAAAGCAATTTACATCCTAAATGTCTATTTTCTAATATACTTTCATTAAAAATTCTCTACCATTCCCTGACTGCACTAGCTGCTATTCTATTTTTCACTTTTTGATGCTCTGAGAATCCTGGTGCATGCTAAATTCTCAAATGACGCATTTATCTAAAAGGAAGTGTTAAGAAAAAATACAAAAAACTGTATAGTTGGGGTACGGTAGAGAATTTTAATTCAAGTATATTTGAAAATTGTTTAGATTATGGCACAAAATAGGGATTTAGGAGGAAATTACTATGGACTTTAGACCATAAATTTGCCATGTTTCGTGGTGTAAATTGCTCAGTTTTGGTTTCCTATAGAACATGGCCTTAAAGGGAATCTGTCAGCAGGTTTTTGCATATAACTTGATGGCACCACAACATAGGGCAAGAAAGTCTTCCAGCGATATATTACTTACTGGGCTGTGTTGTAGTTTTCATTGAAAAAATGTTTTCTTTGCAAAATATTGGAATCTGAGAGTTCTCAGTGGTTGATACCTTTTAATGGCTAACTGAAAAGATGGTAAGCATAGCAAGCTTTCTAGACACTATGGCCCCTTCGTCAGGCTGATAATGACACAGATTCTGAAGACACATACATAAGCAGAGTTAGGTGATGGAAATATGACAGGTGATGTAAAGCAGAGTCAGGCTAGGGAGGGGGAGAGAGAGGGGAAAGTAAAGTCAAAATTCTAAGATAAGAGGAACAGATTGTATTATTGTTCTATGATTAGTGGCCTGTGGAGACCTGAAATTTCCTCATGAGTTGAGAGGCCATAAATTGAAGTAAGACAGTTCACATAAGAAGTGTCAAAAGTTCATTGTCCTCTAACTTGAGTCTTTGCAAGATGTGATATCGCTAAATGCCCTTTCATTTTAGTAAAATGCATGAATGTGATATCCCAAATGCCCTTTAATAATATTAGTAATAATCTTTATACAGTTCCAACATATTCTGCAGCACTTCACAATTCAAAGGTTAATATTTAAACAATCATAGAAACAGTTATCAGAAAATACAAAACAATACAATACAATACAAAGCATTGTACAATAATTAGAGCAAAATAATGACAGCCCTGCTCATAAGAGCTTACAATCTGATAATGAGGTGAAGGTGACACAAAGTACAGGTGCTTACTTACAATGATGGTATAGTCAACTTGAGGAGATGGGGAACAGACAGGAGCAGTATAAGAGGCCACCAACCATTATTTGTGATCCACTTGAGACTGGTGGAGTGTAGGCTATGTCTAGAAGACTTTGACTGTGGATCATGGTAGGCCGCCCTAAAAAGATGTGTTTTTAGGGATCGCCTGAAACTATGTAAGTTGTGGCTACACCTAATTTCTTGTGGTAGAGCATTCCAGAGAATTGGTGCAGCCCGGGAGAAGTCATGGAGCCGGGAATGGGAGGCTCGGATTAATGCAGAAGTGAGTCTAAAGTCACATCCAAAGCAAAGAGAATGGGTGGTGTGATAGACAGAGATGAGGGAGGAGATATATGGGGGTGCTGCACTGTGAAGAGCTTTGTGTTTGAGAACAAGCAGTTTGAATTGGATCCTATAGTGTATAGGCAGCCAGTGCAGTGATTGGCATAGAGCAGAAGCGTCCAAGTTACGGTTAGCTAGATAGGTGATCCTGGCTGCTGTATTAAAGGGATCCTGTCACCCCCAAAACACCTGTAAACCTATTAAAAGCTGTCCCTACAGTATAGTAACACTTTCCCTACACTCCTTTTACCTCCTAAATGCAGCAAGTGACATTGAAGAAAAACGTTATAATAGTACCTCATTAGTGATGATAATGAGTGACTATGCTATTCATAGTCACTCATCCAGGCTGCCCCTCTTCTTCATATCACGCCTGAATAGGCGTGATCTTCCTCATGGATTCAAATTGCCGCCTCCCTGCGCGCCTCCGATCTCTCCCATTGCGTGCGGGCTTCAGTGTGGGGCTGTATGACGCGATCCGCGTCATACCCGGCGCCGGGTGACGTATTTACACCGGCGCCGCGCTGTCAGCTTCAAAATGCGTACTGCGCATTTTGAAGCTGACAGCGCGGCGCCGGTGTAAATACGTCACCCGGCGCCGGGTATGACACGGATCGCGTCATACAGCCCCACACTGAAGCCCGCACGCAATGGGAGAGATCGGAGGCGCGCAGGGAGGCGGCAATTTGAATCCATGAGGAAGATCACGCCTATTCAGGCGTGATATGAAGAAGAGGGGCAGCCTGGATGAGTGACTATGAATAGCATAGTCACTCATTATCATCACTAATGAGGTACTATTATAACGTTTTTCTTCAATGTCACTTGCTGCATTTAGGAGGTAAAAGGAGTGTAGGGACAGCTTTTAATAGGTTTACAGGTGTTTTGGGGGTGACAGGATCCCTTTAAGGATGGACTGGAGAGGGGACAGTCTAGTCCGGGGGAGGCCAATTAAAAGAGAATTACAATAGTCAAGACGATAGTGAATCAGGGCCACAGTGAGGTGTTTTTGTAGTTTCCAAGGTGAGAAACTAGAAATATTCTTCAGGTGTAAGAGACAAGAGCTGGCGAGAGATTGTATATATGGGGTGAAGGAAAGATCAGAGTCAAACATAACACCCAGACAGCGAACCTGCTGACTAGGCGTTATTATGGTGCCACACAGAGAGAGATGTCATATTTAGGGAGGTTAGTGGAGGGCGGGACCAGGAGTAGTTCAGTTTTGGATAGATTAAGTTTCAGATACAGAGCAGACATGATATTGGAAACTGCGGTTAGACAGACATTAGTGTTCTTTATTAGAGCAAGGTCAGGGGAGGAAGTGTATAGTTGTGTGTCATCAGCATAAAGATGGTATTAAAAGCCAAATCTGCTGATGGTCTGTCCAATTGGAGCCGTGTAAAGAGAAAAGAGAAGAGGTCCAAGGACTGAACCTGAGGGACCCCAGTAGTGAGGGGAAGAGGGGGGGGGAGTAGAGCCAGCAAATTACATCACATCACATTCCCCATTTTTCTTAACAACTTCAGTCTGCTGAATTTGATATATGACCTCTTTGTACACCCCTGCAACTCCCTTACTTGCTAATCACAAAAAGATTTTTCTTTTTTTTTTTTCTTTGTGATCCATTCCCCACCCCCTCCCCCCCTGCACCCTCTGGAAGGTAACTGTAGACTGTAAAATGTAGACTACATTTTGCTGCCTGGTGTTTCTTCCCACCTTTCCACTCTTATCAACATATGATGTCCCTCTATTCACTCCATCTAAATGCATTTTTTTGCCCCCTTGACCAATCAATACTTGACATTCAATCCAGCTAGAAACGCTTGGCTCTTGTAATATCTATCTGTTAACAAAATCTTGCATTGAGCTATGCAACTTTCACCTGCAAGTTGCCATCCATAACTACAATGGTTTAACTGATCAAGATGACCTGTTATAGCCCCTGGCACTTCCCTTCTTAAATTTCTATCGCCTACACTTGGTGCCTGCACCTCAGGTATAAGCCTGCTCCCGAGTCACTTCACCATTTCCTTCCAGGAACTTCTGTACATCTTTACTGTCTTGGAAGCTTCAGGTTCCAAGTCCTGCTTGCTACAGTGAGGTGGTTTGATTATTTCTGCCCAAGGACTGCACTATGACTTCCCACCTGTCTTCTGTGTCCCCAAGTGACATGAGAGAGAAGGGAGTTGAATGTTCTTAATCACCTCATTGGGGGACACAGGACCATGAGTGTTTTGCTGCAGTCCACTAGGAGGCGACACTAAGTAGAATCTGACAAACAGAGTAGCTCCTCCCCTGCAGTATACACCCCCTGGCTGGCACCAGCCGAACCAGTTTTTGCTTAATTTTATTAGGAGGAAGATGCGGTCCATAGACCTCTTTATTTTTTTTTTTTTTTTATTTTTATATTTTAATTCTTGTTTTCTCCTTCGCCTAATTGGGGGACACAGGACCGTGGGTGTTATGCTGCTGTCCACTAGGAGGCGACACTAGGCAGAATCTGCAAAAGAGTGGCTCCTCCTCCGCAGTATACACCCCATGGAGCCGGTAAGGCTAATTCCGGTTTTTGATTGGAGCGATAGGGCTACACGTTGTCTTTAGGCCGAGCACACACGTCGGTGGCTCAGTCAGGGATACCGGCAGGTCCACCTATGGGGGCCATTGAGTTTAATAAAGCAGACATTCACATTGTGTGTCTGACCTCCTCTTCGACTATCTGTAATTTTTGAGGAGGACACAATAGTATAGTCGACTAGATTTTTATTCCGTCATCAAAAAGGTGGACACTGTCCAAAAGGAGT
The DNA here is from genome assembly GCA_033576535.1 of Allobates femoralis. Lineage (NCBI taxonomy): Eukaryota > Metazoa > Chordata > Amphibia > Anura > Aromobatidae > Allobates > Allobates femoralis. The sequence continues at coordinate 182,306,038 of JARQOC010000011.1, forward strand.
GCAGACAGAGCACAAAGTGACTACATCTGCCTAAGTAAACTTTAGCCCTAAAAGTTCTGCTTTGATCTCATCTGACCAGAGCACCTTCTTCCTCATGCTTGCTGTGTCCACTACATGGCTTTATGCAAGCTGCAAACAGGACTTCTTATGGCTTGCTTTCAAAAATGGCTTTCTTTTTGCTACTCTTCCATAAAGGCCAGATTTGTAGTGTATACAATGAATATTTATCATGTGGACAGATTCTCCCACCTGAGCTATGGATCTGCATTTTCTCCATGGTGACCATGGGCATCTTGGCTTCTTCTCTAATTAGTGTTCTCCTTGCTTGGGATGTTACTTTAGGTGCATGGCCAAGTCTTGGTAGGTTTGCAGTTGTCACCTACCTTGGTAGGTTTGCAGTTGTCACCTACCTTGGTAGGTTTGCAGTTGGTTTTCATGATTTTATTTGATCCCCAATATTCTCAAACAACCTCACAGAACACCTTTATTCATACTGAGAATGGGTCATTCCATGTCAAGTGATCCAAAAATGAATATTTTTTTTCCCTGACATCCTCAGATTTTTTTAATTTTTTTTCTATATGAAGAACAACTTTAGTTAATTACAAAAAAAAGTTTTGAATTTTTTTCTTTATCAGTTAATTTTTTACAGATTTTTAAAGTTTTAAAAAAGTGCGAATTTTGGCCTGGTATGGCTTTACATTTTCTATCATATCTCGGGCTAGAAATAAGATAGAGAAACAAAATAAACACCAATCTACTCAGAACTGTGCAGGCTTTCACCAGATATGTCACAAGAGGATCTTTGTTAATATTTTACCCATGTGATCACAAGCGCAAAACTTTAAAACGCATTTCCGAAAAATCGGCGCGCTTTAAATATTTCAAAAACTGCCCATGTGTCTGCTATGCTCTTAGCCACATCTGTACCAAAATTCAAGTTGGGATCGCGATGGGATCATATTTTAAAATATTTTAATATTAATAGCGTCAATGGGTCATTCTATATCAAGTGATCTAAATATGAATATTTTTTTTTACCTGACGTCTTTAGATTTTTTAAATTCTTTTTCTTTATGAAAGTACAACTTTAGTTAGTTACAAATTAAAAGTTTAGAATTTTTTTCTTCATCAGTTAATTTTTTACAGATTTTTAAAGTTTAAAAAAAGGGTGAATTTTGGCCTGGTATGACTTTACATTTTTTTATCTCAGGCTAGAAATAAGATAATGAAGTGGGAGAGGCATCATTTTACTCAGAACGGTAACAGCTTTCATTTGATATGTCACAAGACTATGTTTCTTTATATCAAATTCAAACTATTGACGGGCAATTGTGAAAAAATGACTGATTGTGTTCTTGGTTATATTTGTGCAGAGATTCAACTTGGGACCTGTCAAATTTATATATTTTTTATTTTATGGTTGTATGAGTTATCACAACTTATTGAATAAAACATTTATATGCAACAAAAAAGAAACACAAAAAACAAATCCCATAAGTGCCAGGATAAATACATCTTAATCATCAGAACACAACGCTCAGCATTTTCAACTTGAATGTATTGAACAAACCAAAAGAAGAAAGGTGATCATACCCTCAAGTTTGATTAAACAAGATTAAAAGAACCAAAAATGTTAACCCCTATTTATACATATAAATTTGTTTTCTATTCTATCACTAAACATGTGATTTATGAAGTGTTTAATAAGAATAGTACAGTAGTTAAATCATCGTTCTATAAATTATGAACTAATTAAACAATTAATAGTATGTTTTTAAAGTGGCATTTTATCAATTTGTCCCTTCTAGTGGGTGAAATGTAATCTTGTCCATAAACGCTTACTAGCAATCGCCATTTCCTTGTGTGTCAAAGAGTATGTCCGGCCTGTCACGGTGTTAGGCTCCGCCTGAGTTAATATCTGATTTTTGTGCACTTTTAAAATGTCTGGCTTTCTTAGATACACAAAGGATGGCGCTGGACCAGAAGGATGCAATAAAGTCAGTTCTACTTCTTCATTTTCACAATCTTTGGAGAGTACAGTAGCCAGCCACCAGCGCCAATCATATTCATATTTTTTCAAAAGGATTGCAACAGTGTCTATGATAAAATGCTGTTTCTTGAGAAGTAGCAGCCATTGCTGTGTGGAAAAAATACAGTTAATATTAAGTAAGGAAGATAGGTAATAAAAATAAAGATTTACAGTACACTTGAAATAGAACTGTATTACTATAAAGTGAGTTTTAGGGCTAGCGCGCACAGTTTTTTTCTGTCTGCAGATACACGCTGCAGTTTTGGCTGCTTGTTTTTCTACCAAGTTTTTACCACATATGCGTTAGTTTTTTTAATCGCTAGTGAAAAAAATGGCAGCTTTTTTTATATAAATGATAAATGCTGCGTTTATTGCAGCGATTAAAAAGTAGTTCAAGCAGTGATTTACTCACTCTTGAGTGTTTCCAAAAACACTGCATGTGGTGAACCCCATAGAAATCAATGGGGCTGTTTTTCTGAATGATGATCCCTAAGAATAGCACTGTGTGTATTGGCCCTTAATAATAAAAGCATTAAACTATTAATATATTTACTCACCCATATTTTAGTACACAGCCTTGATGGCTTTGTACAGACTATTGTTTGTTCAGGAGTGAAGATGTCCAGACATGTCAGGACATGAAAGGTCTGAACGAGCTGTCTTACTTCCTGAATGCAGTGGGTAGACACTTAACATGATTGACAGAGCTGCTGGCCTATCATCTGCTCTGCATTCACTGTCTATCCCTGTGCTTTCTCAGGTTGAGCCCTAACAAAGCTTTTTCCTATATGTCCTCTCCTGCTTCTAAGCTGTAACATATCAAAATAATACAGTAATGTCTAAAAATAATGGATTTGATAAATATAGACCCCACGCTTTTAGACCACAGGTTGAACAGATCTGAAGATTTTTGAATTGACACTATAATAGTTAAATATTTTAAAATATGATCCCATCACGATCCCAACTTGAAATTTGGTACAGATGTGGCCAAGAGCATAAAAGACACATGGGCAGTTTTGGAAAATTTTTATTAAAACGTTTTTTTCGGAAATGCGTTTCAAAATGTTGCGTTTGCGTTCGCATGGGTAAAAAATTTAAATTAACAAATATACTCTTGTGACATATCTGGTGAAAGCCTGGACAGTTCTGAGTAGAATGGTGTTTATTTTGTTTCTCTATCTTATTTCTAGCCCAAGATAAAAAAATGTAAAGTCATACCAGGCCAAATTCACACTTTTTTTAAACTTTAAAAATCTGTAAAAAATTAACTGATGAAGAAAAAAATTATAAACTTTTAATTTGTAATTAACTAAAGTAGTACTTCATAAAGGAAAAAAAATAAAAAAAATCTAAAGACGTCAGGTAAAAAAAAATATTCATATTTAGATCACTTGATATGGATAGACCCATTGACGCTATTAATAGTAAAATATTTTAAAATATGATCCCATCGCGATCCCAACTTGAAATTTGGTACAGATGTGGCTAAGAGCAAAGCAGACACATGGGCAGTTTTTGAAATATTTAAAGCGCGCCGATTTTTTGGAAATGCGTTTTAAAGTTTTGTGCTTGCGATCACATGGGTAAAATATTAACAAAGATCCTCTTGTGACATATCTGGTGAAAGCCTGTATAGTTCTGAGTAGAATGGTGTTTATTTTGTCTCTCTATCTTATTCCTAGCCTTAGTTATGAGGAGAAACGTAAAGGCAGGCAACAGCGAAATTTACACTTTTTCCGAACTTTAAAAATCATTTTTAAAAAAAATAAATTTTTTTTTAAAATTTTCTCTTCACATATTGCATTGTCTGACATGCTATTATCAAATAACAAAGTCTCAAAAGAATTAAAAATATAGAGGTAATAATCATTGGTTCACTTGACATGGAATGACCCGAATACATTACACACAGATTGACCCAATTTACTAATTAGGTGACTTCTGGAGGCACTTGGTCTCTTAGGATTTTATTTTGGGGTATCAGAATACAAGGAGCTCAATACAAATGTGCATCACAATTTTCAGATTTATATTTTTTAAATATGTAGAAAACCTTGTGTAATTTCCTTCACACTTTACAAATACTTGCTACTTTGTCTTGGTGTATCGCATAAAATTCCAATAAAATGTTTGTTCATGGGTGTACAAAACATAAGGAATATGAATACTTTTTCAGGCATTGTTTGTGTATATATATTTTCACCACATGGTGGCAGCATTAATTGCCATTTTGATGTGATCCACTGTACATCTGGCATTAATTGTTCTGTCTCCATTATTTGTTCCTAGGCAATTATTTCACACACTGTCCTGGCTGAACTGGAAAAGAGATTACAAATGGCTCCTTTCAAACCTCCTAAAGTTGGTAAGGTTTCAGGAACCAGTTGGCTTCTGTCAACTATCTATTAAAATCTTTTACTGGCTTCTGTAAAATAAACAGCATTTTCAATAACTGCGCTCAGGAAGGTTTTAGCAAGCCATTAAAGATATTTATAGGATATTAATGCCATTTTCTCAGAAGAAATCATGTTCTCAACTATTTTAGCAATAAGTGTCTGCCTAAATCATTTTGTTGGCCATTTACTTGAAATTAGATGATTCAGAGTATGTAAAGCTCTTTCATAGTAAGAGCATGTTTTTATATTAAAATGGTAATAAAAAAAAATAGTGTGTTAAAGGGAATGGTTTATGGAATTGTTTAGTTAAGAGTAGGTTTTTATGTTAAAGTGTAAAGGCCACTTTACACACACCAACTTATCTGTCCAACTTCTGAACAACTTACTGGTTGCAGTGAAATCATGGACACATTGCTCCATTCTGTGGCTGTGTTCAAATGGAGCAATGTGTCCATGATTTCAATGCAACCAGTAAGTTGTTCAGAAGTTGGACAGATAAGTTGGTGTGTGTAAAGTGGCCTTAACTGCCGTTTAAATTTTTATTTTATGATAATGTGGATCAATAGATTTTAATATATTTTCAAATATACTTTTATACCGTATATACTCGTGTATAAGCCGAGTTTTTCAGCACAAAAATTGTGCTGAAAAGTGCCCCCCTCGGCTTATACACGAGTCACTATACGGCTGAGTGTGTGGGGCGGTGTCCGGGGGCTGGAGGAGGTGGGGGGAGGCTGTATTGTGAGCGGCCGGTCACGCGGGGCCGCTCATTAGTGCAATGCAATATGCACTGCATCCCCCTGTCCATCAGCGGCAGGGGGAGCCGTGCATATTACATTGCACTGTCAGCGCCCCTCCGCCCCCCTGTGGTAGTATACAGCAGTGCCCCCCCTCCCCGTGGTATATACAGCCCCCCCCCCCTGTTGCTGCCGCACACCTGTAAAAAGAAGATCTTTCATACTTATCCTCCTGCTGTCACCGCGCGCATCCTCCGCTCTCCTTCTTGCTTGCACCCGGCGTCCATCCACGTGACCGCGCACAAATAATGATGTCATTATTTGTGCGCGGTCATATGGATGGACGCTGGGTGCAAGCAAGAAGGAGAGCGGAGGATGCGCACGGTGACAGCAGGAGGATAAGTATGAAAGATCATCTTTTTACAGGTGTGCGGCAACAACGGGGGGGGCGGTATATACCACAGGGGGGTGGGGACACTGCTGTATACCCACAGGGGGGGGCACTGCTGTTATACCCACAGGGGAGGGCACCGCTGTATACCCACAGGGGAGGACACTGCTGTATACCCACGGGGGAGGGCACTGCTGTATACCCACGGGGGAGGGCGCTGCTGTATACTACCATGGGGGGGGGGGGCTGCTGTATACTACCACGGGGGGGGGGGCTGCTGTATACTACCACGGGGGGGGGACTGCTGTATACTACCACGGGGGGGGGGCTGCTGTATACTACCACGGGGGAGGGGCTGCTGTATTCTACCACAGGGGAGGGGCTGCTGTATATACCTCTGTGGCTGCTGTATACTACCACAGGGGGAGGCTGCTGTATACTACCACTGGGGAGGCTGCTGTATACTACTACTGGGGCTGCTGTATATACCTCTGTGGCTGCTGTATACTACCACAGGGGGGGCTGCTGTATAAACCTCTGTGGCTGCTGTATACTACCACAGGGGAAGGCTGCTGTATACTACCACAGGGGGAGACTGCTATATACTACCACTGGGGAGGCTGCTGTATACTACCACTGGGGCTGCTGTATATACCTCTGTGGCTGCTGTATACTACCACAGGGGGAGGCTGCTGTATACTACCACAGGGGGAGACTGCTATATACTACCACTGGGGAGGCTGCTGTATACTACCACTGGGGCTGCTGTATATACCTCTGTGGCTGCTGTATACTACCACAGGGGGAGGCTGCTGTATACTACCACAGGGGGAGGCTGCTGTATACTACCACAGGGGGAGGCTGCTGTATACTACCACAGGGGGAGGCTGCTGTATACTACCACAGGGGGAGGCTGCTGTATACTACCACAGGGGGAGGCTGCTGTATACTACCACAGGGGGAGACTGCTGTATACTACCACAGGGGGACACTGCTGTATACTACCACAGGGGGACACTGCTGTATACTACCACAGGGGGGACACTGCTGTATACTACCACAGGGGGACACTGCTGTATACTACCACAGGGGGAGACTGCTGTATACTACCACTGGGGAGGCTGCTGTATACTGCCACTGGGGAGGCTGCTGTATACCTGTGCTGGGGTCCACCCTCGGCTTATACACGAGTCAATAGGTTTTCCCAGGTTTTGGGGGCAAAAGTAAGGGGTCGGCTTATACACGGGTCGGGTTATACACGAGTATATACGGTAAGTAAAATCTGGGGCCATTCATAAACCTTTCACAAGGTATCTCTACTAGACTGTCTGAAGCAGACATGTTCATACTCAGTCAGATCCATCTTCACACGGAATACAGCCACATAACCATATAAGGGTATAGGGGTGGGGCCTAAACAGCATTCACACTGCTGACTGCAGCTGATGAGGTGACAATGTATCATATTCAGGTTACAGCACAGTGCTGAGCAATGTCAGGATCGGTTCAAACTCCTCTCCACTTTCCTTGAAACAAGCTTCTCTGATCTGTGTCATCTAGCTCCTTCTCTTCTGGCTCCCACACAGCTCACAATCTGTTGAGCTTGTCCCTTCTCTGCTATCACATTGCATTGCTCCCTATCAGCTGCTGGCCACGCCCACACCGCAGACAAAAAACTTGAGAAAATAAGTCATGACACAAAAAACATCATCTTAGATGCAATGTGACCCATCATTAGCAAACAGTGCAGTATTTTTTTTTTTTAATGAAGTGACATTTACACTTTAACTTTTTTATTCTTTTCTACAAAGTTCAGTAAAATATTAAAATAAAGTTAAATTCATCATATAATGGTAGAGTTGGAAGAGGGACCTCCTGGTCATCTGGTCTAACCACCGGCTCAAAGTAAGATTCACTAAATCCTCCCAGACAGATGTCTGTCCAGCCTCTGTGTGAAGACTCCCATTGAAGGAGAACTCGCCTCCTCTCATGGCCGCCTGTTTCACTCGCTGATCACCCTCACTGTCAAAAGTTTTTTTTCTAATATCTAATCTGTCTCCTCCCATTTAGTTTTATCCCATTACTTCCAGTCTTTTCTTGTGGAAATGAGAATAAACCTGATCCCTCTACAGTGTGACAGTCCCTTGGATATTAGTAGACCGCTATTAAGTCTTTTCACTTCTCTTTTGCAAGCTAAACATTCCCAGGACCTGTAACCGGACTCAGTTTGTAGGCCGGTCACCATTCTGGTTGATCGTCTTTGATCTTGCTCCATCTTGTTGGATGTTTTTTTTAAAATGTGGTGCCTAGAAGTGGACAGAGTATTCTGTCTGACCAAAGAAGAGTAGAGCGATAATGACTTCATGTGTTCTAGACTGTATACTTTTGTTAATACATCCCAAAATTGTCAGCCTTTTTTGCTGCTGCATCACACTGTTGTCTCATGTTAAGCCTTTAATCTATAAGGCTATGTTCACACAGAGCATTTTGGACTCGTTTTTTCTACTGCGTTTTTGCACAAAAAAGCAGATACATTTTTGTCATGCCAGCACAGACTATGGAATTTCTGAAATGCCATACCAACAGCTGCGTTTTTTCCTGATCAGGTTTTTGCGTAAAAACCTGATCAGGAAAAGTAGTATCAGGTCTATTAAGTGCTTCTGTTTTGGGCTGCATTTTCTCCATTTGGTCCATTCTAATCCAAAACAGATTGGTAGTCGCACATTCAGTTTTTGATGCTTTTTTAGTGCGTTTGTGCTGTGTTTGTCCTCCCAAAAATGCATGACTATTCCAGAATGTGATGCCACTGAGCAGGAACAGGAAATTCCTCCATTTTGGGAATCCTGTTTGTAGGAGATTTGGAATCAGGAAGCATCATATCTGGGTACAATAGGATGAAAATTGTTGTTGGACGTCTGATAGAAATGGTGAGTATGTATCAATATGTATAATGTTTGTAAATGTGTGCTTACATTAAAGGGAACCAACCACCCCCAATGACCCCCCGGAACTATTAATATCGGTCCCTACACACAGCACATACATGTGCTGCAATGATTTTTGCTAAAAAAACTGTTTTGTAAAACTTAAGATAATGCTTTTGAAAGTTTAAACCGAAGGGACGGGTGGGCGTTACTTATCTGTGGCAAAAGCCGAGTAGCAGCTGCCAGTCATCCTCCTGTGTCCCGCAGTAGCAGTTATGGCCAGCCCTTTTTGCAGCGTCCCAGGCTGGTGCACGGGATGTCATGCCCGTGCACACGTCATCGTCTACAGCCGGGTTGCGAGCGCGCGCTCTGACTTCCTGCGCTCGGCTGTGGAAGTCAGAGCGCGCGCTCGCAGCCCGGCTGTAGATGATGACGTGTACACGGGCATGACATCCCGTGCACCAGCCTGGGACGCTGCAAAAAGGGCTGGCCATAACTGCTACTGCGGGACACAGGAGGATGACTGGCAGTTGCTACTCGGCTTTTGCCACAGATAAGTAACGCCACCCGTCCCTTCGGTTTAAACTTTCAAAAGCATTATCTTAAGTTTTACAAAACAGTTTTTTTAGCAAAAATGATTGCAGCACATACATGTGTAGGGACCGATATTAATAGTCCGGGGGGGTCGTTGGGGGTGGTTGGTTCCCTTTAAAACAAGTGTGTGTGTTTTTTTTGTTTTTAATTTCTAAAGTTATTTCCTGGGATAATGTGTAGGGTTTCGCTGCATTTTCTATTGGGAGCGCAGTTAAACCAAGCAACTATTGGCTGCTAAACCCCCACTGCCTTGTGTTACCTTTTCTGGCAATGAAAAATACAGGGGAGCCCAATTTTTTTCTAATTATTGAAATAAATAATTAAAAATTGCATTGGTTTTGCTGTATTTTCTATTTCCAGTTAAGGTAACCTAGGAGCTGAGGGCTGGAATTTTCAGTGTGGTGATGCCCAAGCATTTTGGACCCCCCCATGTTGAAGATTGCAGCCAGCATCCACCACAGAATTGGCACCTCCTTAAGAGATGCCAAAACTGGCGGTTACTCTGCCCTTCCAATCTGTCCTGGTGGCGGTGGCAGACCAGGTAATAAAGGACTTGATGCCAGCTCTTTTTTTTTTTTTGGGAGCTGACAAAAAGCCCTATTGCTAATGTCAGCTGTCTGTATGACTGCTGGCCATTAGCAATATTTTTACTGGAGAAAAAAATACACTGAGAGAAATCCTTTATTGAATACAAAATACACAGATGCCTCATTCTCCACTTTTAGCTCCCACCACCAGTTACTCTCCGACATAATTCACGAGACTCCACCGCAATCTCCAGCGATGTGTAACGTACAGCCGGTCAGCTGATTTGCGACCAGATCAGCTGATTGAGTCAGCCGCCTAGTGAACAGATCAGCTGCCCGCCTGTACGTCACACATCGCTGGAGATTGCAGTGGATTATGTCGGAGGGTGATTGGTGGTGGGAGCTAATAAAGTGGAGAATGAGGCATTTGTGTATTTTGTATTCAATAAAGTATTACACTCTGTGTCTGTGTATTTTTTTCTCTTTACTGAAACTGTTACTAATGGCTGTCTGCCATACTGACAGCTGACATTAGCAATAGGGCTTGATGTCGGCTGCCAAAAAAAGCTGACATCAACCTCTTAATCACCCAGTCGGCCACCGCCACCAGAGCAGATTGGATGAGCGGCGTAACTGCCAGTTTTGGCATATCTCATGGAAGTGCCAATCCTGGGGTGGCTGCTGGTTGCAGTTTTCAGCGTGAGGGGGCCCAGAACGCTTGGGCCTCACCACCTGAGAATTCAAGCTCCCAGCTGCCTTTTATTTATTCATTTAAATAATTTTAAAAATAATTGGGCTCCCCTGTATTTTTCATTGTCAGCCAAGGCAACAACAGACAGCGGCGGTTGGCAGCCGGTAGCTGCCTGGTTGCCTGCGCTGCCAATAGAAAACACAGCTCAGCCCTACACATTTTGTCCCAGGAAATGAAGCACTTTATTAATTTAAAAAAACAAAAACAAGTTATATAAGGTTTTTCAGTTCATTGCCAGCCAAGGCAACATCGGACAGTGGCAGTTGACAGCCAGTAGCTGCCTGGTTTACCTGCACTGGCAATTGAAAATACAGGAAACCACTACTCTTCTTTTTTTTTTTTTTCACATTTTGTTTTATTTTTTTATTTCAACTTTTATTTGTGTTTTTTTTTTACATATATGTTCCTATCAGTCTATCTCTATATTCACCTAATATGTATCCTATGTAACTATAATCCATCTCATATGTATTTTTGTTTGTTCTTTATGTAATTATTTTTTATCCTTGTGTACAAGTGTGTATGTATTTTTGAAGTATTGAGTGTTTTTTTTTTCTGCTGCATTAGATACCAGCATTGTGGGATCCAGCATTGCAAGGGTGTGCCAACAGAAATGTCCGACATACATGGTGGATCCAAGTCTGTCGACGGCTCTTCCCACAATTCGAAGATTGCGATCCCAGGCTACAATATGATATTGGTAAGTTGTCATTACAGACAGTCATGTTTCCTAAAATAGTTTCCTAAATGAAATATATCCTAATTAATTTGTGTCTTTATAGATGTGCGGAACAGATGGTGGTCGGTCCGCGATTGTTTCATGAAAGATCTTTCGCAGTCAAGTAAAAGCGTGTTGTTTGCACAAAAAGGAGCGACCATACCACCACTTCATGCTCTTTCTTCTTAGTAGCAGGAATTTAAGGGCGTAAGTATAATAATTTTAAAAAAGCATCTAATGTTCGATCTTATTGCAAAACTAATTTTTTATTTTTTTGGGTTATATTCACAGGACTGAAGGAAATGTTTCCCAGGAGGCAAACTGGGATCGGTCCATTCTGATAAATGAGGTTCCTGTTGCACAAATAGAGGCCACAACTGGTGCGCCAATTTCTGGACAGCTCCATCTACTCCAGAAAACCATGTTTTCGATCCTTGTCCTGAAGCCTTGGCAGCAAGATGTGGCCCTGAGGCAATCGCACCCTCTGTGCATACATTACTCTGGGGCGAAAAAAGATGGCGAAAACACAAAAAAGCATGAAGATTCTGACACACAGCATCACAGAAGAGACCATACAGTTGATAAAGAAATCCCCTGGGGAGGACATGCTGGATAAATTTGGAAGTGCCATTGCAAATTGGATACACCAGCTGACTGAAATCAAGCAGTCCGCCCGCCTGGATTTCCACACTCTGATGCTGGACTACCAAAAGCGCAATGAAGGACATCCACCATGTCCCAAATTGTTAAATCAATGGAGGAATTATGGCTCTCGGAACAGCAACTTGTCAGTGCTGCTACAGCAAGCAACAGATTTGGCCACTTTAGGCTTGGTGAAGAGAATCAGCAAGGATATTGCTGTTCTCAAGATCTGTTTAATTTCACAAATTTATAAAGTAATTTCGATTTATAGTATTGTCAGTTTATATAAAGTTTGCACTTTTATCCAGTATCAGTCATGTCAATCTCCCGTCCTCAAGGGCCACCAACCGTTCAGAACCGCCCTACATGGCGGTCCTGTGTTGTTGTTTTTTTGGTTTTTTTTTTGGGGGGTGAATAATTTAAAATCATTCTGGGAAAGGGTAAATGTATACATTTTCTCTAGTTAATGTAATCTCTTCAATAAAAAATTCAAGAACATTTGTGATTGCTTTTTCACAATGGGTACAGCAGGGGTTGTGCTAACCATGTGCTAGTAGATGCGCTGGTAAGTGGTTCCAGCCGTCACTCAGTTCCTCCCCAACCATTGTCTGAACAAACCTGAGTGAACAGTCAGAGGGTTACCTAATAAGAGATCAAGGAAAGTTTGAGAGCCTTCTTTTGAGAGTTCTCATAAACATTTTTACAAATGGGATTTTGAGATCACCCTGTGAACAAGAGTTAACCAGCATTGGAAAAAATCAAGTAAAATAACTATATCTTAAAATAACTGCATTGATAAATTTAAAAAAAACCTGCTGTCAAGTTTTTCAAAAACCTAACATATTTTCACACATTTAAAAGGAAATAAGAAATTGAATGACAAGCCTTTAAATTTTCTATTGACGATCGTTCCTCTGAAACAGTGGACGAGAGCTTCCCTGAAGCTGGTCGAGACATCAACTTCCATGTATTTTTTTTAGCTATAATCTTCCATGGATCTCTGCTGGTTCAGCAGCACATCATCAACACAGGAGTATTGCCAGTGTATGGCACCTTCTGGACTCATGAAATAGTCGGTGAAGGTTTCTGTCACCCAGACACCTGAGTTGGATAGATGACTAATTGGCACGGTCTGCTGTGTTTCCTCAGTGCTATATTGATGAACATAGTTGTGGTTACGGCTGCTTTCATTTAACGTTTTTTTTCCTGTCCGTGGGATCCTACTTTTTGTAGAACCCCACGGACAGGAAAGGACAGCAAAGGGGGTGACCTATTCTGTGTCCGGGTCCATGATTATCACGGATCTGGACACAGCGGGGCACTTTCACTTCCGCAATGTAAAATATACATTGCGGAAGTGAAATTTAGTAAAAAGAAAGAGTTATAAATAAAAAATCTGCATGCTCACCTATCCGGGATCCACTGCTGCTTCCCAGCAAGGTCCGGGTGCTTATCGGACCTGCGGTGACATCACAACCCGATGAGCTTATCGGGTCACATGAACACAGTTAACGCGGCAACTGCGGTCATGTGACCCGATGACGCTGCCGGGTTGTGACATCACGGCAGATCTATAAGCACCCGAACCTTGCTGGAGGCAGCGGTGGATTGCGGACAGGTGAGCACATAGATTTTTTATTTTTAACTTTCTTTTACTTAATTTCACTTCTGCATTGTATATTATACATTGCCGAAGTAAAATTAGACAGGAGCAATTTTAGTGTACTGAGCATGCTCAGTACACTAAAATCAGGTCTGAGAAAGGATCAGCTGTTTCCTCGGACCCGCGCTCATAGGCCCCCATGTTAAAGGCCAAGGATCGGATTGGCCTAATTGCCATCCAATTTTGTGGGATCCGATTTTTTTTTCTGTGCTCATAATTGGAGCAGTGTCCGATTTTGGATAGAGCAAAAATCGGACACAAATCGATCGCAGAAAATCGTATGCAATTAGACCAATCTGATCGACACCCATAGGATAACATGGGGCCAAATCGGATCCGTGGCTGTCTAGCTACAGATGAAGGAAATCGCAATGTGAAAGCAGTCTAACACAGTAGGCCTTAATCATAGTGTTAACTGGATCGCTATGTGAAAGATCCTTCACTCACTAGTCATGGTTCTGAAGTTACACCCCATGTATCTGCGTGCACGGCTCAGCTGGTAATGAAATATCCCTCACTAGGTGTTCAGTCCCCTCTGTGGGTATGGGCGCAGCAGATGTTACATTAAAGGAAATTCCTCATCCGATACCATCACAAAGGAGACTGGATATGTGGGACCCAGCAAAGTTTGTGGGGCTGAGAGCGTGGCATGATCATGAAGAATTTACATCCCAAATTGTGATGTTCTCCACACCTGAGAATCCCCAGTACTGCCATAAGCACCAACGTCAATGGCAAAAAATGTGTAATGTGCATCAGCCACTGTCATAAGGACCATAGAAACATATTTTTTATAATTAAAGAACCATGATTCTGATCATGGTGGATTCTGAACCTTTACATCGACGGCACCTATGCAGTTTGGGAAATTGGCTACAGTTTAAAAGTCTGCTGCAACCTGTAGCCAAGTCTCCTCCATTGAGGAAGGCATCACTATGGGCTGCAACTTCTTCCAGATCACGTTACATGTGCACCTGACAATTTGGGAAATGGTGGATTTACCGACCCTGTATTGGAAGTGCAGGGATGCGTAGCTCTCTCCTGTGGCCAGAAATCTACAAAAGGAAAGAAAATGAAATAATTTAGCAAACAAGCAACCATAATGTCAAACAGTTTACAATGAAACATGAACAACATGATTTCCAAGACTTATTTAAAAAAAAAAATAAAAAAAAAAAAAATAAAAACTTCATTGGCCATAGGACATGGCAACGGTTCAGCTGTATGCAGCCTCTGAAAGTCTCAACTTAGACAAAAGCTGATGGCAACTGAAAAGTGTCCATGGGTTATGGAGTTATACAATTATTTATTTATTTTTTTTTGATGTGTTGCCATACATTTTTCATCTATAATAAATTGACAGATGTAAACAGGACTGATGGTGGGTTTCTAAGTGTGTTTTTGATAAAATCACTAAGTGACACATCACTGGAATCAGGATCTCTACATTATGCAACTCTCTGATTAGTTGTGAAAAACTTGACATATATACATGCATTCTTTCTATCTAAGGGCCCTTTCACATCAGCGTTTTTTGAAATTTGCGGCAGATGCGGTGAAAAAAACGCATCTGCCGCAATTACTGCATACCGGCTCCACTTGCGGCGCGGTTGCGGTAAACACAATGCAAAGTATAGGCGTACTTGCGGCAGGTGCGGCAAGTGCGGTTTTGCACTTGCGGCAGGTGCGGCAGCAAAAAAACCCGCTGCCGCACCTGCCGCAAGTGCAAAACCGCACTTGCCGCACCTGCCGCAAGTACGCCTATACTTTGCATTGCGTTTACCGCAACCGCGCCGCAAGTGGAGCCGGTATGCGGTAATTGCGGCAGATGCGGTTTTTTCACCGCATCTGCCGCAAATTTCAAAAAACGCTAATGTGAAAGGGCCCTAAGGCTGCTTTCACATCAGCGTTTTCCGCTGATCGCGGCAGTTGCGGTGAAAAAATCGCAACTGCCGCGATTACTGCATAACGGCCGCACTTCCGGATCACTTGCGGCAAGCCCATACAATGTGTATGGGGCTTGCGGCAGGTGCGGTATCGGCACGTTATGTGGTAATCGCGGCAGTTGCGTTTTTTTCACCGCAACTGCCGCGATCAGCGAAAAACGCTGATGTGAAAGCAGCCTAATAAATATACTGTATTTCTCTATTGTCTCATTGGGTAACACAGGAGACCATGGGTGTATGCTTGCTGCCACTAGGAGGCGACACTAGACTAAATAAAAAAAAAAAAAAGCTCCTCCTCCGTAGTATAAAAAAAAAAAAAAAACTTAGGTCCTCCTCAGTAGTATACACCCCTAGTCTGTAGGGAAACTAGCCAATTTAAGTTTAGTGTCTGCATTAGGCAGACGTGCGGGGGCACTCCAGCCCCGCTACTATATAGGTTTGTATCTTTCTTTTCTCTTTGTGTTTCAGACACAGCTCATCGGGTAACTGGTTGGATCTTATCCTCCTGTAGTCCCTCTCAAGTATGGGCAAAGGAAAACAGTCTGGTGTGTCTTATCCAGTCGGTCGCCCCTCTGTACCAAGTGGCTGGCCACACATGTTTTCTGGTCGCCCAGACCCCCACCACACACTTATTGAAAAAAAGTGCTGGGAGGAAGACCACCGTACCCCGGTGAATAACCAGGGTTCCAGATCGGGCCGTCTTCTGCGCGGTCGGGAGGACTAGCACGGGGGCAGAAGACGTGTCACCTCAGATGTTAATCCACGGCTGACAACACTTCTACCAAACAGGCAGCATCCAGAGCTTGCCAGATGACCCCCTCCAGAAGAATGGATGGTCGGTCCCAAACCCTCCAGGACAGATGGACTCCTCCAGGACAAGAGGATGCTGCAGGTCAGATTGGGATGTACCAGGCATCTGAGCTCCAACAACACAGGACTGGTGTAGTCTCCCTGCTGTGTGTGTGTGGCTTCCCCCTCCCAAAGCACTAACCTCTCAGCATTTATGGACCCAGGAGGGTGGATGGCCCCCAGAGTTGTGCAGGCAGGCAGGTGCATCGACCCCCCGCAGCATCTCAAAATTTAGTCCCCGGCTTCATTGCAGCCTCCATAGTCTAAGTGCCTGCCTCTGTTGTCCCAGGACCAATCAGGCTTGAGCCACGGATCTTTTCTCCTTCGCCTCATTGAGGGACACAGACCATGGGTATTATGCTGCCGTCCACTAGGAGGCGACACTAAGTAGAATCTGAAAAATAGAGTGGCTCCTCCTCTGCAGTATACACCCCTCTGGCTGGCACCATCCTAACCAGTTTTTGCTTAGTGTCATTAAGAGGCAGACATCCATCAATTCTCTCCTAGAATATTCCTTAACCTTCAAGACAGAAAACTTCATGAAAAAAGAATGTTGGCTAGCCATCCATCCTTCCCAGACCAGACAGTTGGGAATATGGGTTGAAGGCGATGACAGCAAGGCTGCCTCAGCAAAATCCTTCCCCAGACCCCACAGTTGGGACTCTGGGTCGAAGTTGATATACATGGGACCCTTGATCTTCCCCCGACCCAACAGTTTGGACTCTGGGTTGACAGGACAGGCAATTGAGCGCCCACAGGATCTCTGAGGTCGGCCACAGACCAGGCCAGGTCGTCGGTCGTTTGGTGCATTTCTGGGGCAGAGAAAGTCGTTTTCAGACTTCTTGGGCCCAGATGAATCAGCCCATCTGTGGTAGCACGTCTTTCCTTTTGTCTGTGTCAGACCTGGTGTCAGGCTTAGTTACTCACACTCATCAAGGAATCCCGGAGCCCTTACTTGTTCACCTCTTTTCTTCATGTAGAGTCCTTCCTGTCTACAGGGAACAGAATCTTATCCTTATCTACAGGAAACTGTCCTCTGTTGGGCCATGGCGAGACCCTGTCCTATGGTTTGGCAATGTTCGCAGGTACTCCCTACATTTCAGGTTCTCTGAAGGAGTGTCCGGCGCTCGGATCCATCTGGTCAAAAGATTCACAATTATATCGACTTTGGTGGGCTTACCCGCTCAATCAGGTGGGGGAACCAAGGAATTCTTCAAGTTCTCTCGGTCGTTTTCTCCTGAACCCGAAGCATTCGGGCTATTCACGAGCCTCTTTCCTTTTTCCTTTTCGGAAAGAGTGCATCCTTAGAATCCACAGGGGAAGACATTCCCCTTGTGAAACGACTTCTTCACCCTTGTTCTGGTGACAAACTACACAGAGTTTCTCCTAGTTTTTTTCTCCCGTTATTGAAACGTTTCTTCCTCTCCATCAGGTTCTTTGCCCCTTTTAATGTAGGGTACGGTATATTCTTTTCTGTCTCAGTCTGAAGTGAGCCTTCAGCACCTCAATTCCATCCTGAAGTCCATTATGATCAAGCCTGCTAGTTATACCGAGTCATGGAACCTCAGTGGCATCCGAAACAGGACGTGTCTTCAGATTAATTTTCTCTTTCGGGAATTCTCTTCTCTTTAGACTATCTATTTTCGAGGGCGAGAAGTTTTTCCTGGTCACTTTTGTTCATTCACTCTGTGGACAAGTTCCATCTCAGAGAATAGATCTCCTGGGCTCAAGGTGCAAGAACAGAAGGTTTACGTATTCGCAATTTCCTACGAGTGTACTCCGTGTCTCAGACACTGTATAGAAACACTCCGGGCTCTCTCCTATCCCTTGACCCGCTAATAGTACTCTCTTGACACCTTTTTCTCTGGTTGTCTCGGGCTTAGACAATGATAGTGTTTTTGTCTGTGGACAGCGGCCTCCTCTTTCGAGGTTCCAGCCTCTGTTGTTCTTCCTCTTTTATAGTCCTGTTTTTTCCCCACCCTTGGGACTGCTTTAGGACGTCCCATGGTCTCCTGTGTCCCCCAATGAGGGATAGAGAAAAGCAGATTTTTGTGTACTCATTGTAAAATCTCTTCCTCTGAGCCACCATTGGGGGACACTGCACCCGCCCTTCTTATATATATTTGTGTTGGGCCATTCTGTGTTTATTTCACATGCTTCTCCTACTTCTTTTGCACTAACTGGCTAGTTGTCCGTCTGGACGTGTATACTTCTAAGGAAAAACTAACTTTTTTTTTGGTTTTTAGCTCAGTGTTGCCTCTTAGTGGCAGCAAACATACACCCATGGTCTCCTGTGTCCCCCAATGATAGCTGCGAGAAAGAGATTTTATGGTGAGTACACAGTCTGAAATAAGCAGATTAAGACACATTTTTTCCCCCTCCAGATTGTGGGGGAAAGTGGGTGCTGATCTTATGATCCTAATGTACGGGGACTGAGGTGCTGTGCTGGGGGAGCAGTGGCTCTGAAGTGGCTGGAGGAGGCTGAAGCTGGCTGCAGAAGAAGGCCGTGATCACGTTTCCCCGCTGATTGGACTACTGTAAAATTCAAGGAATGAGGATGCCCAGCGGGGTGTGCTCGGAGGAGCGCCAGCAAAGGGGGGCGAATGGAGCACGCTTTTCCAGTCTCCGGATGGAGACTACATGTTATAAATCATTTTTCTTAAGCTTTATATGGGACTTTTAAGTCAGAGAGGGATGGTTCGGGATCAGCTAGCAAGTTGCGGCATAGGACACGTAGTGATCGCTACACAGCAAACATACTACGTGGCTAATAGCTTACCTATTAAATCGGTGTAAATCAGGGCAAAATGGCCCTTGTGCTCTTGTGATCCTTCTCCGTTAGAATGGGATGCTCCCACATCTTCTTGAGGGAGCATCCAAAATGCTTCAAAAACTCAATACATTTGTTGGTGTCTTAGTTTTTGATGCAGAATTTCCCTGACCAGAAACAGTTCACTTTTTTTTGTGTGGTCACATAGCCTCAGTATAATAGTGTTTTTTACACGTGCTGTTGCTTTGCCCTATTCCTTCCATCCTGTATATGCAAGAAATTGGGCTAAGCAACAGCACATGTGAATGTGAAAAAGACTTGGGTATACTAATAGAACACAGAATGAACATGAGTCAACAGTGTAATGCAGCAGCAAAAACATTCAGTGATGTTGCAGGCTTCATCTTTCATTCCTTTATTCATTGTCAAACCCCTTAATATATCTTTGAGCGTTATCATGTTCAGATTTTTCTCATGCAGGAGTGTCGCTCCCAGTAATACAGGCTGGATGTGAGGTCTGTGTGCATCTAGGTTGCTATTCTTTTCACTCGATCTACAGTTAATCTCCTGTCCCTTCTCACGACTCATGCTGAGGTGGCTTTTATTTATTTATTTTTTTTATCCCTCAAAATCTGACTTGGGAGTTGACCATGCAGTTCATCTCCACCTGTAGACTGTTGCATGTCCACTCTTGATCCGTACAGAAAAAGAGGAGATAGAAGCGTAATAGCATCTTATCCTTTTACAATGCTGTAAATTTGCAAATGTTACTGCTCACCTTGTCAGGTTGTGAGACCCACAATTGGTGTATATGCATATTGCATGTGCTGCAGGACCCACACTCAACGTAATCACTGTGGCTGTAGAAATAAATCCAAACGGACGGTGCTATTTGATCCGCACACACTGCATACAATGAACTGAAACTCCAGTGGATGAAAGATAATGGTGCCTTAATTCTCAACGCGTTTCTGAACGTATCCTCGCTCCTTCAGCAGGAGAGCAACCATGTTCATTGTATGCAGCAATCCATGTTGTTGCTCACCTGATAAAGGAGCAGGGATACACTCAGAAATGCTTTGAAAATAAAGGCACCATTATCTTTAATCCACTGGAGTTTCGGTCATTATATGCAGTGTGCGTGGATGAAACAGCACTGTCCGTTTCTATTTACACTCTTGATCTGTAGAATGTGTAGTCTACTTTCATTGAATACTTGCTTCTCTCTATCTATGATCTGCTATTTCTAACCTCTTCATGCCTTTTGACATCTCTAATGCTGAGAGAAAGGAGGGGAAAAATAGAGCAGGTCAGGAGCAGTGTGCTGTCAAATGTCACAAGCAGCTGGATCACTGGCTGGGTGAAGGAGTAACTTGCTCAACATCAGACCATTGGTGGCAATTTTAATAAATTTTAATTAAATTTGCTTTTAGAAAGAAATATTTCCATAGGTTTCATGACATTAAAAGTGAGCCTGTCACCTGGTTTGGGGGTTCTAAATCCTGTCCACCACCTTTTATCATGATGTGACTGGGGTTCCTGTAACCCCTTTATGTCCCCAGACATGCCCCTGCATACCTCTGAAAATTAGTTTTATTGTAGTCCTGCGCTATATTGTAATTGTGCTGTCCAGTTTGACGGGTGTCAGTGTGATCATTGCCTCCATGCTCCATGCAAACGCTGCTTCTTCTAATTCATGCAAGTGGTTGAACCTCGCTATGCTATTCACACAATTACCAAGTTTCGTGTCTGTCCAGTAGAATCTGAGACCTGCGCAGGCACACCTCACTGTGCCCTGTTGAGTGATTCCATTGCGCAGGCGCGAGATGGCAGACACTTCACTTATGTAGAGACTGTAATCATTGGCTGCTCAATAGGGCACAGTGAGGTTTGCCTGCACAGGACTCCGATTCTACTGCACAGGCGTGAGACTTTGGAATTGTAGACGGCATAGCGAAGTCATCTGCTTGCATGCAATTAGAAGAGGTGGTGTTTCCATGGCTCTATGCGACACTGATCCATTCGGAAGACTCCCGGCAGACGTTACCGCACAATAAGCATGGACAATAACACAACACTTTTTCGGAAATATGCAGGGGCACATCTGGGTGTATAAAGGGGTTAAAGGAGGTGGGCAGGGTTTAGAACCCAAAAAAGCTGGTGAGAGGTTCACTTTACAGAAGTCTGAGAATTACGCAAGTGTATTTTTATTAAGTTATTTCATGTACACAGAAAACTAGAAAACAGATTTCACTGACAACGCAGTCATTCTAATCTACCAAATTAATATTCTTCTCCCTTCCTCAGAGAGTGCTGAAGGTTTTCCAAGTTATGATACCAGCATAGGACAACTTCATGAAGCTGGATATGATGCCTACATCACAGGACTGTGCTTCATTTCGATGGCAGACTACCTAGGTAATTAAGCTGAAACTTGTATTGACATTGTACTGTGATTGTACTTGGTGCTAGGTCTCTTATTTATTTCTTCCCTCCCAACAGGTTCATTTTTGAGTCCACCACAAACTCATGTCACAGGTTCAGTCTGATGTGATCACCCCATTCTTTAACAAGTAAGTCATTTGCAATGGACTCTGTTGAGAGTGGAGTCTATGGTGGGAACAAGAGCTGCTTAGTTATAATAGACCCAGGCAGCTCTGCTTTGCATTTAGGAGGCTGAATTTCCTATGTAACAGGGTCTAATATATAGTCCCAATTACAGGAGAAATCGCAATAAAAATAATGTACTATGTACAAATGCCTTCCTAAATGAATACATAAAGAATGAAAACTGTGTTTTTTAGCATATTGTTAAACTTTTGCATTCACAGCTGTGTGATTTGATTTGACCTTTTATGGCAAGTTGTTTTGATACGACTTGTATACATTAGGGTATGTTTGACCGAACCTACTGATATATGGATGGTTCACCCTCCTATCTATTTAGTACATGGGCCTGCTGACTCTTCCATAGCAGATAATGTTGCCCAATAGTTTTAATCATACGGTAGAGAAGCAGCTACCAAAATGTGCATTAATGTAAGACTATATGGGACAGCTGGCTGTGGGCCAACAGGTATATAAGAGTATAAAGTGATTTCAGTCTCTCTGGAGCTCCCACTAGTTGCTGCAAAAGAAAAAAAGATTGTAAATTCTCTTGACCAATATCAGGAATCCAGAATCAGGTGGTTGGGGATGAGGCCCGTGAGGAACGATTTAATTCCTCCATTGCTTGATCATGGTTATCAAAAAACATCGTTTTTACCCCAATCTCAACCCTGAGGCGTGCCGGGTATAAAAGGGAGAACCGCATGCCTTTATCGTGGAGAAGCTTGCAGGCCAGTGAAAAAGCCCGACGTTTGGCTCTTACCAATGCAAAAAAGTCTTGAAAAATAAGGAGGGAGTGCCCCTCGTATTTTACTTCCGGCATAGCTCTAATTGGTTCTATACAGTAGCAGGTTGTCCTGGTAATTAAGTAGTTTGAAGATTACAGGACGTGAGCGTGCATTTGAGCCCTGGGTTGGAGGTCCTAGAGATGGGCCCTCTCCATCACCATTGATCCGGAGGTGTCAAAAAGGTTGAGAGCCAGCGGGAGCCATGTGGAGGTAAAGTGTTGTAAGTCTTTTACTGATTCAGGGACCCCTACAAGTTTGAGATTATTTCGACAACTTTTCTAAGTCATCGAATTTGTCTTGAAGCTGCTCTATTGCAAGATCTATCTTTAATTTGGGTAGCATAAGATTTTACCATGTCCTCAAGGTCAGAAATTTGCTGTTCTGCTGTAGACATTTTTTGGGTTTGATCAAACGGCTGGGCAGTGATGGAGTCCAGTGAAGATTGAGAGGACAATAACCTGGCATCGATTTTTGGCATGAGTTATTGTGTGATAGTGTCTGCAATGGCCTGTAGGGATGCTGCAGACAAGCTAACATTAGGTCCGGCTGATCCGGGGGAGATTTGACAGCGTGGCCTCGGGTTTTAGCCTTAGCGTTCTTGGAGTTGACAAATTTATCCATTTGGTGGTGGAGAGCAAAAACTTTGGAAACAAGAGGGGGGATGGTAAGCACTTGCCGACTGTTGAAAAGGAAACGGAGGGAGAAGTCCTGGTCATGATCCAAGTATCAAAGCCTACATGGTTACTTGAAAAGTCAGTTTAGAAGAGATCCAAGATGGAAGCGTATATGGACTATTGGATCCGTAGGTAGACTATTATATGTCCCAAAATTGGTCGGGATTAGCTGCAGCACGTGGGAACAGACCTTAACATTAGTGTTTGGTCTGTGGTGTATCCCCAGGCCTCTCAGCCTGGCCCTTGTACTAAAAATTAGCTTTATCGCTACTCAGCCACAGCACCCAAAAGAGTAGATAGAAAACTTATAAAATTGTCATCCTGCTAGATATGATTATGCACACTGAGTCCTGCCCAGTAAACTCCAGTGTGTAGATGGTGCAATTCCACTCAAAAGCTGTAGATGGCAGCAGTGGGCTTGCTGTGTAGAATCAATGTAGACAGGCATGCTGAAAGCTCTTGTAATTACACCTATGGAGCAGTAGATAGCGCTGTGATCATGAAAAATGAAGTAAGTGTCTTGAAATGACTTGTTTGTGCAGATCACAGTGTATTTAGATGTCCTGTGTCTCACTAGTGGCGTCTGCTTCCCTTTTGTGGGGAGGACGTCAGCAGTCTGCTGCTCAGTGTCTGATGGCAGTAAGGATTAACACTATCCTCCCCCTCACTCTGGCAGTTCCTTCCTGTACTTGGATGGGGGCCTGTCCTGACTCCCTTTCCTGTGAGTCGATGCTGCGGTGAATACAGGCAGCAGTTAACACTTTGATCTCAGAGCTTCGGCCACAGGTGGGGGAATAATCAGGGAATCCCCAGGAGGTGATGTACAGGGACCGATGAGTAAGCGCTGGCGTCTCCTGCCAGTCGGGGTGTGAAGGAGACAGGGGACGCAGGGAGCTGATAGCACTTTCCCGCTTCTCAACTCGCCCGACCTCCAGACTTCGTGTCTCGGGATCTCTCCTCAGTCTTTATCTCGTATCACCACAGTCCACTGGGTGCAGCACACTCTTAAGATGAGTTTGCTGTTAGGGCAGGATGGATTAGTGCAGCAGCACGGCCGATGGTCTCGGATTTTCAGGCTTGAGGTCAAGGAGCTCATGGAAGAAGTGTCTTCCTTGGATGGTGCCTAGGCCACAACCCCTCCGCCTGTGTAGAATTTTGATACTCCTTTTGGGTCTATAGTTCCCCCATATAAACTCTAAAATAGCCGATGGAGTCTGTGAAAAATGTGGAAGGGATGTCTATGGGAATTCTCTGAAGCAGGAGCAAAAATCGAGGGAGTACATTCATTTTTACTCACTAATATGTCCGAACCAAGAAAGCCCCTTTTATCGTTTTTCTTAAGATCCCACTACCTCCTCATTATGCCCTCTCTCTGTTGGAGTCCCACAAGGCTCTGTCCTGGGGCCCCTACTTTTTCCATCTATACCCTTGGCCTAGGACAACTCATACAGTCCCATGGCTTCCAGTACCACCTGTACGTGGAAGACACTCAGATCTACCTCTCTAGCCCAGATGTCATCTTTCTGCTGTCTTGAATCTGAGTGTCTGTCGGCCATATCCTCCTTCTCTCGCTTCCTAAAACTCATGTAGACAAAACCGAACTCCTCATCTTTCCTCATCCCATCTTCCATCTTCACCACCTGATCTATCTATTATGGCAAATGGCATCATGCTCTCTCCACACCTCAAATTCGCTGCCTCGGGGTAACTCGACTCTCGACTCTGCCCTGTCCTTCAAACCGCACATCCAAACTCCTGCCGCCTCCAGCTCAAAAATATTTCCAGAATCCATCCTTTCCTCAACCCTCAATCTACTAAAATTCTTGTACATGCCCTCATCATCTCCCACCTCGACTCTGCAACATCCTCCTCTGTAACCTCCCTGCTAACACTCTTGCATCTCTCCAGTCTGTCCTCAACTCTGCTGCCCGACTAATCCATCGCTCTCCTCTTCTCTCTGCAAATCTCTTCAATGGCTCCCATTTCCCCAACGAATCCAGTTCAAGCTACTAACATTGACCTACAAAGCCATCCATAACCTGTCTCCTCCCTATATCTCTGAACTAATCTCCCACTATCTTCCCTCAAGTAATCTTTGATCCTCCCAAGACTACCTCCTCTCCTACACACTTATCCGTTCCTCACACAACCATTTCCCAAGATTTCTCCCGAATATCTCCCATCCTCTGGAATTCTGCGCCTCAACACGTCTGATTATCCACCATG
>JARQOC010000011.1:182331375-182350969 GCA_033576535.1 Allobates femoralis
TAAATGGCATAACACTCTCACACCTCAAATTCGCTGCCTCGGGGTAACTCTCGACTCTGCCCTGTCCTTCAAACCGCACATCCAAACTACTGCCGCCTCCAACTCAAAAATATTTCCAGAATCCGTCCTTTCCTCAACCCTCAATCTACTAAAATTCTTGTACATGCCCTCATCATCTCCCACCTCGACTACTGCAGCATCCTCCTCTGTGACCTCCCTGCTAACACTCTTGCATCTCTCCAGTCTGTCCTCAACTCTGCTGCCCGACTAATCCATCGCTCCCTCTTCTCTCTGCAAATCTCTTCAATGGCTCCCAATTCCCCAACGAATCCAGTTCAAGCTACGAACATTGACCTACAAAAGCCATCCATAACCTGTCTCCTCCCTATATCTCTGAACTAATCTCCCACTATCTTCCCTCAAGTAATCTTCGATCCTCCCAAGACTACCTCCTCTCCTACACACTTATCCGTTCCTCACACAACCATTTCCCAAGATTTCTCCCGAATATCTCCCATCCTCTGGAATTCTGCGCCTCAACACGTCTGATTATCCACTAACATCAGATACTTTAGATGGAACCTGAAAACCCACCTCTTCAGGAAAGCTGACAGCTTGCATTGAAAGAGCTGCCGCATCACCACAACCGGAGCTGCCGCATCACCACAACCGGAGCTGCCGCATCACCACAACCGGAGCTGCCGCATCACCACAACCGGAGCTGCCGCATCACCACAACCGGAGCTGCCGCATCACCACAACCGGAGCTGCCGCATCACCACAACCGGAGCTGCCGCATCACCACAACCGGAGCTGCCGCATCACCACAACCGGAGCTGCCGCATCACCACAACCGGAGCTGCCGCATCACCACAACCGGAGCTGCCGCATCACCACAACCGGAGCTGCCGCATCACCACAACCGGAGCTGCCGCATCACCACAACCGGAGCTGCCGCATCACCACAACCGGAGCTGCCGCATCACCACAACCGGAGCTGCCGCATCACCACAACCGGAGCTGCCGCATCACCACAACCGGAGCTGCTGCCACCTGATCTGCTACACCCCTGACCTACTGTCTCCTCCCCAATATCCTGTAGAATGTAAGCCCGCAAAGGCAGGGTCCTCTCCCCTCTGTACCAGTCTGTCATAGTTAATTTGTTTACTGTAAACTATATCCATAATTTTGTATGTAACCCCTCTCATGTACAGCATCATGTAATAATGGTGCTATATAAATAAATAAATATCATCTTTTATGGTTCTATCCAGAAGAGGGAGGAAATTGAGAAAAAATAGAGTGGAGTCCCAGGGAACCATAACTGCCAGATATTTTAAGTAAGACTTTTGCCATTTAAACGTGAAGTTCTCCTTAAGGTACCTTCACACACAGCAATTTTGTTAGGCAATTTCACAGGCAATTTGCTGGTTGCAGTGAAATCATGGACACATTGTTCCATTTGTACACAGCAACAAAATGGAGCAAGATGTCCATGATTTCACTGCAACCAGCAAATTGCCAGTGAAATTGCCTAGCAAAATTGTTGTGTGTGAAGGTACCTTTAAGGTATACCATTTCCTCATTTGGAAGAGTGACATTTAAGGTCTTAGATTTAGCAAAATTAACTTTAAAATTGCTAAGTTTCCCAAATTCTTTGATTAAAGAGGAGAATGTGATGTTGGGTTGAAAAACAACCAAAAATAAATCATCCGCGAACTAAGCAGATTTATACTGCACCTGTACAACCTCTTCAACCTCGTATATCTGGGTTTGACCAAATGGCTACAGCAAGATGAGAACCATGATGAGAACATGTAACAAGGAAGAGAATGGACACCTCTGTCAAGTGCCATAGAGAATACGGGAGAAAGAGGACAGGATCCCATTTGCTCTAACTCTCCCCGAAGGACTACCATATAAGGAGGATACCCAGTCGATAAACCTGGCACCCAGACCAATTTGTCTGGGAGGCCTTCATAAATCTCCAGTTAACCCGGTCGAAGGCCTTCTCTGCATCTGCAGAAAGCAGACACATTGGTATAGAGTGCGCCCCCCCCCTGACAAATCCCACTTGATCGTTATGGATAATTCCCGGGAAGAGAAGTACAAACCTATTGACTAATACTTTTGAGAACAATTTCATATTGATGTTAATCAACGAAATGGGTCAGTAATTTGCAACCTCTGTATGGTCCTTTCCTGGCTTGGGGATAACAGTAATATGTGCCTTTTAGCAACTGAGGTTCCCAAGGGGTACCGACCGAGACCGTATTAAAAAGCTTCGTCAGGAATGGCGTAATATGGACACTGAATTCTTTGAAAAATTTGGGAGTAAACCCATCTGGCCCAGGACACTTTTACCCCTGGAGAACCCTTAATAACTTCCACAACCTCTGTTTCAAAGACATCCGCCTTCAAGGATTCTGCATCTACAGTTGTTAGAACTGGTAAAGCCGCTTTGCTCACATACTCTCTTGATTTTGTCCTCTACCGAACGAGGAGACATGTTATAGTGTCCAGGGGCGGACTGGCCCAGGTAGCAGGGAGGTATTTGCCCCCCAGGCCGGTGGTTTAGTCCCAAACGTTTAGGGCTGCTCTTACATTGAGAGCTGCCGCGCACTCACTTGATTTGTAGCGGGACCCTGGATGCGGCATCGGAGCGGAGCGATCAGCCAGCTGGCAGGTGAGCGAAGCAGCGCCAGCACCTCCTTCCACCCCCTGCTCTCACCTGCTCAATGGAGTGCTAGCAAACCCCCCCGGTCCTCACTTGGCCACTGGCTGGGAAAACTGGAGTGCCCCCACCCCTGATAGTGTCCCTTAATGCTATATAATTTCCTATAAAGTTTCTGGAATAATTCAGTTATTTTAGTTGGGTTTTGAGTCATCATACCATCAGAATTTCTAATCTGAGGAATATGGCCTGGGTAACCTCTGGGGTGGAGCATCCTAGCCAACGGTCTCCCACACTTGTCCCCAAATGTATACATGAATCTATGGAATCTGGTCTTTAAAGGGACACAGTCACCAGGTTTTTGCCATCCCATCTGACAGCAGCATAATGTAAAGACAGAGACCCTGATTCCAGCGATGTGTCACTTACTGAGCTGCTTGCTGTCATTTTAATATAATTACTGTTTTCCCTGCTTCATATTTAGCAGTAAATGACTCTGCTGGACCGTTTCATTAGTCCTACAATGTTAATCTCCAACTGATTGAACAGTGATTTTATGGAAACTGCACTGAGCAGCCCAGTAAGTGACACATCGCTGGAATCAGGGTCTCTGTCTCTACATTATGCTGCTGTCAGATAGGAGGGCAAAAACCTGGTGACAGAGTCCCTTTAATATTTCTGATCAAGAATGGATTGCAGATCCTCCCTAGTTTTGATAAATTCAGCCAAGGTCAGCTTGGAGAGCGATCTTATGTGAATGCATTCAAGCTCAGAAATCTTCTTTGTCAACAAAGCTATCTGCTCAGCTCTCTCTCATTTTAAATGAGCCACGTGCTTTATCAGTACCACCCTCACAACACATGTGAATGCCTCCCACGTGACTCGAGAGTGCTGTCGTGTCAGATGCATGAACCGTCAGGAACTCCGAGATTGTGTCTTGAACTTCATTTTTACATGAAAGGTTGCCCAACAAATTGTCATTAAGGCGCCACATCCACTGCCTCGGAGATCCCTCAGGGATGGGTAAGTTAAAGAACACAGGGGTGTGGTCTAACCAAGGAGCATTCTGGCTTACTAAGAACAAGTTGATCCTGCTGTAGGACGAATGAGCGGGGGTAAAATATGTGTAATTACGCTCTGAAGGATGTAAGACCCTCCTTTTATTGACCAGGCGAAGGTCCTGGATTGCCCGTTTAACCACATTAACCTTCCTAATGGAGAATGCATGTTGCCCGGAGCAAGTATCAAGCTTTCGGTTAAGGGTCAGGTTGAAATCCCGCCTACCACCAGAACTCCCTCCGCAGTGTCAATGAGGGAAGAGAGTAGGAAGGAACACACAAATGTTGGGTCTCGATTAGGTAAATACCAATTAGCTACCGTGAAGATGGTGGAGTGTACCCTGATTTTTAAAAACCTAAATCTACCTTCAGGATCCCTAGATTTCGCCTCAGGATTGGGGCTGTGTGCCCATGATGTATAGCACCGATTTATAATATTAGGATAGTGCCCAGAAATGCGTTTCCTGTATGAGTAGTATGTTATCCCTCTGTTTGTGCATCTCGTATAACACCTGTGTTCGTTTCTGAGGGGTGTTAAAACCCCTAACATTTAGGGAGCTCCATGTAATCTGACATTCTGAGAGTGAGAGCCCACCGATGAAAATGGACGAGGGATCACAGCTTCAAATGAATAAGGAACGTCTGGTAACAGTAGATATGGGCAAAAACAACCTCAAAGGGAGAGAGAAAAAAAAAAAAAAAAAAGGGGTGGGGAAGTAAGGGGGACCAAACGGTCCGCCCGCAAATAACTCTCAGCAAGAAAGAAAGCTTAATGGGGTAAGGTGGTGTAAAGCGCCAACAAGAGGAGAGAAAGGAGGGAGAGAAGGAAGGAGATATAGGTATAAGGGGATAGAGAAAGAAAGATGGAATTGGAAAATAATATACATTATGGATCTATTTATAGCTATATCTTAAACGAAGTCTTATTATATTTGTGGGATTAATAAACAACTGACGCACCTGTGCGATCAGTAATCCCAAGCAGGGGGAAGCTTTCTACCATGGAGCCTCCTCCCATGGACCATTTTAAGAACATTAATACAAAAATAAACTAAGTACACCAAATCAATTAAGAAGGAGGGTCAGGCATATAAGGTCTAACTTGTTGAACTTTTCAGTCCTATATTTGTATATCTATTTAAAATTACAGGAGACATTAAGGCTTGGTCAGAGAGCAGGACCACATACTCCAGTCCCATACCCTCCATTCTCAGCCTCTATCGGACATCTCCCCATAGTCGCATGGAGCTCGGCTGAGTCAAAAATTAGGATGACCAACTGAACTCATAATCTCATGGAGGGAGGAGCCCCTCGCCAACTCTGCCTTTTCGATGGCGAGGGTAACCCTGGTTCCTTTGAGGTAAGCCCTCCTGGGCTCCCACAGGGAAATCCGACCATCTCTCAATAGCAAAGCCTGGAAGGTCAAGTGCTGCTGTAAAGGAACCGATGTCTCCTGGACCCCGAAGGACATGCATACGGCCTCCCAGTCACACCTGGAGCTTAAAGGGGAAGCCCCAGCTATATGGCAAGTCGTGATCCCGGAGGATATTCAGTAGAGGACGAGAGGCCCTCTTCTGCAGGCCGCGATGTGATAAATCCAGCTAGATTTGCAGACTCTTGCCTTGAAAATGGCCAACTGCCCCATTACGGATTTTGTTCATAATGGCCTCTTTCAGTACATAATCGTGCACCCTGCATATTGCATCTCTCGGTTAGTCGGGACCACTAGATTTGGGATATAAGACCCTATGTGCTCTGTCCAGCTCTAAGTCTCTCTTGGAGGGTTCCCCCAAGATCTCATTAAAGATGGACTGCAGGACTGGAGGGAGGTCCCTTGACTCACTGGATATAGGCCATCCCCTTACTTTGTTATTCCTTCAGCCCCTGTTCTCGCCATCATCCAAATCGTCAACTAGAAATTGTATTTGGCAGGATTGTTTATCCAGTAATAGTTTGTAATACTGACAAGCTTCCTCTAGGGCATGAATTCTTGTGGAGTGAGCTTGGCCCAAGGCATCAACCCTTTCAACTTTTCCTCTCATCCTGGATAGTTCAGTACAGTTCACTTGTTCCAGTGTCATATTATAGGATTCCATATCCTTTTTAGTAGGTATAGAAGCCATGCAGGCCTGTAGTTACCCCCAGTTTGGCTAGCACTCTCTGGCACTGAGCGGCTGCCCCTTGGCTATTGAATTCCATATGGGAGGCCGTTATACGTGCTTCAAGACCCCACTGTGAGCTCGCAGGGGGCCTGCAATCTCTCTCTCCGAGGCTCCCAGCTTGCTGCCAGGATCATCTGAACCGGGATCCTGTAAGACCTCCTTGTCTCACTCTCCCATAACCCCCATGTCCTGGCTCTCCACTGTATTCTGACTTGGTGTTGTTGGGGCATACCACCTACCCCTTTCAGCTCCATCATTCTCATTGTGAGGTTGTACTGCAAGAGAGCTCCTATCAGTGTCCCGAGGCCTCTCCCATCCAGCTTCAACCGCCACCTGCTTACTTGCTCCATTTGTCGCAACCTCTGTGCTTCTGATTGGGGTCGAGAGGCTCTGTGTTGGCTGGTCGCAGGACTCTCTGGGAACTGACATGTCTGTGCTCTCTGAGGCGGGCCCCATGTTGCTGCAGCATTTGCTCCCCGTGGCCATCGTGGATCTCCCTGCTAGTGAGGAGTTGGCTCCCATTCCGAGAAGAACTATCAGATGTTCATTCCAGAGCACTTGGGGACCTGTGTTGTTTGCCTCTGTATTCTCCCCTACTTTTTTATGCTCTTAGTCTGGTATGGGCAGGCCTCTCTGGTCTTGAAAGGCTGATTTAATGGTCTGGTTGTAGGAGCTGGGATAGCACACTTCCTCACTCATCCACAGTCAGGCCACAATACCCACCCCACAGTAGAATATACAAGTAGCTTCATATTGCCTGAGCTACAGGTATCTCTCCAATACGAAAAATATGGTAGATTTTTGTCTTCACTTTTTTAATACAGGTCTCTAATGGCGGGTTTACACGTTGCGATATCGGAGTCCAATTTCAATGAAAAGTCACGTGGTTCGATCGTTGGGCCCGATATCGTTCCTGCGGTGTATGGTGTGAACGTCCAATACGATGCAGGAACGATGTCAATGCGATATCGGGGATTGAATGAGCGTGCTATTCAATGCTCCGATATTGAATGGAGATTGGAGCCGGATCGTGCTGTGTGACAGCCCAATTCCGATGTGAAGTTCTACGTCACCCATTCACTCCCATGTTAAATGGTCGTTCCTGGGTTGGGGGGCGTAGACATCGCACGGACGTTGGTTTCAGAAATCGCAACGTCTAAACCTCCGATGCGATGCGGGAGAAACGAGCACTAAATGCACGCTCCCACGCCATTGAATTGCGATATCGCAATAAACGATACTGAAACGTGTAAACCCACCTTAAAGGTGATATCTGCACTTGCAGGGGTTAATTTATTGCATTCATTTAAAAAGACTAAAAGAGCAGTGAATAGACATTGTTTCCTGTGGAGCTGTGTGCAGATTTAGAGGCTGATCTGACCAGGAGGTGCCTTATGTCTGTGATTTTCAGCTGCCGGAAGTCCCTTAGCTGCAGGTTTATTTGCTGTTGGTGAAGAGGAGGGAAGCTCGCAGAAGCTGAGAGGTGCATTTGTAGGGTGATAAATTTTGCCTTCTGCTGGGCCACTGAGTGCTGAAATGATTATGGAGGCCACAATTTGAGTTATGCTTGAAATAAATGTTTTCGAGTTCATAGCATGTTTTTGGCTGCGAGAAGTTGGTTTAACTGCTTCCTCGTAAATTAGTACAGGGTCCGTATAGGCGATCCACACAAGCGCGATACAAAGGGTTAGTGTGTGACTTGTTGCTTTTGGACCCTGTCAGTGTTTATTAGCTAGATGGCCGGCCCATAAAGACAGCATGACTTTGATTCTGTCCACTTGAAATAACACTGGCCAGGAAGAGATAACAAACCTGCACATTTGTAAAAAAAAATATTTGGTTAAATACCAAAGTATTGATTTATTTTGAGTAGGAAACTGTGCAAATGTTCTTCTGCAAAGACCGTTTTATTTTTCTTAAAAACCACAGTGTAAATGTTCTTAAGGATTACAGCATTAGATATGGTTCCGTTGACCCCATACCTCTCCCTGTAAATCCTTAGTTGTATGTACGGCTTTTACCTATCACATCAGTCCTCTTTGTGTTAAGTACACTTTACGTTTGTGGCAACTGTGGAGCATAGACACTCAGAATACTTATATGCTGAAAGTGGGCACAGCCTGGATGGATGCCTTCACATGCCCCCACCATAGCGACGTAGTGCATAAAAGTTTTGTATAATGCCCAATATTCATTTTTGCAGTGGCCCTGTGGTTGGAATAGTTTGCTTTGTTTACTTGTGCAAGGAAATGGGTTTTCTGGGTTGAACAATTGTGCAATAAACACACTATCAGGATTCCCCTCCATTTCCAGTTAAGCAATAAGGCTGGGTTCACATTTGCGGACCCCTCCGCAGCGTTCTGCAGAGGGGATCCGCAATGTGACCGCAGTGGCCGCTAGCTCCTATCTTTATAATGGGAGCGCACGGTGCTGCACTTGACAGTGCATGACCGTGCGCACCCATTCACTTCAACATGTGATCTGTGCGCAGGCGGAAGCCTGCGCACAAATCACACAGTCTCGTCCGCACCTGGGACGCGACCTGTTGCATTCCTGGTGCGGACGAGACTGTGTGATTTGTGCGCAGGCTTCCGCCTGCGCACAGATCATGTGTGGGAGTGAATGGGTGCGCACAGTCATGCGCTGTCAAGCGCAGCACCGTGCGCTCCCATTATAAAGATTGGAGCTGGCGGCCGCTGCGGTCACATTGCGGATCCCCTCTGCAGAACGCTGCGGAGGGGTCCGCAAATGTGAACCCAGCCTAAGCACATGGTTAGGATTCCCCTCCTTTGTCAGTTGTGTAATAAACCCACTGTGAGGATTCCTCTCCATTACCTGTTGTGCAATAAACACCTAGTCATGAATGCCCTCCATTTCCAGCTGTGCAATAAACACACTGTTAGAATGCCTCTCCATTGCCAGTTGTGTAACACACGCTGTTAGGATTCCCCTTCATTGGCAGTTTTGAGAGGTCATCGTTACGAGTATTTTGTATGTGGATGGTATTCATTTGTGGCGACAGCATAGCAAAAATTCTGGAATTTAGATGAAAATACAGACAAAACCTCAGTTTATTACCTCTGACGTGTACTCCAGCACTCATTGTTGCCTGCAAGGGCTGGGTTCTCTCTCCCCTTTGTACCAGTCTGTCACTGTTAGGCAGCCTTCACATTTGCGTATGGGAAGGCAGCGTATGCATACGCAGTCAAACGCATGCGCACTGCGTTCCTATGTTTAACATAGGAACGCATAGTGCCTGCGTTTGCTGCGTTCGGGTGCAGATACAGATGATATCTGCTCTCTCCAGGGTCTCCCGTCCGCACCCGGGTCGCAGCATGTTGCATTTTTTGTGCGCTCGTGGACCTTGGAAAATCAGCAAGTATCCCCAAGCGCACAAAAAATGCATTGATCTCAATGGGTCCGCAGTGTTCTGCGCTTGACAGCGCAGGAGAACGCTGCGGACCCATTGAAATCTCTCCCAGTGGCCGCCAGTGATGTCACAGGAGATCACCGACGGCCACCGGGAGATCAGCTGAGCCTCTGCTGATCTCCTCTTCCCCTCCGCCGGTAAGCTCTGGGACATGTCAGCGGGGAGAAACAGCTGATGTGACATCTCCTCTCTGTGTCGGCGCGGGAGATTCAAACAGCTGTCAGATCAGCTGTTTCTCCCCGCTGACACGTCCCCAAGCTTACCGGCGGGAAGGAGGAGATCTCCGGCGCTGATCTCCGCCTCTGGCCCGCCCCCGGACAACGCCGATTGGCTGCCCGGGCTGCACAGTGATGTGTCCGCAGGCGGACATTCTCCGCTGCGGACACATCAAAAAGATGCTGCTTTTGACTGCGTTTGTGTCTGCATGCCATCAGCATGCAGACACAAACGCAAATATGAAGGTAGCCTTAGTTTGCTTGTATTTTTAACTTGTTTGTATGTAACCTTTTCTCATGTACAGCACCATGGAATCCATGGTGTTCTTTAAATAAATAATAATTATTATAATCTAAATTTGTTAGTAACAATTATCCCAACTTCAGGTTACGATCCACTTGCTTATGATTTTGCCGTCATTGTCATCTTGTCACTGCTGCAATAAACACTGTCAGGAATACTCTCCATTGCCAATTGTGCAATAAACACATGGTCGGGATTCCCCTCCATTTCCAGTTGTCAAATACACAGAGTCAGGATTCCCCTCTATTGCAAGTTATGCAATAAACACAATGTGAGGATTCCTCTCCATTGACAGATGTGCAATAAACACGCTGTAAGGATTCCTCTCCATTGCCAGTTTTAGAGGTCGACATTACAAGTATTATTTTCTATGTGGATGTAATTCATTTACGATGATACTGAAACAACATAGCAAAAATCCTGGAATGTATTTAAATAAAAATGTAAACAAAATACCAGTTTTTTTATTTACCTCTGACGTGTACCCTTTTTTGTGTATTTTTTGCAGTACTCATTGTGCCACATCTAAATTTATTAGTAGCAATTAATCTAACTTCAGGTTATGATCCACTTGCTTATGCTTTTGCCACTGCTTGAATATAAATAAACTATCTGATCTGACTTACTGCTGAACTTGTGACAAGTTTAGGGAACCATATGCATCATTAGCTTTGATGATCGTCTGAAAGCAGTGCAAAGCATAGATAAGGAGACAAGTGGTGGGACTTTCTGCAACTTGCATCTGATGACACGTTGATAGCATCCGTGTGTAATGTCTTTATTTTTTTTTTGTTTTTTTTTTAAAGAAGACCTGTCTTCCCCCCTCCTGGATGCTGCATTCAGGCAAAGGGTCCCCCGTGTGTCTGTGTGCTGTGTACCCCGAGATATAGCCTTTGTAAAAGTCACTGATAGAAGTCAGGAGGGCATTCCCTGTGTCTGGAGTCAGCTCGATTCTTGGGGGCCATTCTCACCCCCTGCCTCTCTGTGCCGCCTTGTTTGTTTTCCTCACTGCCTCTCTCATGTTTCTTCATGCATCCTCTCCTGCGCCTCCTTGTTCTCCTTCACGCAAGCGCAGAGCGAGGTCTTGTTTGTTTTCGGCCCGTGCGCCTGTTCCGCTTTTTGCCACAGACGTGAGCGCCTATGTTCCCCCTGCTCTGTGTTATGCTGCATACATAGAGCAGGTTGGGAATCTGGTGCTGGCGCAGTAGCCCTCCACAAGCAGGGCTGATTATCGGAAGCTCTGCTTGTGCAGGGCTACTGCGCAAGGCCAGATTCCCATCCTGCTTTAAGTATACTGCATAACACGGAGCAGGGCGGGCACAGGCGCTGACGTCTGTGGCAGGAGGCGGAACAGGCGCGCGGGCCGAAAACAAACAAGGCCTCGCTCTGCGCCTGCGTGAAGGAGAACAAGGAGGCGCAGGCAAGGATGCATGAAGAAACATGAGGGAGGCAGCGAGGAGAACGAAGGAGGCGGCACAGAGAGGCAGGGGGCGAGAATGGCCCCCGTGAATTGAGCCGACTCCAGACCCAGGGAATGCCCTCCTGACTTCTAACAGTGAGTTTTGCAATGGCTATATCTCTAGGTACACAGCACCCAGACACACAGGTACCCTTTGCCTGAATGCAGCATACATGTTACATTCAGTGCTGCATTTTGATTGAAATACAGGAGGGGGGTGACAGTTCCTCCTTAATGATTCTACATTGGTAATTCATCGTACCCTCGAGGCGGATATCTACAGTGCCCCTATATGTAGATACATGTACCTTCAGGTCAATTTAGGTATGTAAGCAAAATTAGTTGGCGCTCTCCGGAGTAATCTAGCAATTTTTAATTTCTGCACTTGTAACTTTCTTGTCACTGCGTCTGTCATTTATATCCCTGATCTTTAGTCTATATTTTAACTTTAATTTTTTTTATTCTATTTTCACTCTTCAGGCTGTTCTTGATGAGAATTACGGACATTCCATACCTCAATCTGGACGGTCCAGACTGTAAGTAATTTTGTGACTGTTTTCTGCCTCTGTGTAGACAATTATTAGCGATGTATTATTAATCAGAACCATAGTTCAGGGATAGCTGCCAGTTGTAATACTTGGCCAGTGGTCATCTAAACTTGCATAAACAGATGGGGAAGATCATTAACTGCTGAATTACTAAATATTTGAGCAGTCCGTGTATTATAGGGACATTGTATTGATGAGATGTTCAATCTCAACAGATCTTTCAGGTGTTGAGACCCTCAAGATCTATTTGACACTCAGAAATCCATGTTCCAAATGTACAGCACACTGATGGCATCCATGTGTTGTCTGTTGAATTTACAGACCCATTAATTAATCTGCAAAAAAGGACACGTGAAAAAGCACTCACTATATACTATGTATCTGGGTATGCTATCTGATAAAAAACAAACACTGGATAGCACAGGTACGATGTGGTAACCTACATGTGAATGATGACTCTAGAGAAAATGGCCTCTGTGTTTGTGTACTTAAAGCAGGGGTGGGAAACATTTTTGCTGCTCTGGGCCACTTGGAAATTTCTACCATCATTCGGCAGTCGCACAAAATTATCAAATTTGAAAATACCCAGTTATATTTGGTCAAACAACTCCCCCCTAATACGATGGCTGGAGCTGCTTCTATATGGTGCTGCTGTGATGTTAGGTGATAATGATTTTGTTGCTTTTCCAGATTTGCTTTGGTCTGGAGTGCAGACATCTTTGTGACGATAATACATTTTGTAAATCATATACATCACATAGGAGACGCTGGAACTGCTGTATATACAACACAAAGGAGACGCTGAGATGCTGTATATACATCACAGGAGATGCGAAGACTGAATATACATCACATAGGAGACGCTGGGACTCCTGTATATACATCACAAAGGCAACACTGATTGCAGTATATGCATCACATAAACGCTAAGACTGCTGTATATACATATATACATCACAAAGGAGACACTGGGATTGCTGTATATACATCAGAAAGGAGATGTTGGGACTGCTGTATATACATCACAAACCTGACACTGGGATAACTGTATAAACATCACATAGACGCTAAGACTGCTGTATATACATTGCAAAGGAGACACTGGGATTGCTGTATATACATCACAAAGGAGATGCTGAGACTGATGTATATACATCACAAAGGAGACACTGGGATTGCTTTATATACATCACATAACAGATGCTGGGACTACTGGATATATATTACTGGAGACATAGAGCCTACTGTATATGAATCAGAGGAGGGGCTGGGACAGATACATTACTGCCGAGGCTGTGGAGCATGGACATTACAGGATAGGTAATGCAGACGCTTGGGCAGCTGATTTTATGGGAAGCAGGAGTGCATTTTGCACTATCCCTGCCCACAAAGTACACAGTACTGTGGTGCACAGGCATTACCGGGTAACAGTGCTGGGCGCACAAGAATCATGGAAGGAGGGTGGGATCGGACTAGGGGGTACATTCAGGCACTGCAGACGCTGACTATCCTCGTCAACAAAGTACGTCCTCACTGGGCAGTGTGAGGACTTTGTAATCCTTAATCTATGTGCCAGTAGCATTCAGTAGTGATTGCTGTGTATGTGAGGGTTAAGGGGCTGGCAGCCAGCAGATTGATCTTTCATTCACAAAATTCTTAATTCACGAATTAAAGCTCCTCCCTCTGCCTCTAGCTCCTCCCTCTGCCTCCTCCCTCTGCCTCCTCCCTCTGCCTACTCCCTCTGCCTCCTCCCTCTGCCTCCTTCCTCTGCCTCCTTCCTCTGCCTCCTTCCTCTGCCTCCTTCCTCTGCCTCCTTCCTCTGCCTCCTCCCTCTGCCTCCTTCCTCTGCCTCCTTCCTCTGCCTCCTTCCTCTGCCTCCTTCCTCTGCCTCCTTCCTCTGCCTCCTTCCTCTGCCTCTAGCTCTTCCCTCTGCCTCTAGCTCTTCCCTCTGCCTCTTGCTCTTCCCTCTGCCTCTTGCTCTTCCCTCTGCCTCTTGCTCTTCCCTCTGCCTCTTGCTCTTCCCTCTGCCTCTTGCTCTTCCCTCTGCCTCTAGCTCTTCCCTCTGCCTCCAGCTCTTCCCTCTGCCTCCAGCTCTTCCCTCTGCCTCTTCCCTCTGCCTCTTCCCTCTGCCTCTTCCCTCTGCCTCTTCCCTCTGCCTCTTCCCTCTGCCTCTTCCCTCTGCCTCTTCCCTCTGCCTCTTCCCTCTGCCTCTTCCCTCTGCCTCTTCCCTCTGCCTCTTCCCTCTGCCTCTTCCCTCTGCCTCTTCCCTCTGTCTCTTCCCTCTGCCTCTTCCCTCTGCCTCTTCCCTCTGCCTCTTCCCTCTGCCTCTTCCCTCTGCCTCTTCCCTCTAGCTCTTCCCTCTAGCTCTTCCCTCTAGCTCTTCCCTCTAGCTCTTCCCTCTGCCTCTTCCCTCTAGCTCTTCCCTCTGCCTCTAGCGCCTCCCTCTGCCTCTAGCGCCTCGCATCTCCCTGCCCATGTTGTGCAAAAAAATCTTGCCAGTAACAGGTCATCTCTTATTTCAGTAATATAAAAATTTGTATTCTCTGAAGAATGATTTTACCTGGGTATTGAGTATCTTGAGAATGAAATATCAATCCAGTTGGAGAAAGAAGGCAATATCTCAGATGTATTGCAGAGTTTCTCCTCTTCATGTGTACTATTGAGTTATGAAATAAAAATGAAAACATTCACGCTTTATGCGCACATTCAAACATGTGTGCTCAGTCTGGCCGCAGCTCTTCTGACATGAGCATCAGAGCCCTCAAAACCCCATAAACATATACGAGACTATGATGCATATATCCTCCGTACAGTTCAAGGAATAAGAGCCTTTTATATTACAGCTATTTTTGATAGTCTTTACCAATAGGGTGTGGTAATAATGAAGAACAGCCTAGTGTTATCCCCCCTAAAGAGTCCTGTGAGCCACAACCTTCGGTAAAGAAGAATTAACACCAAATAAAAAGGCCCATATCTCTGGAGCCGTGCACTCGGTAAGTATTAGTACAGAAATTTCAGCAGCATTTCTGCATCACTTGGCAGGAAAAATTCAGCGCAAAATTCACGCTTTATTGATGTGTTTTTGACCCTTTTTTTTTTTTTACACACGTTTTTGGGGCAGATTGTCCCCACTCATTAGTATTGACATTCTGCAGATTTGAATCTGCAAGTCAAAAATAAGCAACTTGTGCAGGAGTCTTCAGGATTCTCATTCACTCTGCTGGCATCAGGAAACCCTTCAAGTTTTGTGATAACTACGTAGAAAAAAAAGCTAACAAAATATGCACCGTGTACACAGAGCGTATGGTGGATTTAGAAAAGTAAATGCTTTATTCTGCGGCAGTACAAGAGCAAAGCTGGTCACTATATTAATCTTTTGACAGGTCCTCTTTTTAAAGGGAACCTGTCAGCTGTTTTAACCCTTCTAAGCTATCCCTACCTGTCCCTGCAGCCACATACTACTGTCCCAACCATCCCTCTCTGACCAATCTTGCATTTATAAAAGTGGAATAGAACAGTTTTTAAACTTACAAAATCTCTGACGATGGGGCATTCCTGACGGGTAGGCGGTGTCTCCAGGGCTGCGCTACCCTTCCTCACTGCTCTAATGACACCCTGATGGGCGGCATCATTCCTTCAGGACCGATGTCTTGATTTAAGTCTCCCACCCTGCACTTCCTGG
Organism: Allobates femoralis; assembly: GCA_033576535.1. Lineage (NCBI taxonomy): Eukaryota > Metazoa > Chordata > Amphibia > Anura > Aromobatidae > Allobates > Allobates femoralis. Next base: position 182,346,908 of record JARQOC010000011.1, read on the forward strand.
TGTATGACGCGGATGCCGGCCACCGCGTCACGCTGCGTCATGCCCAGGCATGCGCAGTGCGCCGGGTGTACGAAGCTTGTTGCCTGGCGACCTTGTGCTGACACAAGGCCGCCTTCAGCGCATGCGTAGATCGCATGTTGAAGGCGGCCTGGGCGTTCTACACCCGTCGCACTGCGCATGCCCGGGTATGATGCGGTGCCCAGCATTGTCATACACCAGGAAGTGCGGGCCTAGAGATTTAGATCAGGACATCGGTCCTGAAGGAATGATGCCGCCCAACAGGGTGTCATTAGAGCAGTGAGACGGGGGTAGAGCGTCCCTGAAGACACCGCCTACCCGTCAGGAACGCCCCATCGTCAGAGACTTTGTAAGTTTAAAAACTGTTCTGTTCCAATTTTATAAACGCAAGATTGGTCAATGAGGGATAGTTAGGACAGTAGTATGTGGCTGCAGGGATGGGTAGGGATAGGTTAGAAGGGTTAAAACAGCTGACAGGTTCCCTTTAACTGTAAAGAAAAGTGGAGAAAGCTGCTGTTTTCTATACTGTGGCCCTACGGTGGAGTGTTTCCACTTCATCCGTTAAGATTGTGACCATTGTAGAACGTGGATCTCCTCACTGTAGGTGCAATAAATGATATGCACTTAGTAAGTCGGTCAACTGTGAAAAGAACAATAATGACAAGTAGCAGCTAGTGAGGGGACCACACCTCAGCGTTCTTTATAAAAAAAAAATGTCTGCAGGAGACAACAAGCAGCGTAAAGATGATACCGAACATCAATGCAGTATAAAACCTCCAGGCTCTGTAGTAATTATTTTCTGAGCGTAACTTTGACTAATGATTGTGTGCTGCGCCTCCAACTTTGATAAAGTGACAACCGCTTTTTTTTTTTTTTTTTTTTTTTTCCTCGAATGTGCATTATTGGGTATAATTTGTTGAAAATATACATTTCTTTTTTTGGCTAATGTTCCAGCTTTCTAAGGTTAAGTTCATAGTCCTGTAGTAATCCATTGGAGCTGATCCAGCAGCAATCCGCTGTTCGACACCGTTTTTGGCAGTTTTTAAAAAACTGATTTCAGCTGCAGCCGTTTTTTATCCATTGGGGTCTATAGAGAACGGATCAGTTATCTGATTGCTATTTGCACACATGGTCAAAATGTTTTGTAACCCACAATGGTCAAAGAAATAACTTGAATCTGACAAAAATAATAAATAAAAATTCCATGATAATGAGCAAATGAAAGTCAGACATCGCTTTTCAACCTTGCTTCCACAGAATAAAAAAAAAATTAACTCTTGAAATTGCCCTAGACAGCAATGATATTACCCTTGAAAATCATGTGACAAAAGGAAGATCTTAAATCAAGGTGTGTCCACTAATTAGCATCACAGGTGTCTGTAATCTTGTAATCACTCAGTGGGCCTGTATATAGAGCTACAGATAGTCACTGTGCTGTTTGGTGAAATGGTGTGATCCACACTCAACATGGACCAGAGGAAGCCAAGGAAAGAGTTGTAGAAAGAAATTTATCTTTGGAATCTTTGGAAAGAGCTGAAACATGCCATCTGGAAAAAGCAACCTTCAAGCACAAGACAACTGGAGCAGTTTGCTCTTAAGTGGGCCAAAATACCTGTGGAGAGGTGCAGAAGTCTCATTGACAGTTGGGCTGGAATCACACTGTCCATGTGATACACGAGTCACTGGGACAAGTATTGGATCAGTCACCTGGAACGGCCTCTCACTGTCAGGACGGGAATGTCAGCTGCTGGTATTTCTATGCAGCTCCACACTCCCCGTCCAGAGAGGGGGAGGCTGTTCAGGGTTAATGATCCGACACGCGTCCGAGTGACTCCTATATCACATGGATAGTGTGTTTCCAGCCTTACATGAATTGTTTGATTGCAGTGATTATCTCAAAAGACTGTGCAACAAAATATTAAGTTAAGGGTACCAACATTTCTGTCCAGGCCTAATTCATTAGTTTAATTTTTTTTTTAATTCTGTGGAAGCAGGGTTGAAAAGCAATGTCTGATTTTAATTTGTTTATTTTCATGGATTTTTTTATTTATTATTACTTTTGTCAGATTCAATTATTTTGTTGACCATTGTGGACTTTTCTCATTAAATGAGGTGTACCAACAATTTTGACCACGTGTTTATCTTCCATTTGAAACTGATCCAGTAGCAAAAAAAAAAACAGATCCTTTCCAAATGCAATACAAAATGGGTGGCTAATTAATGGATGGTTTCCATAGACTTCAGTGTTAACTTATTTCACCTAGATTTGTTTATTTAAACATGGGCAAAAAAATTTGTCCAGTAATCCTCCATTGAAAACGGATACCGTAATTGGTTAAAACTGATCTGTGGTGATGAATGTGCTCATTACTATTTGTTTCTTGATCGAGCACTATGGTACTCAATCAAGTATTTTAGTACTTGTTCGTCATGCTCGATTCCCCGCCCAAGCATGTTTGGCGTCTGATTTTCAGCCACTAAACATGAGGGGATTGTTTGCAAATCACTGTAATGCTGTAGCCATCGGGTCTGTGTAATACCTGGTGTTGCCATGCTCCGCAAACTGTATCCGGAGTTAGTGTAGGGAGAGTTTCTGCTGGAGAAATTGGCTTATTGCATTCCAGTAACATAAACCAAACCGTCCTTTCAATGGCTAATTACAATACTATCTAGTGTATCCTAATATGGCTGTTAGCGTTAATTAGTGCAGGGAAAGTTTCTGGAATAGAGTTAGTATTTTCTAGGCATCTTTTTGAGTATTATTGCCTTTAGGTTCTTGGTGCTGCCACATGTGACCCAAAGTTATTTTAGGGCCAATTGGCAAATTTTTATTCTCTTTTACTGCACTTTGTTACTTGACTAGTAAAAAATGTGGACGTGGTGTGGTAAGAGACATGGAAGTTCATGTGGTGGTGATTGTGGTGCATGCAATGACCATGGCAGCGTGACTGGGCAAATTGGGCCAGCTTCTGCAAGAGCACCCCAAACCTCATCTTGTTCTAGGTTCCTGTCCCAATTCGCATGGGGCGCTGGACACCTCTGTTGAAGGCAGAATAGTGTGAGCAGGTTGTGTGTTGGATGGCAGATAATGCCTCCAGTCTCTTTTTCAGCACCACTTTGTCTTCACGGGTCCAGTCTCAACAGCCAAGAAGCTGAGCCACATAATCCTCACCATGTTCCTCCTTCCTCCCACCATGACAAGTCCTAGGAGACAAGTGATTCCACACTAGGACACTCTGAGGAGCTTTTTACCTTACTTTTTTTATGGCTTCTTCTAACCTCTCACGGTGCACGTTTCAAGAGGGATATGAGGAGATTGTGTGCAGTGATGCACAAATATTTGAGCAGTGACGTTAAAAAATAGCGGACTATGGGGAACAGCAATTACTGTGTCGAGGTGGATGATGATGAGACACAGTTGCCAACAAATCAGGTTAACTTAACAAGTCAGGAGGAGGACAAGAGTGAAGTAGTGGATGCCAAAGTGGTGGCTGATAAAGCCACTGACCCAAGCTGGCAAGGTGGCATGCATAGTGACTTCAGCAGCTCATTGGGAGTGGGATCTGGAGCAACGCAACAGGTAGTGCAGCGGTTATGGGGTCGGGTTATTCGACTCTCCAGAGGTTAACTGTTCAGGGGATGTCATGGTGGCCATCCCTTGAGGTCACGGCTTAAACCAGTCATTGTAAAGGGTGTTATTTACAGGGAAAAAGTCTACCGTGATGCCAACTGGAGCTGCAGTAGGTGGCCAGGGGCTGCTGGGAGGGAGACCCCAAAGGGTTGAGGTATAGCAGCCAGGTAGTAAGCCCTCTTTAGTTAGGGCTGAAATCTCTTGGTAGGTGTATGGAGAGTGGATGGATGGTACAATGTAGCAGGGTGAGGAGGTTCAGGGTAGCTGAAGCTATGGCTCCTCAGGTGGATGTAAGGAGGCGCAGGAAGAATCAGACAGCACACATGGTTCTTACCATTTACTTGTCACTGTAGCAGATTACAACCCAGCCGGGGTACACAGTCCAACAACATTACAGCCAGTCCCAGCTCAAG
>JARQOC010000011.1:182351069-182616069 GCA_033576535.1 Allobates femoralis
AGGACTTGGGGCACCTAATACCAGGAGGGGAATCATGTAACAGGATATGGTGCACATGCCAGGATATAGGCACATATACCAGGATAGTGGATCATATAAAAGATATGGGGCACATACCAGGATGGTAGATCATGTTACCAGGATATAGGACAAATACCAGGTTACGGGGCATCATATACCAGGGTATGGGGATAATATATACCTGGAAGAGGTCCAGGATGGGGAAATTAGTGCAAAATTTGTGCACATTAACAATTATTGTCAGCAGCAGACTAACCCCCCCCAAGTATCATGACCACATTTTTTGCTTAAATTTTTACCCTATTTTTCACCCTCTAAAATCTGGGTACATGCTATAGTCAAAAATACAGTACATGTTTTTTTCAGCCGCTCAACACTGCGAACTAAAAATTGTGAAGCGATCAAAATATCGTATCTACATAAAATGGTTTCAATAAAAATGTCTGCTCAGGGTGCAGAAACCTTCACACAGCCCAATGAAGCAAAAATTAAATATGTTGCAGGTCTTGGACATTGGAAAATGAAGATGCAGACACAATTTTGTGTACATTTATTTTTTTTTTTTTTTCCTTCACATTTTTTTAATGGCTAAAATAAAAAAAAAGCATGTTTGTTATTGCCGTAATTGCACTGACCCAGAACATTATACTGCCAAGTTATTTTAATGATATAGTGAACATGTTAATTTAAAAACAAGAGTAGTTGCATTTTTTTTTTCTTTCTGCAATTTCTCCAAACTTGGAATTGTTTTTCCCACTTTCTTGCACATCACATGATGGAATGAATCGTGCCACAGTACAACTTGTCCTCGAAGAGCAATCCCTCATATGGCTATTTGGACAAGAAAATAAGTTATGGCTTTTGGATGATTCAGAGAGAAAAGAACAGAAAATAGTACTGTCTGAAAGGGGTTAACAGCAGTCACTTAGTTTGAATAGTGCTAACTTTTTTAATGTCTGTTTTTTGTATTAAAAAAAGAAAAATCTCCAAACAACCAAGGGAAAGCATGAAAGAATTCCTAAATTATTTAAAGTGATGCATGTTAATCTCCAGCTGATAGAACACTTATTTTATTGAAACAGCACACAGTCCGATAAGTGACACATCCCTGAAATCAGGGTCTCTACCTCTCATGCTGCCCTCAGATTGCATAGCAGAAACCTGTTGACAAGTTACCTTTACATTTAAGGAGTTGTGGTGTATCTGCGTTTTTTTGTGTTTTGGTCCCCTATTAGGCACTAATGGTGGGTTTTCACGCTAGGATATCGTTAGCGATATCTTTGGAACGATCACGTGACCGTGATCGTTCCGACATCATTAGTGCGCTGTCACACGCAAGGATATCGTTAACGATATCCTATGCGGCAGCGCAACTGTTAAATAGGAGAGGAAGGAGTGAGCGATGTAATAAAGCGGCAGGAATAGGAGCTTTTTGAACGATATCGTTCATCATGGTGTCACACTGAACGATGCTGCTTCCTGAAGCAGCATTAATTGGACGAGGAACGATAGATTTGAGGTCAGGTTCTCAAATCTAGTAAGAACGATCCAATGATCTTTTCATCCTATATCGTTCGTTTACATGCAATGACGACCGAACGATATCTTTTCAATGATCAGATATCTGTGACATTTCAAGGACATCGTTCAGGATATCCTTGCGTGTAAACCCACCATAAGTGTGATGCCTATCTCCTTCAAAAACAATACATTTATTAAAGAATTGCTTGTAATTGCTGAATGTATATAGTATGGATAGCTATTTTGAAAACATGCGCAATGTCTATTTTTAAAAAAATATATTAGTGAATATAAATTTATTTAGGAATGTGGGTTGTAATCGTTCATGTCAAAAGTGTGAAAATTGTCCTGGCTACCAAAATATCAAAATGTTGAGATACCCCTGGTGATGAAAGTGTTACATCTTCAGTGTTCCCCATTTATGTTGCATATTTACACACCAGATTTCACACTCATCCTATTATTGGGGATGGGGTTTATCAAAACTATGACAATTTCATAACTGACGCATGCAAAGTTTGCTGCAGAACGTTTCTACTTGTGAAGATCCCTAAAGGCCTCATATACATTAGATTAATGCTGGGGGAACCTGCCAGTATCAATTGGTTCAACTGGTGGTCTAATGTGTATGAGGGCACAGACCAACTGACGGTGGGGAGGGATGTCTATTGTACTTGTCCAGTTTTGTGCTGCCAATCTCATTGTTGTCTTGGAGATAAGCTGCCGATTGACGTGTCAGCTGGCGGCTTTCTCATAATGCGCACAGCAGCAGTGCTCGGCCAAACGATCGCTCCTGTATATGCGAGAGTCAGCTGAGATGGCTTCCAGCTGAATGATCGGCCGAAGCATTGTTCAACCAATGGCCATCTATTGTGTACGGCTGGCTTTAGATCTTCACCGGTTGGGTAAACAAAGGCTGTATCTCTTAAGGGGATGTCACACGCGTCAATATCGCTGTCAATGTCGCTCGTACGTCACGAATTTTCAGTCGCTCGAGCGACATAAAAGTAACGCAGGAGCGACATTGAAGCGTGTGACCAAGCGATGCAACCAGCGATATGTCGTTGATCGCCGATCGCAGGTTTCACTGCCAGATGTAAAACCTGTCTCTCATCGCTCAGTAGACCTTGTGCATCGCTGCGTGTGACACTAAACTCAGCGATTTATTTTCTATTTTGACAACGTAGAAGCGACTAAATAAAATCGCTCGTAAGATGGCGACATCACCGCATCGCTGGGTCATATTGACGCGTGTGACATCTTACCTGCGATAATTCCACATCGCTCAGGCGATTAATAATTTGTGACGCATGAGCGATATTGCGGGCGACATTGACACGTGTGACAGGCCCTTTAAAGAACAGATTTATGGTCAACTTTCCACTGATTTTATGAAAAAACAACTAAAATTGGCAAATCATTGTCATGGTACCTACATTAGTTCAATAAGGACCATTTGATATGCAGCATAAATGCGTAAGATGGTAAGACCTCTTTAACTATAAAGAAGCCTCCCAATAACTTTTTTCTGCCTACACCTGTGTGTCTTGTGTGTTTAATATACTCACCTACCACTGTGTTCTCCAGTATCCAGCCTGTTGTGTTCCTCTTCTGAATGATGTCCCTACCCTTCAGACTCTTTTGATCACTCTGTGCTCTGTGAGACCTAGAAGTCTCTCTTACAATGTATGATCATCAAAATGTGAATCCATAGGCTTGCATACTGTATAGTAAAAAAAGACTTCTGGCTCATGTTTAGAGAGAACTGGAGAGTCTGAAGAGCGGTGACATCACAGAGAAGAGCAGAGCCATTGGGGGAGTATATTAACCCACACACTACACTACACTACATAAACCTATACACAGAGTTAGGGAAAATAAAGACGTATACGGGATACTTCTTTTATGAGGGACTTTGGAAGGCTAAAGCAGCTATGTACATGAGCACTATCCTCTTGATTTTTGGCTAATCCTGTTCCTAATCAATATAATATCTTCACTTGTCCTAATAAATTGCTCTTCTAGAAGGTCAAAAGTTTCCCAATTCCTTGTCGGGTTCTTACTACTTTCCATAAAGTTCTCTTTTGGCAATTGTTACGGCCCAGGAATTACATCATGCATTCCATGTCTTCATCCTTCATTATGCACAATAATCATGGCTATAATTTTAGAAGTTTGAGTAATTCCTCCGACATAAATGTAACAACTGAAGCCAGAAATACAATGTCTTATTTTAAACTTTTAGTAACTCAAAACCAGGTTGGAATAAAGGTTCTGACACTAGTGTACACTGTATTTGTTGGAAGTGCTCTTGGGTTGAATCTTCTTAGAGGTTGTCAGAAGACATTGACGAGCCATCTCTTCGATAGCTCATTGATACCAAACTGGTAGGGACACACGCATGTACACACACACACACGCACGCGACCACATACATGCACATACAAATACTCATGCACACCTCAGTCGTTATAAGCTCCTTATTGTGGCAGGATGGAAACGCATTGAATTGTGCTGTACTATTTAATAAGTTCTGTAATAACTGAATGGATCGGTAATGCCATTGTCAATGTGTTTCCATTCTGTCAATGCCAGAGCTTTTATCAGCTATTTGATATAAGGGTGTTAGACTGAATTGTTATTGATGACCTATCCTCACTATCTTCTGACCGGAAAAACTCCTTGTGAAATCCAGTGACAAATCAGCTTTAAAATATAAATTTCATCCATTATTAAATATATCTTAGACCTGATGACTGGTTACGTACCTTGAAAATTCATCTCATAATGGCAATTAAATCTTGGTATTAATAAGAGCATTTTAAGTTAATTGTGTTTAGTCTCTGTCCAAACTGCCTGATTGCTGCAGCTTGTATTGGGCAGTATGAGAATTTCAGCAGTCAGGAAGAAGGCGAAAGGGAGCTGTCAGGCTAGATGAGAGCGCAGAGGATTACTGACTAATAAACTGAAGTCAGCACAATGTGTTTTTCTGTGTTTCAGTGCTCCCTAAACGAGATAACGTCCTCCACGTGACGTTTCCAAAAGAGTGGAAGTCCAGTGACCTTTATCAGCTGTTCAATGCCTTTGGTAAGACATTTTTCTAACTCTTGTATCATTTGTGGCTGGGATTATGCCTTTGTAATATTTAAAAAAATATATATTGTTAATATATTTGATCTACAGTGATTTTGACTCCTATTTGTAGCTGTATCTTTTTGTGCATGTTACCTGTGATTTACTGAATTCCAACATTTGCTTGTCCATTTTGTTCTCCTGTCTACATGTCAATAACAGCAAGTATTTATCCAGATAGCCCCACTGAAGATCAGCCCTTCAAACAAAGGAAACCTAACCTGAGACACCTGCAGTTATGTGCTCACACCTTATGTTTCCGTTCAGGCAGTGCCATCCGTCAATGTATCAGGAGGCAATGAGGCATGATAATTAAAGAAGTTGTCTGGGCTTTTGCTATAATTCATATGTGTATCTGGGCTGCAAAATGTTGACAGTTTGTAATATACATCCGGTCAGCATTTTGTGTAGTTCCCCAAATATTACATATTTGCGGCAGCCAGGGAACGTCTAGGGGGCGTGTGTGTAGGAAAATGAGAACTGGTCGTTCACACCCAGTCTCCTACACACACCCCCTCCTCCAGTCTCAGCATGACCAGCCACCCTTAAGGCCCGCCCCAGCCCATAGAAAACAGCGTCCCCTCCTCCACTGACACTCTGTGCAGAATTCACAGCTGTGAAAGAGATTCAGCACAGTGTGTCAGAATGCAATATGCTGTGTGCGCTCACCTAGTGCCTTGTGGTTGCACTATGGAGTGGAGCTGAGGACCGCAGCTGCTGTGTGCCCCGGAGCGGAGGCTGCTGCTGCCGGCTCTCTGTGTCCCACTCTGTGCAGTAGAGTCGATGCTCCTCCTCTCTATGTCCTGCAGCACAGAGCGGGACACAGAAGGAGGAGAGACCAGCTCCAATCCAGAGAGCCGGTAGCAGCAGCCTCAGCTCTGGGGCACACAGCAGCTGCGGTCCTCAGCTCCACTCCACAGTGCAACCACAAGGCGCTAGGTGAGCGCACACAGCATATTCTGACACATGTGCTGAATCTCTTTCACAGCTGTGAATTCTGCACAGTGTGTCAGTGGAGGGGACGCTGTTTTCTATGGGGATTTTCAAAAACTCATCACACCACAAATTAGTATTCACTCGCATGGTCACTGATAGTTTACCATATTTGGTGTGTATTTATATAGGACATCATTGGTAACACTCCCAACAAATCATTAAACAAGTGGGAACCACTAAGGAGTTTTAGTTACATAAAATATCACCACTAGGTTATGACCTCAGCCTAATGTGTTTGCCCACTGAGTGACTACTTGCCTGTAGCCTTTTGTTGGAATCTCTCAACTGTACTTCATTATGTGAAACGTTTGTGTGTCTGCTTTTATATTTGTAATAAAATAAAGGTGATATTTTATGTAACTAAAACTCCTTAGTGGTTCCCACTTGTTTAATGTGTTCTATGGGGGTGGGTGGTCACATTAGGGAGTAGGGAAGTGCCCATGCCTGAGTCTGGGGTGGGCCTGTAAGGGGTGGCTGGCCATGCTGAGACTGGGGGAGGGTGTGTGTGTGTGTAGAGACTGGTGTGAATGACCAGTTCTCATTTTCCTACACACACGCCCCCTAGACGTTCCCTGGCTGCCTCAAATCAGTGATATCTGGTGAACTATGCAACATGTTAACAGGATTTAAATTACGAACTGTTAACATTTTGCAGCCCAGATACACACAGAAAAAGCCCAGACAACCCCTTCAAGGGTCAGAAATGTGCACTAAGCTCTGGGGCACAAATAAGCATCCAGCACCCTCATTTGTATAGTGCATAAATAGAGCTTGCTAACAGATTCCCTTTAATGTGTAAATGAGCTATTAAGATCTATAAGCGGGTCATAGATCTCACTGAGAATCTGCTTCCAGGGGCGTTATCATTGTGAGACATGTAATTATGGACCCGTCTGCTCTCCTGATCTACATGTCTCACACTGGTAACGCCCCTGGAGGCAGGTTCTCAGGGAGATCGCTGTCTGGTCCATAGATTTTAACAACTTATTTATGTATTAAGAGAAGTATGTGGATTTCTCTGCCATAAGACATTGGATTGCGGATATCAAGGTATAATTTTATTCAGCTTCCTATTACCTACATGCCCATATAGATATCTTAACAGGTTGATCCTATAGACAGAATCCCTATAACTGTTTGCTTTTCATAGGTGCGAAGTACCCTTTATGACCATGTGCGTAGTTTAATTGCATTTTAGGGTTAACGGACTTCTTTTAAAGGGTGCTACCATCAGATAGGTGATGGATAATTTTACGATCATAATTATGTGCAGGCCTGCACTAATGTAGGGTGGGAATCACATTGTTAGGAAGCTGCCACAAATAGGTGGGGAATAGGGATGAGCGAATAGAATCGTTACTATTCGGTACTCGCCGGATAGTAACGATATTCAGGTACTCGCTGCTCCCCGAGTCTCTTGTGATTACTCGGGAGTAGCGAGTAGTCCTTTAACTTTCGCAGTGTATCTATATATACACAGTGAAAGTGCACTGAAAGTGAATAAAAGTTGTTAAACAAATAAAAAAATATCATACTCACCTATCTGACACCTGCACCGGACCGGCAAAGAAGACTTCCGATCACCGACAAGGACCTGTGAGTCTCACAGCCAATCAGATGGCCAGACGTCACAAACCACCTGATCGCTACCAGCCACCTGATTGGCCAGATTGCCAGGTCATTGATGCACATTCAGGACCTGGCAATCTGGCCAATCAGGTGGCTGGTAGCGATCAGGTGGTTTGTGACGTCTGGCCATCTGATTGGCAAGATCGCTACCAGCAATCTGATTGGCTGTGAGACTCACAGATCCTTGTCGGTGATCGGAGGTCTTCTTTGCCAGTCCGGTGCAGGCGTCGGATAGGTGAGTATGATATTTTTTATTTTTTAACAACTTTTATTCACTTTTAGTGCACTTTCGCAGTGCATATATAGATACACTGCGAAAGTACTCGCCTGCTCATTTTAACATTGGACTCGCTATATTCGCAACGAGTACCGGGACCTACTCGTTGCGAGTATAGCGATTCCAATTATTGCGGTAGTCGCTCATCCCTAGTGGGGAATAAAAAGGCTGCAGTAGATGTGACTTGTAGAAACAGCCAAGTATCTCCTTTCTTGCCTGTGCGAGACCTGGGGACGGCACATGCATTTATTAGATATTTGTAGGATATCCAGTAGTTATGCCATACATTTAGCTCTTTAAATATTCTTGATTTCAGTAATCCTCCTTTGACTATAGGCTTTTAAATGTTATGGCCATCCGTAATCTGGAGCCCATTTACAGGTTGTATACGCAGAACAATTGGAGATCCGCATGTGTGTTTTTATCAGTACACTGGTGCTTGAGCCAAAGTGAATGTGTCGTATCTTACGGGAACATCTTGGGGTTGCTTGTCTGCGTATATTCAGCGCGTTTCTTCTGGATTCAAAGCAATATAAATGTGCAATTAGAAAAATATTAGGTCAGCCCCAGCTGGAGTCCATATTTCAGTTTTCTATTGCATTGCTTATTTCATCTCCTCATCAGGAATATAGGATTTCTTTAAGAAATTTGGCTCACGCCTGAACCTGTGCAACCTAATCTTTTACGTCTCTTAGACATATTTTGTTCTGATTACATTAGCGGTCTGACATTCTCAATTTACTGTTGTATTCCACAGCAATGTAAAGAAAAGTTTAGGGGGCTTGTACTGAGAGGTCTGCTTAAGTACAGTTTTATTGAAATAGGCTTACGCCCCACATTTTGAGTTTATATTGATGAGTTTTGGGATAAAGACCTCCTGGGTCGTGTTTAAACACAGAAAGAATGAGGAATATCCTAGAGATCTAGCACTGCACAGCTCAGTGTCTGGACGCTCTGGAGGAGGGGAGTGTCTGCACTCCACTTCTCTAAAAGGGATTCCAAATTTTGGAAATCAATATGCAAATTCTCTCTCCTAGAAGTGCCCCCCTATAGTTAGCTGCCTACAAGCTGATATCTTTAGCGAACTTTATTAGGCCTTAGGCTACTTTCACATAACGATTTTGTAAAATCCGATGCTGTCCGATATAAATCGGACAGCATCGGATTCCTCTGATGCCTGGAATCGGGTGCCAAATAGGCATCCGATTCCGACAGAAAATAGGATGCCCGCCCTCCTGTCAGATCGCTCCCTGAGAGCTGTCATGTCTCTCCCCCGGTCCTCTCCTTTATCCCCTGTGTCTCCCCTCTTGGCCCCCGGTCCTCCCCTCTTGGCCCCCGGTCCTCCCCTCTTGGCCCCCGGTCCTCCCCTCTTATCCCCTGTGTCTCCCCTCTTATCCCCAGTGTCTCCCCTCTTATCCCCAGTGTCTCCCCTCTTATCCCCAGTGTCTCCCTCTTATCCCCAGTGTCTCCCCTCTTATCCCCAGTGTCTCCCCTCTTATCCCCAGTGTCTCCCCTCTTATCCCCAGTGTCTCCCCTCTTATCCCCAGTGTCTCCCCTCTTATCCCCAGTGTCTCCCCTCTTATCCCCAGTGTCTCCCCTCTTATCCCAGTGTCTCCCCTCTTATCCCAGTGTCTCCCCTCTTATCCCCAGTGTCTCCCCTCTTATCCCCAGTGTCTTCCCTCTTATCCCTGTGTCTCCTCTCTGCACCCCGGTCCTCCCCTCTTGGCCCCCGGTTCTCCCCTCTTGGCCCCCGGTTCTCCCCTCTTGGCCCCCGGTCCTCCCCTCTTGGCCCCCGGTCCTCCCCTCTTGGCCCCCGGTCCTCCCCTCTTGGCCCCCGGTCCTCCCCTCTTGGCCCCCGGTCCTCCCCTCTTGGCCCCCGGTCCTCCCCTCTTGGCCCCCGGTCCTCCCCTCTTGGCCCCCGGTCCTCCCCTCTTGGCCCCCGGTCCTCCCCTCTTGGCCCCCGGTCCTCTCTATCCCCTGTGTCTCCCCTCTTGGCCCCCGGTCCTCCTATGAGTCCATCCCCAGTCCTTCAATGTGCTGCCCCCATGTGTCCTCCGGCCCCCCCATGTGTCCCCCACCTCCCCCATGTGTCCCCCTCCTCCCCCCCTCTCCTTTTGTCCTCCTCCTCCTCTCCTCTTGTCCTCCCTCTCCTCCTCTCCTTTCTCACCTGTCCACGACTCCTGCACGGTCCCGCGCGTCTCCGGTGCCTTGCTGTTCTGTCTTCTGTGCTGCCAGGACCTCTCGTGATGTCACAATCACATGACTGCCGGCTATTGGTTCCTGGCAGTCATGTGATTGTGACATCACGACAGGTCTTATCAGCACAGACGGCAAGATACCTGGAGACACCGGAGATGCCGGGAGACGTCGGGGGCCTCGTGGACAGGTGAGCATAGATTTTTTTATTTTTAATTAACCCATTCATTCACTTTTGGAGCGATTTTAGTGTACTGAGCATGCTCAGTACACTAAAATCGGTCCGAGGAGACATAACATGTTTCCTCGGACCCTTCTCCATAGGGCCCCATGTCAAATTGATCGGGTCGGATCGGATGTGCACTAAATGCCATCCGATCTGGTCCGATCCGAATCTGTCAGATTTTATTTTCGGTGCAAAAATCGGAGCAAGCTCCGATTTTTGCACCGAAAAAAAAATCGGACAGATTCGGATCGGACCAAATCGGATGGCATTTAGTGCACATCCGATTCGGTCCGATGCCCATAGGGTTGCATGGGGTCCGAAAATCGGTCCGATGCTGTCAGATTTTTATCGGACAGCATCGGAACTGATAAAATCGTTATGTGAAAGCAGCCTTATACAGACGTCCCTGAGTTTTCAAATGTGTAAGAATGCAGATCGTTGTTCATTAGTGTCTTAGATCAGAGATTTAGTGTCAGAATGTTGACTGTGCAAAAACTAATCATTAATTTTCAATAATCAGGGGAAATTTAGAAAAATGTCAGTCTCTCCTATATGCAAATTGTCTCTTCAGAGAGGAATAAGACTTACTTTACCACCACCTTTTGGAAGTGGCAATTCTAAAAGTTAATAACTCTTTAACAAGTCTTGCAGTATGCTACATCAGAACCTCAATTTGCAGACGCGTTGTTTAGGGGTGTTTTGCCCTTTGTCATTAAAAATTATGAGATCTGATGTGGCTAGGTGACAGACTAAGACAAGGTCTAAGGCTACATTCACAGACGTTTTTGCTGCGTTTTGTGAGGATCCGTTTTTGGTGCAGAAACTGCACTTAGAACTGATCCGCACAAAGCGCACTGATTTGGCTGGGAAAGACAACGTCACTGCATTTCACTGCAAATAGCGGATCTGTACAAAATGCTACATGAATCGCGCAATAACGCACCGTGTGAATGTAGTCTAAGGGGTAAGGTTTCTTCTTGTGGAGATTATCACTTCAGTGAGAAAGTGAAAAAACTCTGCCACCCAATAAGGGTAGCAATTCTTGAAGTCATCGAATCTTTAACAAGCCTTTTAATATGACTTGGGATTTGTGCCAGATCAGAACCCCAAACTGCAGACACTGTGTTTCGGGGTGATTGCCCCTCATCAGTGTAATGTGTGGGAATTCTGATCTGGCTGTATGAGAGGTCTGGGGGAACAACTATTTTCCTCATGGAGAGGAATCTGCTTGTCGGCATAAGGGGACAGATAAGCTGATAAGGAGACTTATAGCCCCAATGCTCCTCTCGGAAATATGCAAATTGTCACTTCAGTGACAAAGTGAAAAACTCTAATGCCACCTAATAAGGGCAGTAATCCTCGTCTCAGACCTCGTGTCAGCCTCTCATACAGCCAGATCAGAATTTCCACACACTACACTGATGAGGGGCAGTTACCCCGAAATGCAACATCTGCAGTTTGGGGTTCTGATCTGGCACAAATCCTAAGGGCCGCTTTACACACACACAGATATCTGTGACCAACTTCTGAACAGATCTCTGGTCGCAGCGAACTCATGGACACATTATTACATTTTGTGGCTGTGAAAAAAATGGAGCAATGTGTCCATGATTTCACTGCAACCAGAGATCTGTTCAGAAGTTGGTCACAGATATCTGTGTGTAAAGCGACCCTAAGTCATATTAAAAGGCTTGTTAAAGAGTCGATTAGGACTTCAAGGATTGCTACTCTTACTGGGTGGCATTCTAGTTCCCCTGGATGTCATTCATCAATTACCAATTTGTAAGGCTGGTTTCACACTGCAGTTTTTTTTCCATGATTGGGTTCGAGTGTCAAAACCAGGAGTGTCTCCAAAACTCAGAACAGTTGTCAATCTTTCAATTATACTTTTTCTCTGCACGTTCCTCTCCTGGTTTTGGCACAAAAACCTGATGTAACCTGATCAGGGAAAAAACTGCAGTGTGAAACCAGCCTAAGTCACAATCTGTCTTATTTCAACTTGGGAGAATTTTCCCTGAATGAATCCCCTCCACTTTTTAAAGAACTTCTCTCTTAGTTTGGTTTTATCCCTTTCAGCTTCCATTTCATTTTTTCTAGGCATAACAGCTGTATAATATTAGGCAATAGTTCACTCACAGTCGGGGCCTGTGATCCAGTGCCTCAATATGCATTTCTTTGCTAAGATTGTAATGTCATGCAGGAGTGACTTCTCCCCCCGCCTGTCGCTCATGGATAATTCTGAACTAGGTGTCCCTCCAATTTATGTTAATGGCATTCTTTCTCAGCAAGCACCAGCCCTGAATAATTTTATCCATGGCTTCAGGGTCTCCCAACTGTCTTGCCCATACTTTCGCACATGTCTGTATTGCCACCAGCGTCAGCCATTCTCTCAAGATACTATAGATCTTTGACACATTTAGACTGGATATGTCGCACTCAATCAAGTCATTGAATTTGTTTTTACGCCTCTCCTTAGAAGCATCCCGTAGATTATGCATAATGAAGGCTTTTAGTTGTATTGTATACTCTGAAATTTAAAGGGCCTGTCACACGCATCAATATCGCCTGCACGATCTCGGCTGCACGTGACGTTGCAGCGATATTGACGCGTGTGACATACTGAATCAACCAGCGATAAATCGCTGGTTGATGATCGCCAGGTTTTAGAATCTGTCCTAAAACCTGCCGATTGTCGCCCGGTGGACACGCAGCATCGCTGCGTGTGACACCGGGAGTAGCGATATTCCAGCTCCCAGCGCCTCTCACAAGCGCTGGGAGCTGGTATCCAAGGTAAACTGCGGGTATCTAGGCAGCGCGCGCTGCCTAGATACCCGACGTGTACCTTAGTTACCAGCCTCCTCCGCTCACCGGCTGGTATCTAAGGTACACAGCGGGTAACTAGGGTCCCTAGTTACCCGCTGTGTACCTTAGATACCAGCCGGTGAGCGGAGGAGGCTGGTAACTAAGGTACACGTCGGGTATCTAGGCAGCGCGCGCTGCCTAGATACCCGCAGTTTACCTTGGAGACCAGCCTGCTCCCGCTTCCAGCAGGCTGGCAGCGGGAGCAAGACTTCGTGGAAACGATATTTAAATCGTTTCCACGATGTTTCTGGTCAATTGATCGCTGGTGAGTCTGTCTGTGTGACAGCTCACCAGCGATCAGCCGTCAATGTCGTCAGCGATCAGATCGCTGACGACATTGACACGTGTGACAGGCCCTTAAGACTAAATTTCATGATCACCCCCATCTCGATCATCCACCTCCTTTCACTTGCATGCATCAGGTCTTTCATTCGCAGTATGCCTTTCTACCGCCACAATTTAAACAGTCTGTTTTCCCTACCAAGCTGCAAGTTTGGAGGAGCCCAGGGATTAAGGTATTTGGATACCTTCCATGGTAGTCCCAATTTTTTCTGTACAGCCTTCCAGGATACTATCAATACCTACACACCATCGAGTTTCGAGTAGCTGGGTTCAGACAGGACAAGGGGGAAGGCAACACTGAAGCTAGGGCCGACAGTCTGAAAAACTCGCTCTCCAATCTTACATCTAAATGCTAGCTAGTCCCACACAACCAGTCAACACATCTCAATAAACAAGCAATGTTGTATCCCCTTACGTTCGGCAGTCTAATTCCTTCCCACTCCGAGGAAGACAGGAGCATGTTTAATGTTATCCTAGGTTTCCTCCCCCCAAAGAAATCCTGTATATGCTTTACTTAACCTAGAGATGTCACCATGCATGAGCAATAATACAATAGTCTCGGAAAGCTCATCATTTTTATTAAGTGGCCTCTCGCCATCAACGACATCGGCTGACCACTCCAGCCTGTTAGTAGTTTTGTGATAAGTGGCTGGAAGTTGAGTATAAACTGTGTCTATTGAGCGGCCTAGATGTATACCTAGATATTTGATCAAGGACTGGTATCCCCGACAACTCGGACTATTGATGGATCTTAACTGACTGGTCATTTCCCTTTAAGAACAACAACTCACATTTTTTCGTGTTGAGCTTAAAATCCGAGAACTCCCCAAATCTTCTTATGAGAGTCAGCGTCTGGGCTAAATCTTTACACAGGTTGCTCATAAACAATATATCATCTGCAAACAACGAAGGAAGACCTCACCATTTAACCCATTTGAATCTCTTCATGACCACTATCACTGTTAAGTATTCTCGATAGGGGTTCAATGGCCAGGTTAAATAGCAGAGGTGAGAGCGGTTACCCCTGCCATGTACCCTTCCTCAGAGGAAACACATCTGATAAAAAATCAAGGGTACAAACCCTCACTTGGGGATTCGAGTAGAGCATCTGGCTACAGCTGTGCATCCCACCTTTCAAGCCCATCTAGTCAACAACCAATTCCAGCCACAACAAATCCACATTATCGAAAACCTTCTCAGCATCCAAAATGACTAACGCTGGACACCTTGCATGATCTTCTCACTCATATTTAACCGCATCCATAATCAACATGGCTTTTCTAATATTAGTCAAGTCAGATCTACCTTTTATGAACCCCGACTGGTGTGACTTAATTAGTCTAGGTAGGACCACAGCCAGTGGTCCTATCTGCCATGATTTTAGAGATCAGCTTCACATCTTGGTTGGTTCAGAGATTGATTGGTAGCTGGAAGGGTCCCCAGAGCTTTATACACCTTAGGCAACAGCTTTATATACGCTATATTAGCATGGCTAATAAATTGATGGGGGGAGAGTGAGTGTCTAAATGCATCTGTTAACGTGGGAGAGATCTGGTCCTTTAGTACATTGTAGAACTCACCACTGTACCCATCAGGGTCTGGTGCTTTACTATTTCCAAGCCCTTTAATGTCTAATTTCACCTCATCCTCTGAGATCTTAGCATTCAGGATCTCCAGCTCTTGATCCAAGAAACAAGGAATATTTGCCTACCATAACCATTCCTCACAACCCCCTCCAACATTCTGTGACGTCCCCTACAACTCTCTGTAAAAGTCCCCTAGGATTTTGCTGATCTCCCTGAGGTCAGTGGTCAGTCCTCCATCTTTCTTGTTCAAACTCGGGAATATAGTCAGTTATTTCCGTCCCCTGGCTAAATTGGCCAGCATCTTCAACACCTTGTTTCCAAACCAATGCAGAGTGGCTTCCTGTTGTGAGTGAAATAACTGTTCCTTTTTGTCCGCCCACGAGTCAAAGCTGCTCTTTGCTTCTAGCCACCTCTGTTTTGCTGAGGCAGACTGATCCGCTAGGAACGCTGTGTAGGTCGCTCTCAAATACTCACTGGCCTTCGTTTATTGTTCGTTCTTTTTTTAAGAGTGGCTATGTACCCCAACAGACGACCCCGCAAGATCGTCTTGGCCGTCTCCCAGTACAATAGAGAATTTTGCTCATGTCCTCTATTCGTTGACTTGAAATCCTCCCACCACTCTCTTAGTATCTTATGGAAGTTTTCATCTCTGGTCTGGAATGTAGGAAACCTCCACCGGCTGACCGTCCCCCTCTGGATATAGTCTTGTATCCATACGCTTACTGGACTATGGTCGGAAATCACCATATTTTCTATCTTACTTTCATTCATTTTGAGTAGCCCGTTCATACTCAACCAAATCTGGCCTATACGTGACCAACTGTCATTCGGGTGGGAGTAATAGGCATACTTCCATTCGTTAGGGGGCTGGAGAGGCCATACATCTGAGACCTAGTCCCTCCTCTGACATACATTTACTTCCTCCTTCCCCCTGCAATCCTAATGCCCCTCCCTGTCTGTGACCTATCTTCAGCATAACAGGGAACCCCATTAAATCTCTTCCCATCACTTTATGGGGCTTGTTGGCTTTCAATTTCTTAAAGGAATCTTGATTTGAATTGGGAGTATACACATTGTGAATACTCAACCTTCCCGAGGGACCTGTGATCACCAGATGCTGCCAACTCCCTTCAGAATCCTGCTTCTCTAACTGAGTGATTGAAGGATTTGTTTTTCAAAATCTGGGTACCTGCTTTCCTACCTTGAGCCGGTGACCCAAATACTTTCCCACCCAATATTTATTAATTATAAAATAATCCTCTTTCAACAGGTGTGTTTCCTGTAGAAGTGCCACATCCGTCCCCAGGCTGTTCAAGTGTCGTAGAACCATGGATCTTTTTCCCGGTGACCTCAGGCCTTTGCTGTTTCATGAGATGATTTTAACCCTTTTCAAACACATAATTGGTTTTTCTGGGTAACCTTATGAAATCTGCATTGGTTACCTTGGGTGCAATTCGGCTCAAAACAAAACTCCTCCCCTCCCCCCATTCCCTCCAAACATTAACTTGAGTCCCCCCATAGAGAGTGAAGTCCTGTACGGTCATTAGTTTGACTCCCCTTTTTCTGGCTGCCTCACACTCCCCTTGCCCCCCTTCATGCAGCTGTAAGAACAGCTCCTGAGCCCTGTTATTTCCCCAATAAGTCTTAGTCACAATGGAATTCCCCCCCCCCCATTGAGATTATACCCTTTTTGAGCATCATTATCACACCTGTAATGAAGAAACCCCCCCCCCACAATAATAGTATGAGGGAGAGGGGGGGGGGGGTTTAGGCAGAACTTCTCGACTACATTTCCTGAATCATGAGCCCCCAGTTCCTATGGAGAATTCCAAGCATATAAGCTTGAGCGCCTGATCAGTATGGGACCGATGATGGTGGTGGACTCCCAAAACGTCGCAACCTCTCTCCCTTTACCATCTCATCTAGATCAGGCACCAAGAAAAGGGAGCAAATCAATAAGGAATGGCTATATTAACATAGCTATATGGAGTGTGGCTGCTTTTCCCGCCTCTCCATCTCTTCCCATCTCGCTCTCTGTTGGCGCTGTTGTCTGGGACTTTACCATACTGATCCTCTCCTTTCGTCGGTTGACCGCCTTGAACTCTCTTCTTGGGTGGCAGCCACAGATAGGCCGTCCCATCCTTCAAGGTGATTCTGTCTCCTTCCTCTTTGCCTTCCCTCTGTTGTCTGCATCCAATAGTAGTTGGGACTCTGTTTCCTTATCGTGGGGAAGAAAATGGTGTGTCACGGTCCGCGCTGCCAAATAACATCCACTCCGAAAATAATGCACTTGAAGATGGAACTTCAAAGTAATGTTTTTATTGCTTCCTACGCGTTTCGGTGCCCTCCTGGCACCTTCCTCAGCCCTGAGGAAGGTGCCAGGAGGGCACCGAAACGCGTAGGAAGCAATAAAAACGTTACTTTGAAGTTCCATCTTCAAGTGCATTATTTTCGGAGTGGATGTTATTTGGCAGCGCGGACCGTGACACACCATTTTCTTCCCCACGATTCGGCATATCTCCACATATGAGTGGACGGTGGAAGTCCTGCAGCAGCCATCCAGAAATAAATCACTAAATACGCCTTCAAGCCGGTTGTGGGTTACACAACTGCTCCAGGTGAGTGGATCCCTTTTTCACCACTTTACTCCTAGTGCCATAGTGATAGGGCACTATTGCGCCTCTTGTTCCCCCTCCTTCTGTTTCCTTATGACCCTTGAAGAGACATCTGGTCGTCGCACCTTTAGGGTGGCAGGGTGCAGGAGCTGAAATCGGATCTTTCTATGGTAAAGCGCTCTACACACCTTGCTAAAGGCTTTTCTCCATCTTGTCACTTCTGCAGAGTAATCGTCAAATAGCAAACGTTTGTACTCCCTGACTTGTAGCAGCTGTCGTCTTTCTCTGAAAGCCCTCAGAATTTCCTACTTATGTTTATAGTCGAGGTATTTGACGAGGACTTGTCTAGATCGAAGTGTCTGAGCCCAATCTCTGCCCTTGGGATTCTCTCTGGAGTCATTTTGAGCTCTCAGTGGGCCTACTCTTTGGGCCGTCTCCACTCTACAATTGTATTTGAGGCCTAGCGCTTGTGGTAGATCTACCTCGAATAAGCCATTTAGCTGACCTGGCAACACAGATTCCGGTAACCATACTATCCTCAGGTTATTCCACCTGAAGCGGTTTTCCAGGTTGTCAACCTTCTCGCGCATGGTATCGGACAAAACAGTCAAGTCTCGTGTCTGGATTTTCAGAGAAATTCACGTCTTCAGCATTTGATATCCTCTGCTTAGCCTCCTTTATCATATAATCCTGTTGCTCCAGCTTGTGTAAGGCACTTTGTATAGCAGAATCTATAGTACTCTTAATTTAGTCTGCCAGGTGTGCCGCCACCTCGCTGGCCAGTCACCCATAATCAATGGAGCAGCAGTACGACTTGAATCTCGGGCTTCTTTGCCTCGCACCCCACTTTCTCCTCCTGGCTCTGCTTTCACAACTGGAGCTCCTTGAACCCCCTCTATCTATGCCACCAGCGTATCCAGAGACTGAATAAAACTGCAGGTTCTGGTGACCAAGGGAACCTCATATCTGACTCCCACTCACTTTGCTGGCTCGCTGACTCCCCTCCAGTCTCCCAGTCTCTGATTCAAATGACATGTTTTTATTAGAAATGGTGACTTTTTCCATCTGCCTCCCTCTCTCTGTGCCTGTACCCCCATCATCACTTTGGCTTTCACTTCCACAGTTTGTTTGCGGCTGTGCCCAGCTCTCACTCTCTCTCCCCTTCCACCGAGCGCTGCAGCGTCATCGGCTTCTCTCATCAGGGGGAGGGAGGATGTCGCCGCCGGCGTCATGCTAACCCTCTGAACATGAGGCTCTTTCGGCGTGGGCTCGAGGACTATCCCCAGTCCCTGCGCTCCTCAGAAGGTAGCGATCCATACCTATGGAGTGGTGGGAGCAGTCTACCACGCTCTGGACCCTCAGGTGGGCTCAGGTCAGTCTGTGTGTTGTGATTTTGCGGGGAGCCTCGGAAACCCCTTCTGTCTGACCACTGCAGCCAGACCAGAACCGAGAAGTCAACTGATTTTTAAAGGGAACCTGTCGCCACCCCCCAGGGCCTATTAGCTGAAAGAGCCACCTTCAGCAGAGTCTATGCTGCATTTAGTAAAAGTAGCTCTTATCTTATCCCACAGGAATACCGAAATAAACACTTTATTAAATATTAGTTTAGGACCGGGAGATATACTCCCCTCCCTGGACCTAAAAGCTTTGCTGATGTTACCAGCACTCCTGTGTGGTCTGGGTTCCTTCTCCTCTCTAACTTCTGAGAGGCGGCATCGGCATCTGCGTGTTCTCTCAGCTCTCGGGCATCTCCATAAGCTATGAGTGAGTGCTGAGGCAATTGCGCTTGCGCCGCTACAGGCCATCCTATTGACCTGCAGGAATATGTGACCGTCCCAGCATTTGGGATTTAATCTCGGCCAGCATGGATGGGTTTCACTCCTCATGATGAAGCATATGCATTAAATACAACGAAAAGTACGTTAGGAGTCCGTCCAGATGGGATCCTTCACTTTCTCCCAGCACCTGCACTTCATGGTATGAGTCAGTCCTTTGCTGATTCATGATTTGAGCATTGATCTCTTGTATATACTTGGGTGAAATACTTCTAATGAATATGGGCAATTAGTCTGTGAATTCAGGATTAATTAATGTTGTCTATGTACTACATTTCCTATAAGGAATGTTATATTTGCATCTATCACCAAGTGAGAAGAAGAAATTTATTCTGTGATGATTGCCTAATCATGTATATCATTGTAAACTCTGATTACCTTGTCCTGTTGTGCCCCTTGATTTTATTACCTGAATTTCCAACACAGGGTTTATCTTTTGTCTCATCTTTCTTTAAATAAAATAAGTCTTTGTATGTATTTGTAAAAAGCAGTTATGGCTCCACTTTTGTCCTCCTTTATATGATGTCTGCTTGTGTTTGAGCCGCTGAGCGAAACTAGACCTTTGCGTAGTAGCTCTATTTTGAAAACCATATGGAATTAATGTATTTAATATCTAATAAAGGTTTATTTCGGTGTCCCAAAGGGGTAGGATAATAAGAGACACCATCACTAAATGTAGCATAGGCCTGTTGAAGGCTGCTGTTTTAGCTTAATAGGCCCTGCGGGGGGGTGACAGGGTCCCTTTATAAGAACCCATAAATTTGATTGGTAATTTTGAACATGGACATGTTTTTTTTCCTGACACTGTCAAAAATAAAACATGGCTGTATGAACAGGCCAATAGACTATAATATGAACGTGTTCTAACTGTGAAAATTTGACATCTAGAAGGAAGGCTGGAAAGGGAAAACAAAGCGCACCTAGGTGTTACCAGCATAACAATTGGAGATGTTCAGAAGGTTTACACTCACCTGGCTTGGTTGTGAATGTCACAACCACTTTAATAGTGTGTAAGAAGGTTTGCTGCAGTCTTCCCAAATAAATTGCACCAATAAAAATAGAATAAAAAGAAAGGGATTCTTGAAATGCACTACCTTATAAACAATCAACATTTATGTTGATAAAATGTGTTTTTTATTTTCTACGCATTTCTGGGCTCTTTGGCCCCTTCATCAGGAAAAAAATCACAGATGTACTATGATTTTTACTGATGAAGGGGCCAGAGAGCCCAGAAACACATAGAAAATTAAAATCACATTTTATCAACATAAATGTTGATTGTTTATATTGTAGCGCGATCAAGAATCCCTTTCTTTTTATTCGATTTTTAATGGTGCAAAATTTGACGTCTGAATGAGGTCTAAAGGCCGCTTCACACGCTGGGATCTCATAAACGATATCTTGAAACGTCACGGATTTGTGAATGTTCCAAGGATATCGTTAGTGCGTCATTGCATGTAACGAACAATGTAGGAAGGAAAAATCGTTGGAACGTTCTTCCAAAAAATGGCATCCGACCTCAAATCTATTGTTCGTCATCCAACTAAGGAACTGTGAAGAAGCCACATCGATCAATGTGACACCTTTTTGAATGATGTCGTTCAAAATTCTCCTATTCCTGCCGCTTTAAAAGATCGTTCAGTCCTTGCTCTCCTATTTAACTGGTGCGTTGCCGAATGGGATATCGATAACGACATCCTTGTGTGTGACAACGCACGAACGATGTCATAACGATCACTGTCACGTGATCGTTCTAAGGATATCGTTAATGATATCCTAGCTGTGAAGCGGCCTTAAGAGACATGAGCCAACATATGATTGTTTTAGGGCAATTGCCCTGACTTAATAAGATACCATTGATGCAACTTTGGTAGGATGGCCTGGACTAGCTGTCGTTAGAGTAGCTATCGCCTGTCTGGGGCTGTGCTTTTAATAAAACATTATGCAGCCTAAAACTGCATTTTAATTTTTTTTATATTTATAAATATCACTGATTTGCAAAAGGCCCTAAAGGCCCTGACATTTTAGTAAAAGTCAGGTCTGAACTTTAGAGTTTTGGGATCCTGGCAGGTTCCTGCCACCCTTCACTGAAACAGTGAGTTTTTCTTGTGGGCCCAACATCATACTCTTTGCTCTTACCCAGCACTGCTCTTGATATGGTAACTGCTCTAGTGATGTGGAAAAAATCCCAAAAATCAAAATTAAGCAATGCTACCAGGGCTTAGTGAGAAGAAGGAAAAAATGGTTCTTGATTCGCCTGTGTTCTAGTTTTCGGGTAGGCTCAATGGCGCCTTTCTCTGAATTTTATAGATGGGTTTTTATTTTAACTAATCCTTGGTGATGTTGAGTTTATTTAGGATAAAGTCCTTAGCTAGATGCCCTGGGGGTTTACAGGACTTACCTGCATTGTGTGCAGTACAGACACAGCTGCAGAATTGGGTGTAAACGCATCAAAACTGATGTGCGTACTCTGTATTTTTGCTTACTGCGACAAATCGCAACATGTGAATGGACTTTTTGGCTTGATATAATCACACATGAGCTAATCAAAGGGTTAGTTATTTTGACTTAGCCACCTGGGCTGAAGGAGACAGATCTGAAATCCATCTCATTCCACCAGTACCGAGGGAGACTGTTGTAGGGGATAAAAGGACTTAGTCTGCTTCACCAAAGACTCTGATGAAAGGCCATACAATCCGAGCAGGTTCTTATGTAATGCTATAGTCTCCTTGTACTTCCAATAATAAAACAAAAAGTATTGCAGACTGTAATTGCTCAATTTTATGCTTTCTCATGTGACTTCCAAGTATGCAACAGCTGAGACTACAGTTACCCAATTTACTCCTGGCAAGCAATGCTATCGTGCTTGGTAGTGCCCTGTCCTGTGATGTATGAAACCTGCAGGGATGTCTGAGGCCTGAATTGCTTCAACATTATACCTAAAAAGATGGGCTGCAGGATTTGGATGATTTTTTTTTTGCCATGTTTTAGAAATCTTACTACAGAGCTATTCTGCATCCGGGCGAGGCGGACATGATGTCTGTTTTAACTAGTAACACTATTTCGTCGTTGTTTGTGCTGATTTATGGCTGGACCTTTAGCTTTTATAGTGAATATACTTACTGTCATGGATTTATCCCCTGCAGGAAAGCAATACAGGGCAGTATAGTTTGGGCTGTACACCACCCTGCCACAAGGGTCACACATCAGGATATATCAGAATACCTGACCTGGAGCAAGGGGAATTGGCGCAGTTGCTGATGGCAAACAATAAGATTATTTATTAAGCTTACTAATTGTGTCCCCTGAAGTATGAGATCAGGAAGTGTGAATTGGTTGTAATCTGCTATAGGTTTCATCTGAAGTTTAATGGCTCACTTTTTTCAATTTCTTTTAACTTTTCCTTGTTCATCCTCTAGGTAAAATTCAAGTATCTTGGATTGATGACACCTCTGCGTTCGTGACGCTGACACAGACCGATCAGGTGCAGATAGGTAAGGAATACGGTTTCTTCTTGCATACATGTTCACTACGCAGAATTTGCCTTGGCTGTCACAGATTTTTCATAAACCGTTCCTGGTAAATTTGAGATGCCATGAGATGAACTGGACTGCCTACAAATGGAGTTTGTGGATTGCATTGGGGCCTTTCATAGTTGTAAAGCAGGGGTCCTTAACCTGTGGATCATGGGGCTGTAATGTGTGGCTCTACCAGCTTGCTGCATTAGCACCAGGTGTAAGAAATGGCTATGAAGAGCAGGTCTCCAGGTGGTGACTTTTTTTTGAGTAGCCCTACATAGAAGAGCAGATTTGAATGATGGTAAGGTAATACCTCCTGTATGTAGGTAACTGCACTGTGTGGTTTCTGTGGGGACACTTTGGCTGTCATTATACTGGTAATGGAGGCCCTGGGTGTCACTTCTGTGAGGTGATGGGAACTGATGTGGCTGTCAATGTGAGAAACGTTGTGGACCTATGTACTAAAGCATCTCTAAATTTCCTGCACTGATGTTCTCGTGGGTCATTATAAGATGTAGTATTATATGTTTCTACTTCTATCAGTCATTGACTGCTGTGTATATATGATCTTTCAGCACTCCCTCCAAGAATTAGGTAACAAAAGAAAAATGAACAGTTGCCAATCTATTACCTCTTTTGCCGTGGTAGTGTGCACTACATACATATATTACTGCTGTGGACAGTGATTGGCTGCAGCAATTATGTATTGCTTGTCATGGCTAGATAGACCCATGTGGGACCATGATAGTTTTGACATTTGTGATTGAAGAAAATCTCATCAGCCCTGAAAAGCAAATTATTCTTAAGGGGAAACCCACCTATTCTGAGTACAACGTGTTGTAGAACCAGAGACAATCGGTGTAGTTTTGTTAAAAGCACTATCAGCAGGAAAGTATCATTAGTAGATTAGCTGCCAGTGTTGTCCTCCATATTTTGTAGCTCTGGCAAAAATTAAGAGACCACTACACAGTTTTGTAAAAAATCCCCATCTCTACATATCTGACAGCCATTCCATTCCAGTGTCAGTTGAATTCTAACTAAAGTGCACCTCATTCTACTTAATGTTCTTCTGATTAGATGATCACCTGAACCAAACCTTATTTAACAAGGGAAAGTATAAAAACACTGCTGCGGTCTTCACAATTATCTTGCAATAGGACAGGCTGGATGGCAACACAAGTGCTAGGAATAACCCAAAAGTAATTTGAATGAAAAAAAAACCTTTTAACCATGCCAAAGGAGTTAAAAAGAAGTGTCTTGAGTGAAGAAAAGAAGGGCTCAATTCTGGCTTTACTAGCAGAGGGATACACCAAGTTTCATGTTGCCTCCACCCTTAAAATTTCAAAGACTGCAGTCCATTACAACAAGGTCAAGCAGCAGATATTTGGAACAACAAAGCTATAGACCAGCAGAGGGCGAAAGCGACTCCACTGATCGGGATGACATCATCTTATTCGAATGTCACTCAGCAACCACAGGATGACATGAAGTGACCTACAAAAGGAATGGCAAATGGCAGCTAGGGTGAAGTGCACAGCAAGAACAGTTCGTAACAGGCTCCCAGAGGCAGGGCTCAAATCATGTAAAGCTAGAAAAAAGCCCTTCATCAAAGAGAAGCAAAGGAGAGCCAGGCTGAAGTTTGCCAAAGACCTTAAGGATTGGACCATGGAGGACTGGATTAAGGTAATCTTCTCTGAGTCTAATTTTCAGCTTTGACCAACACCAGGTCATCTAATGGTTAGACTGAGACCTGGAGAGCTGTACAAGCCACAGTGTCTTGCACCCACTGCGAAATTTGGTGGAGGATCATTGATGATCTGGGGATGCTTCACCAAGGCTGGAATTGGGCAAGTTAATATTTGCGAAGAATGTATGAATCAAGCCGTACACAAGGTTCTCCTTGAAAACCACTTGTTTCCTTCTGCTCAGACTATGTTCCCCATCTCTGAGGACTGTTTTTTCTAGTAGGAAAATGCCCCATGCCACACAGCTAGGTCAATCAATGTGTAGATGAAGGAGCACCACATCAAGATCCTGTCATGGCCAGCCCAATCTCCAGACCTGAACCCCATTGAAAACCTCTGAAATCTAATCAAGAGGAAGATGGCTAGTTACAAGCCGTAAAACAAAGAACTGCTTAAATCTTTGTGCCAGGAGTGGCATAAGGTCATCCAAAAGCAGTGTGAAAGACTGGTGGAAAGCATGCCAAGACGCATGCAAGCTGTGATTAAAAATCATGGTTATTCCACCAAATATTGATTTCTGAACTCTTCTTGAATTAAAACATGAGTATTGCCGTTTCTAAATTAATATGAACTTATTTTCTTTGCATTATTTAAGGTCTGAAAGCATTGTTTCTTTTTATTATGACGATTTCTCACTTGCTGCAAATTTAATATAACATTTTTATCTTTGAATTTCGGAGAAATCCTGTCAGTAGTTTATAGAATAAAAGAACAACGTACATTTTACTAAAACCTATACCTATAAAGAGAAAAATCAGAGGAACTGAACATTTTGCAATGGTCTCTTAATTTTTGCCAGAGTTGTATGAGCTCGCTATAACTCTGCCCCCACCACTGATTGACAGCATTCAGCACCTGTACAATCAGTGGTGTGGGTGAAGGTATATACAGCTTAACATTCAGTGAACTGCTAGATCTACAGCAAATAAAACTGATATCAAAACTTTCATAAGTGTCTCAGTGCTGGAATCAGGATTTCTGCATCATGCTGCCGTCAGATGGGTTAGCAAAAAGCTGGTGACAGATTTCTTTGAGACCGTTATATAGGGGACTCTGCACCTAGAAATATCATATAAGCAGTAAATATTTAATTGCTGTAATTACTCTTAAAACTTGTATTCATTAACTGGGGGGAGATTTGGTGCTTGCTTGATATAGCCAAGAGCTCGGTGCACCTTTTATACTGCCCACCTAATTTACATACTGAGTAGTTCAGTAATTCGATTGATAGCAGTTCAGAAAGGAGAAGGGAGTGGAGCAGATCCGTTGCGTGCCCCTCAGCGCGGACATTGACCTATACCGTGATGCACCAAGCACAGAAGGAGCAAAACTGCTTTTCTCTAAATCCTTTCACTGCACTTCTGGGTGTATACGTGTGGAGTTATGGCCACTGACAAAAATGCAATGATGGAAAAAGGTTCGCTTCCCCCACACACGCACACTGTGGACAGCTGACTCCTGCATAGTGTATGTGCACGTGCAGCGCTGTGGTTGGGGTTCAGGCAGCGCTCGCTCTGACCAGTCAGTCGGGGAAACGCGTCAGTATGCAAATTGGGAGGACCTAAATGTGCCTTGATCCCCTTCATTTGCATATGAAATTAACAAGTTTTAGGACTTGCCACAATGAAATACATACTGCTTGTGAGATTTTTTTTTTTTTCACAGGAGCCAAGTCCCCTATATAAATGTTTAATCAGTTTAACTTTTATTCAGCGGGTGATTATTATTATCTTTATTTTTTTTTTCTAAAACAGTTTTTTCCCATGTATTAAAAAGTTGTGAATTTTTTGAATACCGTATATACTCGTGTATAAGCCGACCCGTGTATAAGCCGACCCCCCTACTTTTGCCCCAAAAATCTGGAAAAACCTATTGACTCGTGTATAAGCCGAGGGTGGACCCCAGCACAGTTATACATGCCCCCAGCAGTGTGTGTATACAGGCCCCCCCCCAGTGGTAGTAAACACATAGTCGACCCAGCAGCCCCAGTGGTAGTATACAGATTCCCCAGCAGCCCCAGTGGTAGTATACAGGAGCCCCAGCAGCCCCAGTGGTAGTATACAGATCCCCAGCAGCCCCAGTGGTAGTATACAGGAGCCCCAGCAGCCCCAGTGGTAGTATAACAGCAGCCCCAGTGGTAGTATACAGGAGCCCCAGCAGCCCCAGTGGTAGTATACAGAGCCCCAGTGGTAGTATACAGCAGCCCCAGTGGTAGTATACAGGAGCCCCAGCGCCAGTGTAGTATACAGCAGCCCCAGTGGTAGTATACAGGAGCCCCAGCAGCCCCAGTGGTAGTATACAGCAGCCCCAGTGGTAGTATACAGAGCCCCAGCAGCCCCAGTGGTAGTATACAGGAGCCCAGCGCCCAGTGGTAGTATACAGAGCCCAGCAGCCCCAGTGGTAGTATACAGGAGCCCCAGCAGCCCCAGTGGTAGTATAACAGCAGCCCCAGTGGTAGTATACAGGAGCCCCAGCAGCCCCAGTGGTAGTATACAGCAGCCCCAGTGGTAGTATACAGGAGCCCCAGCAGCCCCAGTGGTAGTATACAGCAGCCCCAGTGGTAGTATACAGGAGCCCCAGCAGCCCCAGTGGTAGTATACAGCAGCCCCAGTGGTAGTATACCCAGCAGCCCCAGTGGTAGTATACAGGAGCCCAGCAGCCCAGTGGTAGTATACAGCAGCCCCAGTGGTAGTATACAGGAGCCCCAGCACCCCAGTGGTAGTATACAGCAGCCCCAGTGGTAGTATACAGGAGCCCCAGGACAGCCCCAGTGGTAGTATACAGGCAGCCCCGGGTGGTAGTATACAGGAGCCCCAGCAGCCCAGTGGTAGTATACAGGAGCCCAGCAGCCCCAGTGGTAGTATACAGCAGCCCCAGTGGGTATACAGCAGGCCCCCAGGGTACATATAGCAGCCCAGTGGTATACAGCAGGCCCCCAGGGGTACATATAGCAGCCCCTGGGGTACCCAGCAGCCCCCTGGGGGTACCAGCAGCCCCCTGGGGGTACCAACAGCCCCCAGGGGGACCAACAGCCCCAGGGGGAACCAACAGCCCCCAGGGGGTACCCAGCAGCCCCCTGGGGGTACCAACAGCCCCCTGGGGGTACCAACAGCCCCCTGGGGGTACCAACAGCCCCCAGGGGGACCAACAGCCCCCAGGGGGTACCCAGCAGCCCCCTGGGGGTACCAACAGCCCCCAGGGGGGTACCAACAGCCCCCAGGGGGACCAACAGCCCCCTGGGGGTACCCAGCAGCCCCCAGGGGGTACCCAGCAGCCCCCTGGGGGTACCAACAGCCCCCAAAAGCTGGCACTGTCCCCCCTTGTAAGGCCTCCCCCTCCCGCTACTTATACATTACCATCCCGGTGTTCTGATCGGCGCCGCTCCTCGGTGCTGCGTCGCCGTCTTCATCCTCCCGCGCTGGCTGCATCCAGGATCTCCGGCGGTCGCGCGATGACGTCATATCGCTGCGACCGCCGGAGAACCCGGATGGATGCAGCGAGCGCGGACGGGAGGATGAAGACGGCGACGCAGCACCGAGGAGCGGCGCCGATCAGAACACCGGGAGGGTAATGTATAAGCAGCGGGGGGGGGGCCTTACAAGGGGGGACAGTGCCAGCTTTTGGGGGGGCCATATGCACTGCTTCCCCCTGCGCTGATTGACAGGGGGAAGCAGTGCATATATAATGAGCGGCCCCACGTGACGGGGCCGCTCATACAGCAGCCCCCCCCCGCCTCCTCCAGCCTCCACAGCCCCCACCACACGGGTCTACCGTATAGACCCGTGTATAAGCCGAGGGGGGGACTTTTCAGCCCAAATTTTGGGCTGAAAAACTCGGCTTATACATGAGTATATACGGTATATACTTCATTTTATTTAGTTTTTTCTGTCACACACATTATGCTGCAATGTCATCTATTTACTCAGTTCAAGCTCCTTTAAGCCTCCCTCAGACGTCCGGATTGCACGTACATGTTCTGTCTGTCTTTTCGATGGATTTTTGCTGGGAAGCCCAAACGCAGGAACAAACTAGCATACATTACCATAAAACCAATGGTAAACTGCATGCAGAAACTGCAGCAAAACATCCTGTGGGCATATACCCTAATTCTGTATGTCTAACGGAAATCCGTGTCACTAATTGGTCATCTCCCGGCTGCTCGCAGAGGAAGTACCCCGACCGTGCTAGCGAGCTTTCTCTGTGTGACACGCAGCAGCGACCATGCCCCCGCTGTAAGATCGCTGATCGTGTCAAAATGGCCTGGACCATTTTTTGATCGTTGGGCTCCCGCTGGGCAGCATGCATCGGTGTGTTTCACAGGGACAATGACCAACCACCTCAATACTATGCCTTAGAGTGACAGGGTCCCAACGACCGCCATATCGTTGCTGCATCGCTGGTGAGATCTGACTGTTTGACATCTCACCAGCAATCACGTAGTGACGCTACAGCGATCCCTACCAGGTCATATTGTTGTCGGGATCGCTGGAGCGTCGCCAAGTGTGACGGTACCTTACTGATCGCTCATTGCATTATTCTTAAATCTTCATAAATAAAGTACATACATATTCTAGAATACCTGATGCATTAGAATAGGGTCACTATGTAGTATATTTATAATATTGTGGTGTGTTACTATGTGACCTACAGCTTCTCAGGTTAAAATAGTGACATTCATGGCCGCTCTGAACCAAACACTGGATGTCTCCCCTCTGGTTACTGTAATGTGTAATTTTCGTAGATGATTGAAGCTCTCTCATGCACAATTTTGAATACTTCTATCACTGAAGTTGGATCTCTATTTTATTTACTGTGGTCCATATTGACCGCTCCATAGTATAATTTCTTTATGCAGTGGGCAATAATTGAAGCCGCGGTCTCTTAACTCTGCATGTGATTGCTGTGAGCATGTGATGGTCACGTCTCTCTCATAAGCTGCAGCTCTTGTGATCGCTGCTCATTTCTAATAAACACGGGACAGCAAAGTCACGAAGAGACGCCATTTGCGGACATCTCCCCTTCTGCATGGAGTCCTCAGAACACAGCCTGTCGCCCACCTTTCCTCTTCACCAGCCCTGATTTCTTATCATACCATGCTGGGATTCAGTCATTTCTTTTAAGAATTTTTTTTTTCTTAAATTTCATAATTTAGTCTAATTCCATGAAGCCTTGCAGTGCCACTAATATATTTTTTCCTATAGAAGTGTTTTTCTCAAAACTACCAAAAAAGTATAGTGCGAGCAGCACCTGGGAATCACCCATTACCAGTGAGCTTGTCAGTCAGTACACATGTCCACCACATGGGGGCGCTATAGACCCAGGAACGTGCTGGACCGTGGCTTGGCCTTCTGATGAACATCTCAGTGGGGAGACCGGGTTTAATATTATCTCCTCACCATTTTTGGCAGGGCAATTAATCACTATGCTTTGAGCATGCTCCGATATTTAGCTTAGGTTTATGCCAATTTCGACTAGAAATAATAAATATACATAAGTGATTTCACAGGTAACGTGAACCTCCCTGTGTTGTAATTCATGAACGTTATACTGTCAAATATAAGTTTATGGACTAATTGAAGTTGGATTTAATATTATTCCTTTTGTGATCATTTACATTTCCTTTTATTTTTTATGCTTTGACCTCTGAGTACAGAAATGTCTTCAGTGTGTCCCCCTCTATAATAGCAAGACACCCTTTTTTTTCCTCTTTTTTTTTGTTTGAAAATAGTTTTGAAGTCCTATTATTTATTCTCTTTTTGCCTCTTTGTCCTCAACCATACTTAGTACCTACATTTTGTGTGTATATATAATGGATATGACGGAAGATCTGTTCTATTTATTTTGCAACTGTGTGTGCATGTGTACATAACATATACACTGCACAGTAAAATAAGTTATTGTAATGGAGAGCAAAAAAAGGGCACTCGCCCTATAATGTGATGTTGATTTCCTTTATTTTTCTTTTATTCCGGTTCCGTTTACAAAGAGTTCAGGGGTGGGGTGGTAGAACAGCGGACATCGGCCTGTTTCGTGCTGTCAGCACTTTAACTGGTCCTATCGTCATATATCACCATATATATAAAATGTATATTATGCGTGTGTACCATATAGTGTATAACCATATATTTAGCAATTTTAAAATGTGTGTTTATAATATTTACACACTCTTTATAATATATACCCATAAATATATATGTACCGTCTTTACATACATTTATACACACACACCATATATATATGCATGCGCAGGAACAGCATATACCAAGCTCCACAACAAGATAGGAAGATTTGTATACAGGAACATCTGTACAATGTATGGGCCAAGATCCCCTAAGTCCCGGTGTGAGACCCCAGAAAAAGTGGTGAGATAAAAGGGCTAAATCCCATGCGACTTCAAGATCCAGACAAATAAGCAGGTGTTGGCTAATCAACCAGATATGTGGTAGTAGACAAGGAGCAGAAGACAGCAATGATAATAGATGTGTCAGTGCCAAATGACAGTAATATCAGAAGGAATATGAGAAGCTGGAGGAATGCCAGGGCCTCAAAGAATAACTGGAGAAGATGGAAGGTATCGTCCACACCACAAATTGTCTGCCCAACCCCCCTGCAATAGGGAACGGCAGCACCAAAATTGTGAGTAGCTCCATACCCCATCACCACGGGGAGCAGAGCCATAAATGTTCCTCCATCAGCATAACATTATCAGAACTGTGCGTAATATTACCTCCCATAGCAAGTGAAGAGACCTGTACTTGGCTGACTGAGAGGCCCGAAATTTGCTTGGTGCATGAGGAATAAACATAATATTTCATACTCAAAATATCAAGTGTATCCTATATCATACACAAAATATCAAGTGTATCCTATATGGTGAACCACAGACACAATTGTTGTGGAATTAAGGGAAGTGTTTAGGGGTCCAGCAACACACTCAAGTGACATTATCACCTGCTGCAAGTGGAACTACATATCCCAGCTGGCCCCTCCATTTCACCAAAATTTGTCTATTTTGCAGTGCTGATTCTATGCCCTGAAAAAAACAAAAAAATAGATATCCGCTAGCCCAAACAATATACAAAGAGGCAGCAATCCAAAAAGTACAAATATAAGTAGGAGTTTGTTAGCCCATGTATGGCAATGTTTCATTGGTGACCCACCTTTCAGAAAGATGAGTCGCCATTTAAACATTGCCACACATGGGCTAATAATGTCCTATTTATATCTATATTTTTTGGAGTGCTGCCTCTATTTTTTTCCATCTCTATTGATGTATATTATGCAGATTATGTAGATATTAAATATACATACAGGTGCAGCTGAATTAATTAGAATATCATCAAAAAGTTAATTTTTTTCAGTAATTGAATACAAAAATTGAAACACATATATTGAGTCATTACAAACAGAGTGATCTATTTCAAGTGTTTATTTCTGTAAATGTTGATGATTATGGCTTACAGCCAATGAAAACACGAAGGTCATTATCTCAGAAAATTAAAGTAGGGATGATGACAGCGCTGCTGTATTCCATGAGACATCAAAGGGTGAATACAATATTGATTTATTAATCAACACGTTTCAGGACGCCCTGAAACGCCCTGAAACATGGCAATGTGATATTGATTTGCCCTGAGTAAGGGGCCAGGGAGCCCTGAAATGCGTTGACTAATAAGTCAATATTATATTCACCCTTTGATGTCTTGTGGAATAAGGAAGCGTGGCTTTTAACCATTCATCCTACCTACTCTTTAGTCATCACTCTGGGGACTGCAGCAGCCGTGATATGCTTTTATAGTGGTTGTGACTATCACAACCACACTAGGTGAAGCCTCTGATACCTCTGTAGGTAATATTTTCTCTCGGACCCTTCATCCTCCCTACTTTCATTTTCTGAGTTAATGAACTTTGGGTTTTCATTGGCTGTAAGCCATAATCATCAACATTAACATAAATTAACACTTGAAATAGATCACTCTGTTTGTAATGACTATATAATGTGCGTCACTTTATTTATTGAATTATCGCAATAAATTAACCTTTTGGTGTCTATTATATTGTGATGCACCTGCGTGTGTGTGTGTGTGTGTGTGTGTGTGTGTTGTGTGTGTGTGTATGTGTATATATATATGTATATATATATATTGAGAGAGAGAGATATACATATATGTGTGTATATATGATATATATAATTTTTTTCCTACATAAAAATAGAAGGCAGCACTCCTAAATAAAGTGAGCTAAAGTGTTCTTTAATCCCCCATGGTGATGTAACATTTCGGTTAGGATTTTAGTCTTTGTCGTAGCTTGACAAAAGCTAAAATCCTAGCTGAAAAGTTGCTTCACCATGGGGGATTAAAGTACACTTTTGCTCATGTGATTTAGGAGTGCTGCCTTCTATTTTTTGTTTATATTAGTTACTATTGGATTTTGGATAATTGAGGGCTGTATGGCTGTACACCTGATTTTTTTTTTTCTGTAGTACTTGTATACGTTGTGGCCAAAGGTATTGACACCCCTGCAATTCTGTCAGATAATACTCCGTTTCTTCCTGAAAATGATTGCAATCACAAATTCTTTGGTATTATTATCTTCATTTAATTTGTCTTCAGTGAAAAAATACAAAAAGAATTGTCCTAAAGCCAAATTGGATATAATTCCACACCAAACATAAAAAAGGGGGTGGACAAAAGTATTGGCACTGTTAGAAAAATCATGTGATGCTTCTCTAATTTGTGTAATTAACAGCACCTGTAACTTACCTGTGGCATCTAACAGGTGTTGACAATAACTAAATCACACTTGCAGCCAGTTGACATGGATTAAAGTTGACTCAACCTGTGTCCTTGTGTGTACCACATTGAGCATAGAGAAAAGAAAGAAGACCAAAGAACTGTCTGAGGACTAAGAAACCAAATTGTGAGGAAGCATGAGCAATCTGAAGGCTACAAGTCCATCTCCAAAGACCTGAATGTTCCTGTGTCTACCGTGCGCAGTGTCATCAAGAAGTTTAAAGCCCATGGCACTGTGGCTGACCTCCCTAGATGTGGACAGAAAAGAAAAATTGATGAGAGATTTCAATGCAAGATTGTGCGGATGGTGGATAAAGAACCTCAACTAACATCCAAACAAGTTCGAGCTGCCCTGCAGTCTGAGGGTGCAACATGTCAGCCCGTACTATCCGTCGGCGTCTGAATGAAAAGGGACTGTATGGTAGGATACCCAGGAAGACCCCACTTCTTACCCCAGACATAAAAAAGCCAGGCTGGAGTTTGCCAAAACTTACCTGAGAAAACCTACAATGTTTTGGAAGAATGTTCTTTGGTCAGATGAGACAAAAGTAGAGCTTTTTGGGCAAAGGCATCAACATAGAGTTTACAGGAGAAAAAAAGAGGCATTCAAAGAAAAGAACACGGTCCCTACAGTTAAACATGGTGGAGGTTCCCTGATGTTTTGGGGTTGCTTTGCTGCCTCTGGCACTGGACTGCTTGACCGTGTGCATGGCATTATGAAGTCTGAAGACTACCAACAAATTTCGCAGCATAATGTAGGGCCCAGTGTGAGAAAGCTGGGTCTCCCTCAGAGGTCATGGGTCTTCCAGCAGGACAATGACCCAAAACACACTTCAAAAAGCACTAGAAAATGGTTTGAGAGAAAGCACTGGAGACTTCTAAGGTGGCCAGCAATGAGTCCAGACCTGAAAACCATAGAACACCTGTAGAGAGATCTAAAAATGGCAGTTTGGAGAAGACACTCTTCAAATATCAGGGACCTGGAGCAGTTTGCCAAAGAAGAATGGCCTAAAATTCCAGCAGAGCATTGTAAGAAACTCATTGATGGTTACCGGAAGCGGTTGATCGCAGTTATTTTGGCTAAAGGTTGTGCAACCAAGTATTAGGCTGAGGGTGCCAATACTTTTGTCTGGCCCATTTTTGGAGTTTTGTGTGAAATGATCAATGTTTTGCTTTTTGCTTCATTCTCTTTTGTGTTTTTTCATTGAAGACAAATTAAATGAAGATAATAATACCAAAGACTTTGTGATTGCAATCATTTTCAGGAAGAAACTGAGTATTATCTGACAGAATTACAGGGGTGTCAATACTTTTGGCCACAACTGTAGGTGTAGTTCCAATTTTTCAGACACACACACATACATTTGTGTGCATATATATATATATATAATATATATGTATATATAATATAGAATGTTACATACAATATTAGAATTTGTGTGCACGTCTGTGTAAAATAAATATATTTTAAAATTAGTCTGCACAGTGTAATGGGCAGATAGTGTTTGGGAGCTATATTCGATCTGCGTGCTCCTCTTCACATGTCCTATGTAGCGTTTTCAGTTTTATTTTTTTATATGATCAACATTTTATATTACTGTTTTGCATTTTGTGTCTCATTGAATTAACACCAGTGTAACAATTAATTCATAGCCTAGTGGCGCAACGCAGGACATTGTACAAATCCCAAACTGTTAAATCATACCCACAATTGCTCGATCACTATATGTGTGTATATATATTTCATACAATAGAGCGCAAGTAGTTTACCAATAGCTGAATCCAAATTCTTTTTGCTGTTTTCCTCACCTCTTACTGTGCCTCTTTAATATACGGTATATGCGCTCACATCCACACAACTCAATAATTCCTGTTAAGTCTCGGCAGCCACCTGTTTTGTTTTTTTTGCCTGATATACAATGCTTATAATGTGACTCTAGATTTGCAGTAGTTGTAGTGTACTTTAGACTAGTTGAAGACATTATACATCTTTTTCTTTTTAAAATTCAAAAATGAAATGTAATTGTCCTTTATTAAAAGTAATGAAGAGTGTGAGAAAATGGTGCGCCGATGCTGTCTGCAGTGTTGTACTGGTAAGGGGTGGCTAGATGAATTAGAATCATCATGCTTTAGAAATGTAAATGTTGTCATTTTGCCAAAGAACACAAGCCTCGGCTCTGTACAAGCTACACAGGAGAAACAGATTTTTCTTTCAGTGCTAAAGTACTTGCAAGCTCAAGGACTGGTGTGAAACCCTGCAGCAATCTTTACTGAGCGATGAAAGAAGAACTTCTTTTTTTTCCCTTCCCTGTACCCCACAACTCCCATGATAGCAACGGGCTGGTGTTTCCAGTAATCCACGATGTGGCTGATCCTGTTTAGATCTTAATGTATTGAACCCCCCCTCCTGCCCCCGTAACCTAATTTATTAGTTTTAGCTTATCTATAGGAATGATCTTACAGGAAAGCTGTAGCTATTGTGTCTATACCG
Source organism: Allobates femoralis (assembly GCA_033576535.1). NCBI lineage: Eukaryota > Metazoa > Chordata > Amphibia > Anura > Aromobatidae > Allobates > Allobates femoralis. The sequence continues at coordinate 182,386,854 of JARQOC010000011.1, forward strand.
GAAAGCGGCACAGAATAGGCTTGGCCTCACACCATTGTCACGATGTGTTTGTGACCTTGGACGTCAAGTGGAATAACTTGTTTTATGAAAAATGTTGAGAATGTATATAAATGGATATATAACACAGTTGGTGTGGTAAGATATATTTACTGTTTGGCAGTAGAAAAGCACTCAGATGTGTGGTCATCTGGCTGCGGAATGCCCACATATTGCGCTTTTTGTATCATTTAGTATTTATTGAATGTGGAGTGGAAGGCAATGCTGTAAGTAAAATGCCGGGGCCGTCAGTAAAGGAATGTGACAGGACTGAAGTGAAACCTCCTTGCAGGTGCCTCAAGGAGGAGAGGTTATGAAAAGACTTCTTTAGTCAGCGGTACGCACACATTTTTCTTCTGAAGGGAGGGAAAAAAATCTCTCAAGCACTTCTTTAAGGGCAAATATAAAGAAGGATCTCTTCAGGCTGAACCTAATAGCTTTATCTTTACAGCATAATCAAAAAGCGAGAAAACTAGCTAAACTTGGTCATTGGGAAGCTGCAGAGGGGCAAAATAGTAGCACAATATAAACCTGTTCCTTATGTTTTTCCCAAAAAAATGTGAAATAGCACTTGTTTTTGCAAAATATACTATAGCAACCTACTTAGATTATTGCATTTTTGGTTCTTTTTTGATGCATTCGCTCATATCGTATTTATTTCCTTTTATGCCTCTCCCTCATATTATTTTTTTTGCTAATTTGATGTTTTATTTTAATGCATCTTTTAGTGCAGATTTTGTACTTAACCTAAAAAAAAAAAATCATGTTAAAAAAATGTTTTTGAGATTCCTATATAAATCTTTAGGCAATGTTCACACAGTGTTTTTGCTATTTCTTTATTTTCTGCCGCCAAAGCCCACTATCTTGGCAGTAAAAATGTTGTATGCAAGACAGGCAAATGAAATGGTGCAGATTTTAAAAAAGGCTACAGCTCTCAAATGCATTAATGGAAATGAAGAAAAAAAAGCAACCAATTTCAGAAATCTCTGGTACTATAAAAAGCAGTAGCAGTTTTACATTAAAAAACAAAACAAAAAAAACAGCAAAAGCGCTGCATTTTAATATAGCCTTAGGGGTAAAAAAAGACAATTTAAGGCTACTTTCACATTAGCGTTCCCCTCCGCAGCGTTCTGCGGAGGGGAGCCGCAATGTAAGCGCAGCGCAGCCCGCAAGTCCCTATCTTTATAATGGGAGCGCATGGTGCTGCACTTGACTGCGCATGACCGTGTGCACCCATTCACTCCCATATGTGATCTGTGTTGCATTTCTTGTGCGGATGAGACTGGGTGATTTGTGCGCAGGCATACGCCTGCGCACAGATCACATATGGGTGTGAATGGGTGTGCACGGTCATGCGCAGCACCGTGCGCTCCCATTATAAAGATAGGGACTTGCGGTGCTACGCTTACATTGCGGCTCCCCTCCGCAGCGTTCTACGCTAATGTGAAAGCACCCTAACATGGTCTTTAAAACACAGTTGAGTATGAGTTTCCATAAAATCTCTTTGCTTAAACAGTAGGTACATGCAACTGGAATAAAGCGGTTTTTACACTACGTAGGAGCATGGATGCATATGCATTGTCTGATTATCTCTGGTGAGCGATTTCCAATAATCGGCCAATATAAACAGCTTCCAATCAATTGACAAAACACTCTGGTGAAGTTATTGTTAAGTTTGCCTGAAAAATAAAAGTTCTCGTTCTCTGCAGCACATTACCGGAATTTGTCATAATTCACGCCAGTGTTCTACAGACTTCACTTGCATAGAATTAGAGCAGGATAATTGCTAACCGCCTCTATTAGCAGAATCTCTACTTAATGCAATGGCAGGGGCTCGTGCAGAAGGAAACAGCTAGAATGGATAGGTAAGGTTTGGTTCTTACAGAAGTTTATATTTTTTAACTGTGGGCAGCTATGAACTTAGAACATTAATTTCAATAAAATGTTGCAGAATAGAGGATTTTTTCAGATCTAAAAGGGGATCTTTTGTAAAAGTCAAAGCTGTTAAAGGGTTGCACCATTGCTGCACACTTCCACATCAGTGGTGAGTGCCCTGTCCACCAGTACCTGCCAGTTGAATGTCCTGTTCTCTGGTGAGAACAATATAACAAGTCTTAATCATCTGCGCTCACATCCGCAAGCGAAACTGAGTGGTATTGAAGCCACTCTTCATATGTTATGTAGGGCCAAAAGGGTTGAAACATAACTCCGGGAATCTGTTTTTTCAGGTTTCCATATGCCATATGCCTCTGTAAAATTTTATTGCAAATGCGCCAATCAAAAATTGCAAAACTGCAATTGGTTGAGATGTTGACTCCACCAGTACTGGCACAGGTATATCCACGACACATGCTGCAGGGCTAAAGCACAATATGCTTACAGTGACTTCCTCTGATATCTTTTCACAAGTGTGTCAAGCGGTCAGTACCGTCATATTTATCTTGGACAGAAAGCTGAATTTTCTGCCACTTGACTTCCTGCTATGTGTCTGATTTAGATACACCAGATGGACAGCAACTGTCCTCCTTTTATTGGCAGCGAATTTTGTTGAACTGTTCCATGTGTCAGCACCCGGATATATAAAACTGGAGACTTTACTGCACATCTGATGCTTTCTGCAGGAACCTGAGTGGCTCTGTACACTTATTCTTAAATTGTTAGTTAACCTTACAGCAGCTGCAGCTCTGCTTTTCTATGGAATGATTCAACTTTAATGGGAAAAGCCCTTTATCACCCAATCGCAGGATCCCCGTGGACCCTACTGCTGAGACCCACACAGATCCAAAGAAAAGGAGTCCTAAAAGTAAACTAAGCAGTAGTTCACATGTGACCACCTCTTTATTCCAATCTTTGGTGGAATGATCTGTATAGTAAATGAACCTGTGGTCACACAGAGAATGTTTAGATCCCCATATTCATGATTGTGGGGACCTAGCAGTGGCATGCCCAGGGACATTAATCATCAATTGTGTTGACAGGCAAAAATATATTTAGGTGGAAAAACTCATCTCCCGCATCCTTTCTTATCTGCCCTCACAATAATGTATAGCCATAATTCAAAAAAGTTGGGAGTTGGGCCCTGAATAATCCCAGCTTTTTATTTTTACAAAAAAAAAATTATTGCCCTAACTCTCAGATGAGAATATTTGCCTATCGTCACATTCGCTATGATTGACTCTCTACCCTGACCAGAGCATGACTTCAGCCATTGAAATCATGTACATTCATGTGACTTTTTACCCTCCCTGGACAGGTGTGGTGAAGACTATGAAGCTGGGTAGAGTTCAACCAGCTAGAGTCAAAAATTCTAAGGGAGATGTGAATTAGCTATTGAGAAACTGGACAGTTATAGGAAAGGAACGCCTCATCAGACTAGTAAAGAATAATTTACATACGTGAGTGTGGAGATGGAATAACAAGATGGCACATCAAGGACATAATTGTATTGTTGAACTGTGGCTCTAAATCATTATGATGGCAGTTAGGAGGCCTGAGGAACCTAATCAATTACTGTCAATTTCTTCAAATTAAAAACTGTGACCTGAATGAGGGGGCAGGTTAGCCTAACTCCTGAATGTGCTGTGTCTTAAAGGGTGCTTCTATTCTTAAACATTGATGTGTTTTTTAATCCGCACCCATTCAACTGTTTCAGAGGGGAGAGGCATTCCTGAGAGTCCCTTTCATTCGTTACAGTTCTCCATACTGCTTTTGTCGTATTTTTAAAAATGTATTTACGCTAACTATGAGAAAGGAGGCGAGAGAATAAAAATACATATGCGCATAAAAAATATATAATAGATTGTACAGTAGTATAAATATTCACCAATTACGAATATTGTTTGATGATAATGATGACTTACCTGTGCAGTATAGTGAAAATAATGAAAATTACTGCCTAGCGTTTTTGAAGAGTTACAGTCCCCCCTCTTCATTTAGAGAGAAATAGTAGGAACAGGAGTCTGGCGTGCACTGCCTCATGAAGAATACGATGAATCCAAGATTTTTATCCCAGTTTCCTTTGTCATCTCTACGCATTTCGTGAGAACCCTCACTTCTTCAGGAGAACAGGAATTACATATACATACAGCACCATCCTATATACACTGAACACATGTCAAATAGTGTCATCAGCGTCAATCCTATGTGAAAAAAATGTTTAAAAAATAAAACTTTATCAGTCCTTCACATTGTTAATACACTGGTAATCTCTGAAGTTCTCAATTAAAAATTGTCCATATATATATACATAAAAATGATTGTAATCATAAGGAACTCTGCTCCCAATACAGAATAAATTAGTTCTATAAAAATCACATTGCTTAAAATCACATTCCACATCATATTTTAAAATGAAAAGCTTATTGGTTCTACACTTACTCTCTCCCTAATCCCTGTCTTATTATTTAACTATTATTTCACTGATCTCTAAATGTCACCCTCTCTGCAAACCAACCCATTATTTTTATATAGATCTCTAGGGGAATAGAACTCATCTGATTTAGAGCCATTCCACATCTACCCATCCATCACTCCTTCTTTTCCGCTACACTATAGCTTTAAATGTCTTTCATAACCTAAAGCTTTCCACTCACGTTCCCGATTATCCCTGACCAAGAAGACCTGTCAAATCTGTATTTGTGCGATCCTCATTTCATCAGGATCTCATCCTGATGCTATATCGTTAAGGGATTTTGCTGCCTATGTAGATTAAATGCCATCATCTAACTAGACATCATTCAAACCATTCGGCTTCAAGGTGTTCAGTTTATAAATCCAGTACACTTTCCTGGCTATAATCTGATCACGATTACTTATCTCCGGGGGTACAAAATCTATAGGTAAAACAGTTATTTTCACTTTGCTATTATGGGTGACAGCACAGTGTCCGGAGACACTTAGTCATTAGTCCCTCTTTGATATTGAACGTATGGGAATTCATCCTATTGTGTAAATGCTGCAATGTTTTCCCAATGTACTGCTTCCCATATTCACGTTTCAGCCGGTAAATCACATAGGCAGAATGGCAATCTGAATGGTGTCTAATATGAAAAATATTTTCTCTCTGACCAGAAGCAAAAGTGGAGGTGCCATCCTCCATCATTTTGCAACAGAGGCATCTATTGCCATTGCATCTATACGCTCCCTTGCACCCAGAAACAGCTTATGATGTTCTATCATTGGCATCTCTTAATCTACTCGGAGCAAGTAGATTTTTTTTTATGGACTGTGCTCTTTTAAAAGTTATTGACGTTTTCTCCGGTAAATTCTTACTCTATATTGGATCATTCTGTAAGATCCCCCAATGTGTGTCCATTAAAGAAAATTGTAATGAAATTTAAATCCCGATCCGGTCCTTTTTCGATTATATCTGGTTTGGGAGCCATTAGGGTTTTTTGATCCAAATTAATACCGTACTCTCATTGAATGCCCTTTCTACTAATTTTCTAGAATAATTTTTACTTATAAATCTGTCTCTCAGGATCTGGGATTGAGAGAGTTTGAGAGATTCTGCACAGTTCATCGATTTAATAACAGATCGAATGGAAAGAATCATATACATTCATTACCATGGATGTATCATCTTTATATTCGAATATAGATCATGAGATTGGGCCGAAATGTTTCCAAAATTTATAGAGGGGACAAGAGATTTCCAGGAAAGAAGTGTACTGGATTTATAAACTGAACACCTTGAAGCCGAATGGTTTGAATGATGTCACAGATCTAGTTAGATGATAGCATTTAATCTACATAGGCAGCAAAATCACGTAACGATATTGCACAAGGATGAGATCCTGATGAAATGAGGATCGCACAAACACAGATTTGACAGGTCTTCTTGGTCAGGGATAATCGGGAACGTGAGTGGAAAGCTTTAGGTTATGAAAGACATGTAGAGCTATGGTGTAGCGGAAAAGGAGTGATGGATGGGTAGATGTGGAATGGCTCTGGATCAGACGAGTTCTATTCCCCTACAGATCTATATAAAAAAATAATGGGTTGGTTTGCAGAGAGGGTGACATTTAGAGATCAGTGAAATAATAGGTAAACAATAAGACAGGGATTAGGGAGAGAGTAAGTGTAGAACTAATAAGCTTTTCATTTTAAAATATGAATGTTGTATGCAGGGTGGATTTGATTTAAATCTAACTGATTTAAATCACGATTTAAATCACTAGTCAGTAAGGCTTGATGTAAATCAGTGATTTAAATAAAAGTTTCTACCTAAACTAGTTCTTGCTACTTTAACATGCAAGTAGATGAAGATTTTTAGAATCACTTTTTATATTACTTTTTTCTCCCCAGTTTAATGGGTTAATCATTCATATTTGGACACCACTGTTCTGTTGTACTTAGGAAGGAGAAAAATAATCTCTTTGTTGCATCGTTTGCATTTTGCACGCATGCCTGCCTTACGATAGGCGAAGGAGCTTCATTAAAATATTCCCAAACTGGGTCTCTTTTACGGCCTGCTGCCATTATAAGGAAAGAATGTAATAAACCTCAGATCGTACACACAAACAGATCCAGACTTGTCTGTCTGTGGCTATGCTGCAGTATTGTGCTCAAAGTTTCACTTTCATTTTCTTGTCTGCTTGCCCTTCCTCCTCCTCACACTTAGATTCACATTCTTCTTGTGTTGTGCAGATCTATTCCACTCCAAACAATCAGAAACATATTGTCTAACTTCTTGGACTTGGCACTGAAGGGGTTGATTCTGTATTCATAGGTTTGTTGAACAATAGGATTAAGGTCTTTTTCTCAACTCTGTTCATGTTGTAACATTTTTGCCGTGAAGAAGAGGCTGGGACCTCTGCGGAGTCAAATTCAGTTTTGAGAACTGCGAAAGTAAAGCGAGCGTCTGTGATAATATAGGAGAGAAACTGCCCACTAATCCTACAGAAACCTCTGGAAGAGCATGGCATTGTGAATGTTACACATATACAGCCTTTATTCTACTGAGTTAAACAACTCGGCTTTATCTCATGATGGAAGAACCTTTGGATGGTAAAATATTTTCCTCAAAAAGCAGTTTATTGAAAAAAATCCGATTTAAATAAAAAAAAATCCGATTTTGATTTTTTTTAAAAAAAACATTGATTTTTATCCACCCTGGTTGTATGTGATTTTAAGAAATGTGATTTTTATAGAACTAATTTATTCTGCATTAGGAGCAGAGTTCCTTATGATTATGATCATTTTTAAGTATGTATATATATATATGGACAATTTTTAATTGAGAACTTCAGAGATTACCAGTGTATTAACAATGTGAAGGATTGATAGTTTTATTTTTTTAAACATTTTTTTCACGTTGGATTGATGCTGATGACGCTATTTGACGTGTTCAGTATATATAGGATGGTGCTGTATGTATATGTAATTCCAGTTCTCCTGAAGAAGTGAGGGTTCTCATGAAACGCGTAGAGATGAAATAAAGGATACTGGGATACAAATCTAGGATTCATCGTATTCTTCATGAGGCAGTGCACGCCAGACTCCTGTTCTCCTATTATTTCCATTTATAATTGAATCCTCAGGAGGTGCAGCAGCTGTGATACTCTTAAGGTGTTGTGACTTGACACAACCATCAAAGGTGAGCACAACACAGATTTTTGGGAATACCCTGTTACATGGATAAGACCCCGTTTTGCGCTATTCCTTCCCCTTAGTGTGTGTTAAGGGGCCGTCACACTCGTCAATATCGCTGTCAATGTTGCAGCGATATTGACGCGTTTAACATGGTATATCAAGCAGCGATAAATTGCCACTGAAAACCTGGCGATGGCCACCCAGTGGACATGCAGCATCGCTGCGTGTGACACTGGGAGACACGTGATCAGCCAGCTCCCAGCACCTCTCAGCAAGCGCTGGGAGCTGGTGTCCATGGTAAACTGCAGGTATCTAGGCAGCGCGTGCTGCCTAGATACCTGATGTATACCTTGGTTACCAGCCTTCTCTTCTCACCGGCTGGTATCCAAGGTACACAGCGGGACCCTAGTTACCCGCTGTGTACCTTGGATACCACAGGTGAGCGGAGAAGGCTGGTAACCAAGGTATACATAGGGTATCTAGGCAGCGTGTGCTACCTAGATACCCACAGTTTACCATGAATACCAGCCTGCTCCCACTTACTGCAGCCTGGCAGTGGGAGCAAGACATCGTGGAAACGATATTTAATTCATTTCCACGATGTCGCTGGTACACTGATCGCTGGTGAGTCTGCCTGTGTGACAGCTCACCAACAATCAGCCATCAATGTCGCCAGCGATCAGATCGCTGACGACATTGACGTGTGTGGACGGGGCATTTACAAAGAAGCCTCTTCATATAGAGGAGACTCCTCTACCTGAACTACTTTTGTCAGGGCTTCTTTGGATGAAGGTTTGTGGTAGGGTTTGGGTTTCAAATCAAAGAACAGTAATTTTGCTCTTCTGCTGCTTTTTTTCATAATGGTATAGAGGGTTTTGGTATGCCTCCATTTCTGAACTTAAACCATTTGTTTTCAGAGAACATTCAAAATAGGGATCCCACTTGTCTTTGTAGGATTGCAACTGCTGTTAAGTCCTCAGTTTTTCCAAAACATTCTTGTTGTTTTTGAGCTGATTCCTCACCATTTGCTGACCTGGTCAGCTCAAGCAAGTCATCATCCGTCAGGGGATCAGAGCAGGATTCAAAGAGTGTGTTGGCTTCAGTGCAATCATCAAATCCTTTACCCCCAAGCAATTTTGCCAGGCTCACAGCCTTGTTCACAGCCTCATGAATCCTCTCCGACACGAAACTCTTGTACATGGAAGTGCATCTGGTGTTGCTTTTTCCAGCATCCACTGAAAGTTTTTTCTCCTTTTTTTTTTTTTTTTTTTTTTTTTTTGATAACTGAATTATTGTAAGGCATTTCTTCCAGTGCTCTTTTAAGTTGAAGTCCTCCGTCATATCCATTTCATTCACCAAGTGTTGCAGACAGTTACGTGTGTATTGGGCCTTAAATACATGGATCACAATTTGGTCCATAGGTTGTATGAGCGAGGTAGTGTTCGCAGGGAGGAATTCAGTCTCCACCTCATCATCACATCAGTTCTTGGGGGTGCCCTCCAGCATTGTCCATGAGTAGCAACACTTTAAATTCCAAGGCCTAGGTTGAGAAGGTTTTTCTCCACTTCAGGGATGAAACACCTGTAAAACTAGCCAGATACTATAACTTTCTATCCATTATTTGGGGTTATGCCTCAAGTAGATAGTCAAGACATTCTTATTCTTGTTCTTAATGGGAATGGGTTTGCAGATTTATAAATCAGGCCTAGTTTGGGCAAGTGGCCCGCATCATTCCCTCACATAAGGTTGTGAGTCTTTCCTTTTGTGCCTTAAATTCAGGAGATTTGGCCTCTTCCTTCAACAGATGTTCTCTATGGCAATTTCTTCCAGAAAGTCTCATCTATGTTGAGCACCTGTTCAGGCCTGTATCTCTTCTCCTGTATGATTTGTTTGAAGGTCTCCGGATACCTCTGTGGCTTCTACGTCAGCAGATGCAATCTCTCCATGCACTCTCAAATTTTTTTAGGGCATAACGGCTTGAACTCTTTTCAAATCATCCCTTGCTGGCTTGAAAACCTCCAGTATGTGGCGTTGTTGATTTAAAGCGTTCTCCTGAATCGCTTTTCTCTGTAAGGACAGTCTTCAATCCATAATGAAAGGAAAGATATCATCATAACAATTTACGGGTATCTTTTGGTCGAAATCTGCTTTGCTACATGCAGGTAGCTTTTGTAGACCAATTTTCTAATTTCGGCCGCTTTACTCTTTATTGAGCATAAAGTGCTTTCATTCACACTATATTAGTGTCCTACACTTGTAAGTCTCACCAGATTTCAACATCCTAAAACTTTTACTTATTCCTCTAGTGTCATCACCTTATTCTAATGCTTAGGAGCCTTAGAAACATTTAGGCATCTTAAGCATTTTTAAAATGAAGTGAAATCTAAAGAAACAAAACACTTATCACACTTGTACGGATCACATATGTATTGAACCAAGATGTGGGAGGATAGACCACTGCTTCACTTATACACTTGTATAGTACTGTCCACACAGCATCTGAGCGAAAACCAATCGGAAACTAGGAAAGCTGGTACTCGGCCATGTGTCTTCTAGCCATTGGAGCCTACATCATCGCCAATGTCAGATGCAGTACATTCATTAGAGACACTAGCTTTCTTCTTCACTTCCGTAGATGCGCAGTGCACCTCTCTGAGGCTGGGAAGCGTTCAACTTCGAATGCACAATGTTTTTATGAAGAAAGCCATGCACATGCACAAATTAGGGTTCTTTCACACTGTTTTTTTTTAAAATGCGGCAGTTGCGGTAGAAAAAACGATTTGCCGCATAACGACTGCGGTTGCTGCACACTTGTGGCAAGCCCCATGCATTGTCTATGGGGCTTGCTGTAAGTGTGCGGCAGCCGCAGCAAGTTTTTTTCGCGGCCTCATCTGCCACAACAGCCGAAATTGCACCTGCCGCACACTTACCGCAAGCCCCATAGACAATGCATGGGGCGTGCCGCAACCGCGGCCATTATGCGGCAGATGCGGGGTTTTTTTACCATAACTGCCGCATTTTTGAAAAAAACCTTAGTGTGAAAAGGGCCTTACTTTGGTTCTAATTAAAGTTTTGTGAAACTCAAATACACAAGGTATTATGTGTGTGTCTTTCTGTATAAATATATATTTTTAGCTTAATTAATGGACCACCAATTAGTTGTATCCAAGGCTGCTTTCACATCAGCGTTTTACACTGATCGCGGCAGTTGAGGTGAAAAAAACGCAACTGCCGCGATTACCGCATAACGGCCGCACTTGCGGTTCACTTGCGGCAAGCCCTATACAATGTCTATGGAGCTTGCGGCAGGTGCATACCACGTTTTTTTCGCGGCCGCACCTGCCGCAAGTGCCGAAATCGCACTTGCCGCAAACCCCCCATAGACATTGTATGGGGCTTGCCGCAAGTGCGGCCGTTATGCGGTAATCGCGGCAGTTGCGTTTTTTTCACCGCAACTGCCGCGATCAGCGAAAACCGCTGATGTGAAAGGACCCTAAGATGCTGTATTTGCACCATATTGCATTACAGACCTATTAAGATCTGTGCTGCTGTTACCCTTGGGGGTGATCTGTATGGTATCTGACTGTATGTACATTTACGATTGTCATAAAAAACATCTGTTAACCAGCAACAGGACACCGGATCTATCACCGGGTATCTGTGCCATTGTAGGCCTCGTATATATCAGCATTTGGGATCTATTTAACACAGATCCTACAAATTGTGTGATGTGTGTTTTATTGGCGGCCATTTAAACCACGCAAAATCCAGAGCATAAAACAGCAATAGTGGAAAGCTCAATCTGCATGTTTTCTCCTAGAGACCGGCTAGTAATATGCCTATGTGATCTGTACACCTGGGCGTGAGGCAGAAGGCTACGGAGGCTTATTTGGCCATAGATTCACCCTTCTTTCCACAGTTATGGTATTGAGATTTTTTACGAAACCTGAGCGTTTTTCATAAAAAATCTAAATGGTCCAGTGTAGTTTAAATGGTATATATGGTAAGTGCACAATGTAAGGTGATGTGCAGACTGTTAACATGCCTTACATGGGAACATATTCCACTACTTAATATGTCAAATGGCTCCTGCTGTTCATCAAATATTAGCAAGACTTTCTTTAAAAGGCATTTGTAGAAAATGGCTTCATGATTCATATTCTGCCTTTGTGAGGGCAGACCTCTAAACACATCTTTATTCCCATAGCAAAGTTTTGTCTTTTTGGTTCAATAATCAAATAATAAATGTGCTTGTGGCAACGGCAGACTCCCACCGAGAATGCAGTGAATTCATTAAGTGCAACTTAAGCTCGTTGACCTTTTATTTCAGAACGAAGTTTGATGCCTATGAAAGAAATATGTTCCATCCTTTCTTGGCAAATGCTTCTCGGAGGGTTTATGTCGCTGCTGTAATATTATGGCTTGTTAACCTGTTTGTATTTTGTCTTGCTAATAAAGATTGGCGAAATGAGATCCCTGCCAGTCTTAAAACTATTTTGTGCTCATGCGTATGAGTGATTTTAATCGTATATGAGTATTATAGATATCCCTGATCCAGCACTTTAGACTGGAAATATATATATTTTGGAGTCATTTTTATTATTATTTAAAGAAAACTTATTGCCTACAATCAAAACACCATTTAGCGTGCTACAAGCTAAAGTAGTATTAGCATTTTATTTCTAGTTAGGCTGGTTTACTGGAAGCACAACTATAGAGAGAAAATGTTCTTGGTACAGCTACTTGCTTCTAGTCAACGGGTCGGTGCAGTGAGCGATTACCTCTCACTACACAATGAGTGCGCTGTGATCACAAGGCCCCTCCTCCTTCCCCCCCCCCCCCCCATACACTGGAAGGTGGCAGCTGTGCAGGATTGTCATTTTTCACTGTAGTCGTGTCAGGCTAGGTCCAGACTGCCCATTTACCCTGTTCAGTCGGCGCAGGCCTCTCTATTAGTGCAGTTTCCTTTTTTTCTCCCATACTGTTAAACAGCTTGCAGTATATACCGGAAAGTTTGAGGACAAAAGAATACACTTTTGGCCTCCGTCTGATGAATGTCCACCTACGCTGTTGTTAGTTTACCTTAGGCTAGGATCTCGACACCGTGTGCACCTAGACTAAGTGCTCGCTCAATCAAGCGTATAACATGGACAAGGTCTTTTTCATGTCAGATAGCCCTCGTATCAATCTTATGCTATGGGGCAATGCTGACTAACGTTTTTTTTTTCACCTGGTGATTTGGCATGAAAAATAATCAGACCGCTCAGACCTTTCAAGTCTATGGATGCATGGAAATCATTGGACTGTGCTCGGATGACCTTAAAGTGCAGTCTGATTTACGCAGACACAGACAATGGAGATAGAGAAATTAAGTTCTCCATTTTCTGCTCACCTGTAATACAATTCTCGCATGTGAGAGAATCGGATCACCGTAAATGACACGTAGTTCAAACTCTAATTTTAGCATAATCCACTCCACTTCTCACATGTGAGAACATTGTGTGGCACAGCCTTACCATGACTAAAATTATTAACAGTCAATAAAAAATGTGTTAATATTCTCAAATGTCTTTTAAAGAACCACTCCAGTGTTTTTTTTTTTATTGCACTGCTGGAGTGGTGCTTTAAACCCCTTCCCGACCCGTGACTCAGCATATGCGCCATGGAAACCAATGCGTTCCCGTCCTATGACGCATATGCTGTGTCATCTGGGGATCGCACTCCTGCAGCTCGAGTGAGGGTCTCACTGACCTGTCACTCGAGCTGCAAGTACATGGGGACATGTACTGTAGCCCAGGGGGGGTCGCTTTGCCCCTCCGAGGCTATAGCCACGGTAACTGGTGGTTGAAAATAAAACTGCAAATTACCGCGACTTTGTGGTCTCCTCCTTTCCATGGCTCCTCCTGCCCCCCCGATCATCCCCCCTGCTCTTTCTTCCCCCCCGTCCTCAGCTGTGCCCCTGACCGCCGATCACCTCCTTCTCCCGCCACCTCCCCCTGCCGCCACCTCCTGCCTCTCACCTCCCCTGCCACTGCTGCTGCCGCCGCCTCCTACCTCTCACCCCCCTACTGCTGCTGCCACTGCCGCCTCCTGCCTCTCACCTCTGGCCCTCACTGCTCGCTGGTCTTCCGGTCCTGGGTCCTCCTGCGAGCTACAGTCCCCACCGCCGCCATCGCTTCCGGGTCCGACGCCTGGTGAGTCCCCCTGCCTGTGGGATCCCTTTACTGCAGCCTGATCCACCTGCAGGGGGATCAATCTGCAGTGAAGGGATCTGACAGCCATGGCACTGTGATCACATAGTGGATCACTGTGTCGGGGCTGTGAGATCGCTTTCTGCAGCTCGATCCCATGCAGGCGGATCAGACTGCAGAGTAGTGATCTGACAGCCCAGGCGCTGTGATCCCCTGCATGGGGATTGAGCTGCAGAAAGCGATCTCACAGCCCCGACGCAGTGATCCACATAGTGGATCACTGCGCCCCGGCCTGTCAGATTGCTTCTCTGCAGCCCGATCCCCATGCAGAAGGATCAGGCTGCAGTGCAGAGGTCTAACAGCCCTGGCGATCGTGCGTCGTGGGCCCTTCGTTAAGGACTACATTGGATGCAATAGACGTCGTGGGACCTTCGTTGTGGACTACGATGGATCTTTTTATAATAAAGATGGAGCCCGAATTTGTGTGTGTTTTTTTTTTTTTTTTTCAAATAAAAAGATTTTTCTCTGTGTTGGTGTATTTTTTGACTATTTACTGAGATTCCTAATGGCCGGGTCTAACATTGACCCGACATTATGAATCTCGGGCTTAGTGGCAGCTGCCAATAAACAAGCTGCATTAACCCCTTTATTACCCAGTTTGCCACAGGGCACCTTGTCAACTTGAAGAGCCTGGGTACAGCGCCAGAAAATGGCGCTTCTATGAATGCGAAATTATCTGGGGCGGCTGCAGGCTGCAATTCGCAGCATGGGGGGCCCAAAATGCTTGGGCCTTTCCATGCTGAGGATTCCATCCCCCAGCTGCCTAGTTGTACCAGGCTGGGCCAAAAATATGGCGGAGCCCCACGACATTTTTTTTTTTCTAGAATTAGTTCTGGAAATCAAAAATGGCTTTGCTGTATTTTTGGTTGCCAGCCAGATACAGCTTGACAGCTGGGGGCTGGAATCCTCAGCGTGGAGAGACCCAAACGTTGTGGGCCCCCCACGCTGCAAATTGCAACCCTCAGCCACCCCAAGAGATAGCGCATTCATTAGAGGCACGATTTTCTGGTGTTGTATCCTAACTCTTCCAGTTGTCCTTTTGCTGGTGGAAGGCCCACACACACGTCTGAAGTACTCATGTTACGACACATGTCGCGTATGGAGAGCGCCTGTGTGCCTAAACATTGGAGCTCCCCCACAAGTGACCCCATTTTGGAAACTAGACCATCCCCCCCCCCCCCCCCAAAGGAATGTATCTAGGTACATAGTGAGCACTTTGAACCCACTGGTGCTTCACAAATTGATCGTAATAAGGAAAAAAACTTATTTTTTCACACAAACTTTCTTTTTTCATTTTTAGAATTAATTTGTGAAGTATCTGGCGGTTCAAAGTGCTCACTATGCACCTAGTCTTTCCTTGGGGGTGTAGTAGGGGTCACTTGTGGGGAGATCCAATGTTTAGGCACATAGGGGCTCTCCTTCCACGTATTAGGGTGTACTGCCGACCTCGAGATGCCGAGTGCGCATGTGATGGTGTACTGAGTGGTAAAGCCGATAGGACGCGATTAGCGTCTATCGGCTTTACCGCCCCTACATGACGAGCACTGTCCCTGCTCTGTAGCATGCCCATAGGGGCGTGAATAAATAACAAGCAGGCGGTGGGGAGGTGCAGAAAGGAACGCCTTTTGCGGCTTCTCAAATAATGAGAAGCCACAGATTATAAGGTATAACAACTTTTCTAAATTTTACTATATCGATTTTCAAGCACAAAGAGATGGCTAGAAATCTATTAATATGGTGCAGGGACAGATATATAGAGGCTGGGGGCATATTTTGCGAGGTCAAGTTCCCTTTAAAGAGGACCTTTAACCCCCCTTACCCCCCCCCCCCATGAAATTTCAATCTAAAGGCAGCACTGAATGCAGCATGTATGCTGCATTCAGGCAAGGGGTCCTCCATTGTTTCTGAGGTTTTAATCATTAAATACAGCCTTTTAAAATGCTGCCGCCTCCTTGATGCCTATCCACTTTCCTCGCTCTGTGCCTGCGTCTTCTTGAGCGCCTTCACACAGGCGCAGAGCGAGGTGTTGCTATTGTTGGTGGGAACAAGTGCTGACGCCCCGCGCTCCTGACCTGCCTCCCGCCCTGACAGCAGCAATTATTTCCAGCCCTGCTCCATATTATAACACGGGAACAAGTGCTGTTGCCCCATACTCCTGTCCCACCTCACGCCCTGATGCCAGCACTTGTTCCCACCCTGCTCCGTGTTATACATGGAACAGGGCAGGAACAAGTGCTGACGTCAGGTTGGAAAGCGGGAGCAAGAGTGAGGGGCCGACACTAGCAACACCTCGCTCTGCGCCTGCGTGAGGTAGCACAAGGAGACGCAGGCGCTGAGTGAGGAAAGCTGACGGCATCAAGGAGGCGGCGAGGAGAAGAATGAGGGAGGAACAGAGAAGCAGGGGGCTGGAATAGCCCCCGGGAAGGAGCGGACTCATGGATCTGGTAATGCCCTCATGACTTTGTTGTACACCTTTTAAAAGGCTATATTTAATTATTAAAACTTCAGAAACGCATGGGGAACCCTTTGCCTGAATGCAGCATACATGCTGCATTCAGTGCTGCCTTTAAAGTGAAACCTTTGGATGGGTGACAGGTCCTCTAAGACTTTATGGAATGCAAAGTGTGTAAAGTGAAAAAAAATGAGTGAAGAAAAAAGCCAGCTCAAATTGCCATTTACATCTCCACAGCCGTCTGCAACAGTCAAATATATAAAAATTATTTCTATGGAAAAATGTGTTTTGTGGCCCATTGTGTTTGTAAAAAAAAAAAAAAAAATTTGAATAATACACATTTTTTGGTAAGCTTTGCCATGGCTACTGATGGGCTGGACTGAGGTTGAGTGCTGTTTTAGATGTGTTTCGCTAAACACACAGAAGTTGAAATAAGAATTGAACATGTCACCAACTTTCTAAGCAGATCTATATCAGAATGTCTCTGTATATTTGTCCAATCATCCTCCCTTTAATAGTATGAAATTTACCAGTGCCATATGCTCAAAATCAGCCCCACGCCATGATGCTCCCACCTTCAAACTAATTTCACTGTTGGCTTGGCTTGGTGTTTTTGTGCTGTTCCTCCCCCCCAAGATATAATTACTTTTAGTTGTTCAATTCGTATATACCGGTAGTAGGAAATAGGTGCATTGTTTTATGTACACAGTGTCTTGCTATGCTGCTGTCTGCTGGCCAGTATTCGAAGACCACTTACGTTTGTCTAAGGCCCCTTTCACATCAGCGTTTTTTTTTTAATCGCGGCAGTTGCGGTGAAAAAAACGCATCTGCCGCGATTAACGCATAACCGCGACACTTGGGCAAGCCCCATGCAATGTCTATGGGGCTTGCGGTAAGGGTGCGGCAAGTGCGGTTTCGGCACTTGCAGCAGGTGCGGCCGCGTAAAAAAACGCTGCTGACTGCGGTTTTTTCGGCCGCACTGCGCAAGTGCCGATGCCGCACCCTTACCGCAAGCCCATAGACATTGCATGGGATTGCGCAACTGTGCCGCAAGTGTCGCGGTTATGCGTTAATCGCGGCAGATGCGTTTTTTCTCACGCATCTGCCGCGATTTAAAAAAAAACGCTGATGTGAAAGGGGCCTAAGTTTGTTTAAACTCGGGCTTGTCATCACTTGGCAGTTGGTGAGTCATTTGCACCAAGCGGCCATTTTATGCCATGCTGCTGTGTGACTACGACCACATACTGGGCTTGTGATGGCATACATTTCTGACCAGCAGCAAATGATGTCATCGACTTTAAGGACAGAGTTGACTGTGTCCATGCCAAAATAAAACAAGTTTGATTTCTACTAACACTGTGTTTTCACATTTTGAAGTTAATGGAAGCGAAGTCGGCGCAGGTCCTGTCTGCTCCTCGTTTGAATACAGAGGTATGAATATCTCACAGCACCCATCAGTCAGCCATACCTCTAATCCACTTGTGAGGAGACAATTTTCAGGGTGGTATGCAGTGCTCTTTGGCCTCTGTATGCTGTGTTTATTGCATTCAAAGAGTTCAGTTTTGGTTTTATCTGTCCCAGACTATATTCTTACAGGCTTATCTAAATGTTGTTGAGCAAACTTTAAACGGCTTGAACATGCTTTTGTTCAGCAATGGAGTCTTGCGTGGTGATCCTGGCTACAGGCCATGGAGGTTAGTTTATTA
Source organism: Allobates femoralis (assembly GCA_033576535.1). Taxonomy (NCBI): domain Eukaryota; kingdom Metazoa; phylum Chordata; class Amphibia; order Anura; family Aromobatidae; genus Allobates; species Allobates femoralis. Next base: position 182,404,892 of record JARQOC010000011.1, read on the forward strand.
CGTATTACTTTGAAATAATTGTACTTGCTAATTCCAGGTCTTTCTGTAGGTCTTTACAGGTAGTTCATAGCTCTTGCACAACTCTTTGATAATTATTTTCATTCCTCCATTTGAAATCTTGCAGGGAGCACCCAGTTGTGGCCGGTTTATGGTGAAATGTTCTTTTCACTTCCGGATTATGGCTCCATTAGTGTGCACTGTAAGCGACAGTACATTATACATTCTTCTGTAACCAATGCCATCAGTATGTTTTACAAATATGGTTGCAAAGGTTCTGACAGCTCACTGGTTTTACCTATCATCAGATGTATCTTGTGTGGCACCTTAGCAATTAGACACCTTTTTATGTGCCATCAGTTGAACCAGCTGATATTATTTTTCACTACGTTGCAGGATTGCTTTTTAAGTACCGTTATATTTCAGCTGGTTCCATGACTTTCAATGGGGTTTTGCATCTCTTTCGTCATGTGTTCAGTACTTTCTCCCTGTGTCAATTGTTCTTGTTATGCAAGAAAAAATTAAGAAAGGCACTTTTTGAAGAACCTAAGTAGTTCAATGATAATTGTCAATCGATATGGTTCTCACCTGTCCAGGTTGTGCCGTCGCACAACCAGGATGACAAGCAGTAGGAGCGAGCTCCTTCAGTCAGCGTCCCCGCTCACTTCGCATCCAGATCACGTGGGCCACCTTCCGATCACGGGACTCTGCTCCTCTCCACGTCAAACAGGTCCTGTGCTCGTTCTTACCCCTGTTGCCACCTGCAGCTCCAGCCACACAAACCAAGGGTTGTATATATAATTGGAAGGATATTTTTCTGGTTTAATAAGAGCACTGGGGCACAGAGATAGGGGGTAATGAGTTACAGGTTATCAAAACCTTTTATTTATCACCACTGTGCCCCAGCGCTCTTATTAAACCACAAAACTATCCTTCCAATTGTTCTTATTACACATCACTAAATGTATGGACATATATTGTTTGATATATACAGCTCTGGCAAAAATTGAGACCATTGCAAAATGTTCAGTTTCTCTGATTTTTCTCTTTATAGGTATATTTTTAGTAAAATGTACATTGTTCTTTATTCTATAAACTACTGACAGGATGTCTCCGAAATTCAAAGCTAAAAATGTATTTACTTGCAGCAAATGAGAAATCGTCAAAATAATAAAGAAACCGTGCTTTCATGCTTCAAATAATGCAAAGAAAACAAGTTCATATTCAGTTAGAAACAAATACTCATGTTTTAACTCGGGAAGAGTTCAGAAATCAATATTTGGTGGAAATAACCATGATTTTTAATCACAGCTTTCATGTGTCTTGGCATGCTTTTCACCAGTCTTTCACACTGCTTTTGGGTGACCTTATGGCACTCGTGGCACAAAAATTTAAGCAGTTCTAAGTCAATAGCATTTTAGCGAGGTCTCTGCCGCTGAAATGATCTATCCAATTCATTTAGTGATGTGTGTGAAGCTAGTCTTATTGAATCAGCCCCCTTTGTGTATAATTATTGCTTTGGAATTGTACATATTTTGAAACTCTGAATATCCTATTTGCTAGTGCTTATATAAGCTTTAATTATAAGGTGGCATGAGAGTAAGATCATGTGCTTTACTCGCACCAAAGACACTTCTAAAATCTAAAAAGTTTGTGTCTGGCATTAAAGAATTCAGTGTGGGTAAATTACCATTTCTGGAGGGTGCAGTCAGTTCTTTACATGCCGGAGACGCCTTTGCTGCTGCAGTTTTAACTCTTAATTCAAAGCTTTGCTTTTCTTTTTCTTTAAAGCTCTGTTTAAACTTGAACTTTCAAATGTTTGTGTTAATGTATGGTTAAAAATGTGTATATGGGAGTGCAAGGAATGCCGATGTGGGCTTCAGTGTCATGTGTCTGTGGGGTTTTGTTTAATTTAATTACTTATTGGAAATTGCAGTCAATGTAAAGGCTGTAGCAGAGAGAGAGAAATTGTCATCAGATTGGCTTACTGTGGCCAGGGAGTCATGGTAAAGGCATTGCTGGCTTTGAATATGTCGTGTAGTTCAATTTTGCTCATTACCCAGCAGGAGATTATCCATACCTCAACAAGTGGTGTAATGGCAAACTATTGCTTAAATACTGCTTCATGTTTCTACATTAATTGTGAGCTGCAAGACTTTTGAGGATATGTCTTATTATGGTTTTTATAGAAAACATAAAGGCGACTGCTGGCCCAAGCACGGTGGTCTCCAGCAGGGACCGGAGGAAAGGCCCTCATGGACTCGTGGGCAGGAGGTTCCCCCACCCCTGCTCTATACAGTGTCACACAGCAGTTGATCAACAAGTCATCAAACCCTTGTAGACTAACAAAACTGAAAATCGTTCCAGGTGATAAAATTGTTTTGCGTGCATTGAAGTGTGGTTGGCTTGTCTAAATGGGGTGCTGACTCTGGTTGTAATAGGGAAATGGGATACACAATCTATCACACACTAGAAACCATTTGTCACAATGTTAAGGGAGAACAAACATTTACATTTTCAGTCATGAGACCTATTCACCAATGTCTCCAAAACTGTGTCATACCTAGGGCAGAGCTTGTCCCTCTTTTACCACTACCTTCAGCATGTATAGTGCATGTGCCATAGGCTATAGCTAACTGAAATTTTATTTTTTTTTGTATTTTGGAGGGGGGTGGAATTTCAGATTCTTTTGTAGTGGTCATGCAATGCAATTTCAGTATTTTCCTTTGATATATTCAGATCATGCCTGTTTGGTTTACAAAGGCTGGAAACACACTGGTGTGTAAAAAAAAAAAAAAAAAACGGTCCGATTGACGTAACCGAGAGTCGTACCAGTGTCGTCCGATTTTTGATCAGTGTGGCTTCCGTGTGCCATCCGGTTTTTTTTTCTCAGCAACTGTTTACTGTACAATCATGTACAGGAACAGTTTTTACACTTGTCTGAGCTGCAGATTGATGCTATTTTTCACTGATACATTATCAAACTTGGATGGGTCCGTGTGCGGTCCTACTGCAGTCCGTGATTTTGTTGGACCCATAGACTTGAATTGGCGAGTCTCAGCCGTGAATCGCATAATGTCGCAGCATGTTGCGACTGATTTGTCGATCGTGAAACGGATGAGAAAAAAGCGTCTGACACTCGGAAATGTGCTCTTGGACATTGAATAACTTTGGTCCGACTGCAATTTTTTTCTGTAGTAGTAGTCCTGGCTAATTAGCATATCAGAAGCAGCAATGCGGTTTTGCAGGTCATATGAACAGAGTTTTGAATCACCACATATTTGATTTAAAATGCAAGAATCTATAGCTTCATGTCACATCGCCATTGGACTCGGTGGCTGGTGTTCCTGCCTCGGCCGCTGGGAGGAGCCGGATTCCTTCGGCGGATGGCGCCGGTGATAGGAGGACCTTGTCCTCATATGGACCTGCTCCTGCGACGTCTGCCTCTGTCGCTGAGCGCCGACTTGTTTCTCCTTTGGGTGGTGTTGGTCGCAGAGGAGCCGGCCCTGCAGAGGTGTCTGTTAGGCGCAGCCTTCGTTCTTCTGTCAGAAGTGGGATGGGTGGAGCCAGTCGTGCATCACCATCTGGCCTGGTTCTAGGGGCGGTCCGGATGAGATCATCAGGCTGTGAGCTCCAGCCTATGGGAGGTGACCGCACCCTTCAAATACATTGGAGCCTGTCTTGCAGGCCGCCAGATATAGTTTTGGTTCCCCAGTGATATAGTGTGTGTTTAGTTTTGTCTCTGACCTTGGCCTGGATTTCTGACTCTGCTTCTTCCTGTCGATTTTGTACCTCAGCTGCCCTCTTGGTTTTGCCCTTGACCCTTGCCTGGATTTTCGACTCTGCTACTGCCTGATGATTTTGTACCTTCGCTGCCCTCTCGGTTTTGACTCGGACTTCTGACTTCGTTTTTCGGATCTTGATTTTTTTCCCCTGGCGACCTTCCCTGCTCGGTTGCTCATATAGGCAGCTACCCCCTGGGCTCCGCTGTAATTCCAAATCCCTGTATAGGGGTTAAGGGTCTCGGGGTGCTGCCTTACCAGCAGCTCAGCCTCACAGCGGATGGTCGTCACACTTCAAGTTTTTATTGTGCTTGAACACTTTAGTTCTTCTGCTTCATCTGATGTGGTGTGACTCCTGCATACTATTAATTCATTTTTCATTGGCAAACCATATCTTGCCACTCTACTGCCATGGTGTAGATCCTAAGCAACTGTTTTGCCCACAGTTCAGGAGTGCCACATGCATGATAAATGGTCGTTTCACTTGGGAGAAAAAGATTTTTGTTACATCTTCCCACCCACCGCCCTATCAAAAAGGAGTCTATCAATTGGGCAAGAAGTGAATATTTAAAAAAAATAAAAAAAACTTTTTGTTAATAGCTCTATTATGTTGCCTGCAAGTCAACTACAACATTTTTATGGGGAAATGTCATAAGCAATTCTGAGATCTGGAACAGAGGTCCCCAATCTATGGCTTAGGAGCTACATGTGACTCGCGAGCCCGTGTTGTGTGGCTCACGACTATCTTACCGTTTAGTGAATAAACACCTGATCATGAAAACAGCTATGAAGAGCAGGTCTCATGGTGACTTTTGTGAGTATCCCTGCATAGTAGAGCTGTTCTGAATGGGGATAAAATAGGAACCCCTGTATCTTTGTATACTGTTACGGTGTGATGTTTCTGGAAAAGCTTTGGTTGTTATTTACATCGGTAATGGGGGCTTTAGTTGTTACTACTGTAAATGGAGCAGGAGCTGGATGTGGCTCGTGAACATTTTTTAGAGCTGGATGTGGCTCTCGGGGTCAAAGGTTGGAGACCAACTGATCTAGAGTATGCTCACACAACCTGAGGTTTATTAGAGGTAATGACCCAATTTTGCCATTGCTTGGGGAGAGACTGTTAAGTTCTAACCATGTACACGACCGAGCCTAGTGCACATGGGCAGTGTAGCCTCTCCCATGTACATGGAGCTAGAGGAGCAAAGCTTAAAAGAATATGGGATCTAATATAGTATTTCATGAATTACTGAATTTAACCGAAAAAAAGAACCTCTACCTCACAGAGCAGGGGTCTATGAATGTCCAGCAGAGGCCCAATATGATGGACTAGCTGAGCTGTAACCCGTCCGAGTGTACAAGGCCAACAGTTCAGTTTAGATTTACTAAATGGAGCCTTCTGGAAAGGTAAAATCTCCGAAACTATAGAATCGTTATTTTCAGTTCTTGGGGCTTTTTCCTATCCAGTGAAATTATGATATGAAGTTTCTCATTGTTAATAGTTCTTTATAATCCATATCAGTGTACAGCCTTGTCTACTGGGAATAGCATTTCCTTACTAATGAGTTAATAAGGGGAGATTGGGAGGGAGCGGAGCTGCCACTCCTCAACTCGTAGGAACAGATGAGTCACGTTGTTGGGTGTTCAGGTGTGATAATACAACATTAATATGTCTGAATGACAAGAATTTGGCTCGGTTCCAGGTTCCCTCCAGCCATCTCTTGGCCATGGACCAAACAGCTATTATCTGCCTAAGGTGGATTCTTTCTTTAAACCAAAAAAGGCAGCTGGAGTTTCTCAATTAAACAATTGTATTTCTTTGACCCAGAAAAGGCTGTAGGCATCAGTTTTGATGATGGTACATCATGCTGCAAAAGTAGCTGCCTTGTATAAAATTGCTGACTCCATGACAATGTGATAACCTATTCCTTAGCAATTTGTGGTTTTAGTCATGTCAGAATTTTTATACATAGTATTATAGTAATATTGGAGCACTTTCTCTTTGTTTTTGTTTTGTAATAAATGTATAGGATTCAAAGTAAAGTTCAGAAATGATCGCCTGAGGTAGCTTTGATATTTCTGGTTCTCTTCGTGCGACTTGTGCACCTCCAGTTAGGTTTTATATATTTCTCAACACAGACGAATGTGACATTGTTTACACCCAATATTGCGAGGAAATTTAATTGTGCTTTGAGGGGTCAGATGGTCTGTTAATATTGTGCCATTGTTAGGCTACATTCAGACACACAGTTTTGATGCCTTTTTGATCCGTTTTGTGAGGATCTGTTTTTGCAGTGGCAGTGTAGTGAGCTTCCCAGCCAAGTCAGTGCGTTTTCCAGAATTGTCATTCGTCACAACCTTTTGCAGTAGTTTGTTTTTTGCCTCAAAAACGGATCCTCAAAAGAATGACCATGTCAATTTCTGTGGCAATTTTCTGATCCACTTTTTCCATTGAAACCATTGTCTATGGCATGGCCTCTAAAAATACATCCTCATAGAAAACCATCAATAAACAGATAATCAGTCCTAAATTGATGCTTTTTGTTGTTTTTTTTAAATCTTGATCCAGATATATTTATGAGCTGTAAAAGTAGCTGATTCTCAAACGCATCCAAAACGTTGTGTCTGACTGTAACCATAAAAGGGTTTGTCCTGAACGACTCATTGTTGAGACATGCAGAACGATATCTGTGGGAGTCTGATCTGCTGCACCCTCACCGATTTAGGTGTGGCAACAATGAGATGTTCTGCAGTACCCAGCGCCTACTGCTAAGCATTGATTGGAGCTGCTCCAGTGACGGCTGTAGAAAATAGATATTAATGGGGATTTTGGGGGTTGTCCTCCACAAATCTCATATCAATGCCCTATCTTGAAAATGTCATCAATATCCTGTGACCAGACTACCCCTTTAACGTTGTTTCCTTTTTCTACTACGTTATACAAAGCTACAGTAGATGTATATATAAAGCCATACACCTCCTATAAAGGTTAAGGTGTGTACACAGTTAACATGACACATTACAAATTATGAAAAAATGATATACCTATACTATTTTAAATAATCAGAAATTCACCTTCGAGGGAAACCATCAGGGTCCAATAATGGTATTAACTTGTAAATATATTGTTATGAAGGTGCCCAGGTGCTGTACTGAACGTATGGCACCCATGACAAAATGAACTATTTTTCCTCTTGGGAGCCCCCAGCTTTCATTCATGCAGTCGAGCCCAAAGTAATTAGTCACTGCGCCAAGATTGGTGGCTGTAAGCACACCCTTGCACTGATTGATAGCTTGCAGTGCATCAGTACAGTGCTGGAGTGTGCTTACCAGGGCTGTGGAGTCGGAAATGAGGGAGCCCTGAAACATGGCAATATGATGTTGATTTGTCCTTACGAAGGAGCCACGGAACCCTGAAAAGCTAATCAATATTCACTATGTGTTATATTCACCAATAATATATTCACCAACACATTCATTATGTATAATTATATTCATATTTTGATGTCTCATGGAATACGGCAGCCAGTTTTTTAACCCTTCATCCTCCCCCATCTACAGTGTGTTGTGAAAGTATTTGGCCCTCTTCAACTTTTCAACCTTTTGCCACATTTCAGGCTTCAAACATAAAGATATACGGTATATTTTAATTTGTTTGTGAAGAATCAACAAGTGGGACACAATCGTGAAGTGGAACGAAATTTATTGCATATTTTAAACTTTTTTGACAAATTAAAAACTGAAAAGTGGGGCATGCAATATTATTCGGCCCTTTTACTTTCAGTGCACCAAACTTACTCCAGAAGTTCAGTGGATCTCTGAATGCTCTAATGTTGTCCTAAATGACTGGTGATGATAAATAGAATCCATCTGTGTGTAATCAAGTCTTCGTATAAATGCTCCTGCTCTGTGATAGTCTCAGGGTTCTGTTTCAAGTGCAGAGAGCATCATGAAGACCAAGGAACACACCAGGCAGGTCCGAGATACTGTTGTGGCGAAGTTTAAAGCTGGATTTGGATACAAAAAATTTCCCAAGTTTTTAACATCTCAAGGAGCACTGTGCAAGTGATCATATTGAAATGGAAGGGGTATCAGACCACTGCAAATCTACCAAGACCTGGCCGTCCCTCTACACATTCATCTCAAACAAGTAGAAGACTGATCAGAAATGCAGCCAAAAGGCCCATGATCACTCTGGATGAACTGCAGAGATCTACAGCTGAGGTGGGAGAGTCTGTCCAATGGACAACAATCAGTCGTACACTGCACAAATCTGGCCTTTATGGAAGAGTGGCAAGAAGAAAGCCATTTCTCAAAGATATCCATAACAAGTCTCATTTGAAGTTTGCCACAAGTCACCTGGGAGAACCAAACGTGGAATAAGGTGCTCTGCTCAGATGAAACCAAAATCAAACTTTTTGGCCACAATGCTAAACGATATGTTTGGCGTAAAAGCAACACAGCTCATCACCCTCAAAACACCATCCCCACTGTCAAACATGGTGGTGGCAGCATCATGGTCTGGGCTTTTCTTCAGCAGGGACAGGGAAGATGGTTAAAATTGATGGGAAAATGGACGGAGCCAAATACAGGACCATTCTGGAAGAAAACCTGTTGGAGTCTGCAAAAGACTGGAGACTAGGACGGAGATTTACCTTCCAACAAGACAATGATCCCAAATATAAAGCAAAATCTACAATGAAATGGTTCAAAAATAAATATATCCAGGTGTTAGAATGGTCAAGTCACAGTTTAGACCTGAATCCAATCGAGAATTTGTGGAAAGAGCTGAAAACTGCTGTTCACAAATGCTCTCCATCCAACCTCACTGAGCTCCAGCTGTTTTGCAAGGAAGAATGAGCAAGAATTTCAGTCTGTCGATGTGCTAAACTGCTAGAGACATACCCCAAGCGACTGCAGCTGAAATCGCAGCAAAAGGTGGCGCTGCAAAGTATTAACTCAAGGGGGACGAATAATATAAAATATCCAATAAATTTCATTCCACTTCACGATTGTGTCCCACTTGTTGTTTATTCTTCACAAAAAAATTAGAGTTTATATCTGTGTTTGAAGCCTGAAATGTGGCAAAAGGTTGAAAAGTTCAAGGGGGCCAAATACTTTCACAATGCACTGTATATGTACCACGCTGGGGACTGCAGCAGCCGTGATATGCTTTTATAGTGGTTGTGACTCTCTCGGCCACACAAGGTGAAGCCTCTAATACCTATTTAGGTAATGTTTTATCTCTGACCTTTTATCCTCCCTGCTTTAATTTTCTGGGATAATGACATATGGGTTTTCATTGGCTGTAAGCCATAATCATCAACATTAATATAAATAAATACTTGAAATAGATCACTCTGTTTGTCATGACCCTATATAATGTGTTTCACTTTATGTAGTGAATTACTGAAATATTTTTTTTTTATATTCTAATTCATTGATACACCTGTATATCACTGTAATTGATGAAATCATAATTACTGTAATCACATGTATTTCTTTTTGAGAATCATTTCTAATTTTCCCTTAAATATGAAGTCTTCATATATCCTGATGAAATAATGGAATTTTGACGCAATCCAATGAATCATATCATATATATAACAAATATACAGTTGCGATCACAATTAGAGAACACACAATTTTCTTGATGTTAATGTCACTGTGTTATCCAATTTTAAAATAGGTTAACATGAGTAAAATACCAGTATTTTAAGCTTATTTCATAAATTGAACATATTCTAAAGCATAAAATAAAAATGTAAATGAGAGAAATGAAAAACACTGATCAAAGTTAGAGAACTCTTTCAGATACCTGCAAATTATTGGTGTTAATCTGGCACCTGCTGCTAATTTCCTTAATTATCTGATAAACCCTATTTAACTGGCAGCCTAACTTTCCAGTTTGTACTCACTTTGCAAAAATGGTGTGCCTATCCAAAGTGACTGAAACCCTCTGGCAGCAGGCTGTCCAAATGAAGGCCAAATGGGTCACCCTATCGGCTATGGCAACAGAGGTTGGTGGTTCCAAGTCAGTGATTTCTAGAATATTGCATATTTACAAAATCACAAACTCTTTCAAGTTCCCCAAGAAGGCTGGTCACCCTCAAAAGACAAATGCAAGAGAAGACAGGATAATGCGGAGAATCTCCATGGGTAATCATTTCAGCACTGAACAACATAAGAATCTGTCTCGTTCTACAGGTCACAGTGTTTAAGAACATTTGGACTGAAAGTCCACTCTGCACTGATAAAACCTCTTATTAGCAGAAAGAATCAAAATTCTATACTCTCCTTTGGTGAAGAGCATGCTGTGTGGACAGAGGAGAAATGGTCCACTGTTTTTTTTAGTGGTGAATGCAAGTTTAGTTTATTTGAGTATTTTGGGAGACGTTATGTTCGTCAACAAACTAGGGAAAGACTGAACCCATAGTTTGAAAAGAAGTCGGTGAAAGTTTGTGAAGGAAGTGCTGTGATTTGGGCAATGTTTTCTGCTGCAGGGGGTTGGACCTGTTATGCAGCTACTTGGCAGAGTGAATGTAAGTGTGTGTCAGAACCTTCCAACACGTGGTTCCTTACGTTCAGCACTCATTCAGCCAGCAATTTTCATGCAGGACAATGCCCCCTGCTACATAGCAAAACGGGTAAAGAAGTTCATTGAAACAGAAAACAATGAAACAATGAAATGGCCGCCCAGAGTCCTGATCTAAAGCCAATAGAAAACCTCTGGAAAATCCTTGGTGACAAAGTTATGGCCGAGAAATCCACAACAGTCTCAGAACTGTGGAAGAGACTGGAAGAAGAGTGGACCAAAATCCCCTCGGAGCAGTGCGAGAAACTAGTGAGGTCCTGTGGCCACAGATGGGCTGTAGTCATTCAAAGCAAAGGCCTGGCTGTACATGTCCTACTGATTTGTGACTTGTGCCTACAAGTAGTATTCAACCCCCTGCAGATTTAGCTGGTTTGATAAGATGCCAATAAGTTAGCGCCTTCAAACTGCAAATGAGAGTAGGATTTATTAACAGAAGCATAAATCTTACAAACCAAAAAGTTATGTTGCTCAGTTGAATTTCTATAGATTTTAAACATAAAAGTGTGGGTCAATTATTATTCAACCCCTATGTTTAATATTTTGTGGAATAACCCTTGTTTGCAATTACAGCTAATAATCATCTTTTATAAGACCTGATCAGGCCGGCACATGTCTCTGGAGTTATCTTGGCCCACTCCTCCATGCAGATCTTCTCCAAGTTATCTAGGTTCTTTGGGTGTCTCATGTGGACTTTAATCTTGAGCTCCTTCCACAAGTTTTCAATTGGGTTAAGGTCAGGAGACTGACTAGGCCACTCCAACACCTTGATTTTTTTTCCCTCTTGAACCAGGCCTTGGTTTTCTTGGCTGTGTGCTTTGGGTCGTTGTCTTGTTGGAAGATGAAATTACGACCCATCTTAAGATCCTTGATGGAGGAGCGGAGGTTCTTGGCCAAAATCTCCAGGTAGGCCGTGCTATCCATCTTCCCATGGATGCGGACCAGATGGCCAGGCCCCTTGGCTGAGAAACAGCCCCACAGCATGATGCTGCCACCACCATGCTTGACTGAATGTAGGGATGGTATTCTTGGGGTCGTATGCAGTGCCATCCAGTCTCCAAACGTCACGTGTGTGGTTGGCACCAAAGATCTCGATCTTGGTCTCATCAGACCATAGAACCTTGAACCAGTCTGTCTCAGAGTCCTCCAAGTGATCATGAGCAAACTGTAGATGAGCCTTGACATGATGCTTTGAAAGTAAAGGTACCTTACAGGCTCGTCTGGAACGGAGACCATTGCGGTGGAGTACGTTACTTATGGTATTGACTGAAACCAATGTCCCCACTGCCATGAGATCTTCACGGAGCTCCTTCCTTGTTGTCCTTGGGTTAGCCTTGACTCTTCGGACAAGCCTGGCCTCGGCCCGGGAGGAAACTTTCAAAGGCTGTCCAGGCCGTGGAAGGCTAACAGTAGTTCCATAAGCCTTCCACTTCCGGATGATGCTCCCAACAGTGGAAACAGGTAGGCCCAAATCCTTGGAAAGGGTTTTGTATCCCTTGCCAGCCTTGTGACCCTCCACGATCTTGTCTCTGATGGCCTTGGAATGCTCCTTTGTCTTTCCCATGTTGACCATGTATGAGTGCTGTTCACAAGTTTGGGGAGGGTCTTAAATAGTCAGAAAAGGCTGGCAAAAGAGATAATTAATCCACACATGTGAAGCTCATTGTTATTTGTGCCTGAACTACTTCTTAATACTTTAGGGGGACCAAACAGAATTCTAGTGGTTTGAGGGGTTGAATAATAAATGACCCTCTGAAATCACTTTTCACGCTTTAAAAAAAAAAAAAAAAAAAAAATTTTTGGTGGCACTGCATTTCCCACTTCCAGGCTGATCTACAGTCCAAATGTCACAATGCCAAGTTAATTCCGTATGTGTCAACCAGCTACATCTGCAGGGGGTTGAATACTACTTGTAGGCACTATATATATATATATATATATATATATATATATATATATATATATATATATATATATATATAATATATATATATATAATATATATATATATATATATATATATATATATATATATATATAATATATATATATAATATATATATATATAATATATAGTGAGAGAGAGAGATATAGATATATATATAGATTATATGAAGAAATATAATATATATAATATAAATAAATATTATATATATCTAATCTAATATATAAAGCTGAATGTGCGTTGTATGTATGTATGTATATCCGGGATTGGCATCTACACCGTCGCAACTACAGCCACAAAATTTTGCATAGTCACACATCTGGACCCCGAGAGCGTCAAAGGCTATGTTGTGAGGTGAAATTTTAACCCTGCGCGTTCCAGTTCACCAAACAATTTTGCCCCTATCAACATAATGGGGAAAAAGTGAATGGAAAAGTGTTGGAGGAAAATCAACAGCTGTCGGCTATAGCCACAAAATTTTGCACAGTCACACGTCTGGACCCCGGGGGCGTCATAGGCTATGTTGTGAGGTGAAATGTTAACCCCGCACATTCCAATTCACAAAACAATTTTGCCCCTATCTACATAATGGGGAAAAAGTGACAGTTACCAGTTGACAGTGGTGAATGAGAGGTGCTTAATGATAGCACCAAAGACTAACAGCACATACCAACATATAGTCACTAAGGTGGGGCCCCAACATGGGATATTCACCACGCACGGGGACATGTATACACACCACACGCACACAAAGAGTAACAGCAAGTGTATAGTCGCTAAGGTGCAGCCCCAACATTGGATACTCACCACGCACCCGAACAAACACACACACCACAAAAAGACACACACAACACAGAGACACACACACACACCCAAGTGGACACACACCATACGACACAGCACTCATCACAGGAACACCACCCACAAGAAGAAACAACACAGACACACCACCACACCAGGGACACACACACCACCTATAGGACCAGTACTCACCACAGGACACACACACAACCAAAAGGACACACACAAGTCACACACACAACACACCCCTCCCACAGGGACAAACACACATAGCCACCCTATAGGGACACATGCACTCACCCCACAAGGACACACACAACCCAAAGAGACACACACCACACAGACCCCCCCCCCCCACAGGGACACACCACACATACACACCCTATAGGGACACATGCACTCACCCCACAGGGACACACACACACAACAAAGAAACACACACACCAAACACAACCCAACCCCCCACGGGGACACATACACATACACACCCATAGGGACACATGCACTCACCCCACAGGGACACACACGCCACAAAGATACACACACAACAGAGACGCACACCACACAGACCCCCCCACAGGGATACACACACATACACACCCTATAGGGACACACACGTACACACACCCCAGGGACACAGGCACAGATGTGCACAAGTCACCTCACATAACTCGCCTCATATGTGTGCTATCTTTAATTTCCAAACATAAACATCTGATTAAAAACAGCCAATGTGCAACACCTGTGCCATATAGGGAGTTAAGGCAGATATCAGTCACATGATCTGTCTATTATGTGTATGTGTGAGGTAACATATACTGCCCGGCCGGGGGGAGGGTTCACTGTTGGCTGCAGATTTATTAGGCTGCCTATAGCAATCAATCACAGCTCAGCTTCTATTTTCTTACAGGTCATTAATATGACCTATTCAAATTCTATTTTATTATAGCTAACATCAGTTCTTTATTAACCCGGGCGTAGCCGGGTACTACAGCTAGTATATTATATTATATATTATATATAAAGCTGTATGTGTGTATGTATATCCGGGATTGGCATCTACACCGTCGCAACTACAGCCACAAAATTTTGCACAGTCACACGTCTGGACCCCGGGAGCGTCATAGGCTATGTTGTGAGGCAAAATTTTAACCCTGCGCATTCCAATTCACCAAACAATTTTGCCCCTATCTACATAATGGGGAAAAAGTGACCGTTACCAGTTGACAGTTGTGAATGAGAGGGGCTTAATGATAGCACCAAAGATTAACAGCACATACCAGCATATAGTCACTAAGGTGGGGCCCCAACACGAGATATTCACCACGCACGGGGACATGTATACACACCACACACACACAAAGAGTAACAGCAAGTGTATAGTCGCTGAAGTGCAGCCCAACATGATACTCACATGCACCTGAACACACACACAGGAACCACAGCCCAAGGCACACTGCAACATCTAAGCACACTGCACTCACCCCACAGGGAAACACACCACAAAGAGACACACATAACACAGACACACACACACACCCAAGGGGACACACACACACACACCCTATAGGGACACATGTACTCACCCCACAGGGACACACACACACACCAAAAAGAGACACACACAACAGAGATACACACACACACACCACACAGACCCCCCCACAGGGGGACACACACATACACACCCTATAGGGACACATGCACTCACCCCACAGGGACACACACACACACCACAAAGAGACTCACACCACACAGACTCCCCCCCCCCCCCCCCAGGGACACACAAATACACACCGCAGGGACACACACACACCACAAAGAGACACGCACAACACAGACACACACACACCACACAGACCCCCCCCCACAGGGACACACACACACTCTATAGCGACACATGCACTCACCCCACAGGGACACACACCACAAAGACACACACAACACATATACACACACACCACACAGACCCCCCCACAGTGACACACACACATACACACCCTATAGGGACACATGCACTCACCCCACAAAGACACACACAACAGAGACACACACCACACAGACCCCCCCCCCCCCTCCACAGGGACACACACACACACACACAGGTGTGCACAAATCACCTCACGCAACTCGCCTCATACGTGTGCTATCTTTATTTTCCAAACATAAACATCTGATTAAAAACAGCCAATGTGCAACACATGTGCCATATAGGGAACTAAGGCAGATGTCAGTCACATGAGCTGTCTATTATGTGTATGTGTGAGGTAACATATACTGCCCGGCCAGGGGGAGGGTTTACTGCTGGCTGGAGATTTATTAGGTTGCCTATAGCAACCAATCACAGCTCAGCTTCTATTTTCCTACAGGTCATTAATATGACATATTCAACTTCTATTTTGTTATAGCTAACAGCAGTTATTTATTAACCCGGGCGTAGCCGGGTACTACAGCTAGTGTGTATATATATATATATAATAAAATAAATTTATAGTATAGAATGAATGGATTTTTAGCATTCACTGTATAAGCCTCTATAGCTTTTGTAGCCAGAATGCTTTTTTTTGGACCCTGCTGCTGTCGGTACTCTGTACATGCTAAAGTCCAGGGACAATACCCTTTTTCTTTCTGAGTGTTTTTTATTCCAGACTGTTAAATTGGAAACTGCAGAGGACACTAGTTGACAGCCAATTCATTTTGCTGATTCATCCGTTCTCCAGATGGCTTAAAGCCAGAGCTTGGCTTGCAGATTAAAGTCTGAAAGCTGCAAAGCTGCTGGGACTTGAAGGAATGTTGGTAAATTGTTGCTGTATGAAGGCAGGCAATAAAAAGAACTTTTTTCGTCTAAGTATTATTCTGTGTTGGTTAAGGCATGAAAGCCACCTACTTTCTCACATAACATTGATCTCTTTTGTCTTGCAATAACTTGATATAAGGCATATGCTTCAAATCCAGGCATTTTGCCTTGTGCTTTGATTAACTTTCTTAATGGTGTGCACAAACATCAGCAAGTCCATGCTGTTTCTATAGAAATCCCAAAAGGAGATCATTTAAACACAATTTTACAACAACAAATCAGTCTCTACCCTTGTTTTCTATCTATGCATATGAATTTCATTTTTAACAGTATTTGCCACTAAATAAAAAACAAAGTAAATTGACAAGATCTCATAGATTTTTCACCTTTTCTGGCAAGTTATTCCTTGGTTTTGCCAGCTTTGAAGAAATCTGGATGACCACCAATATAGTGACTTCCACAAAAGTTGGCACTAAATCTTCATTAGTCAGAGTCTGGGAAGGTTGAGTCATAACTGGGTTTGTCCTCGGTTTTGCTTAATTTGTATGGTACCTATATTTCATCCAGACCTGTTCATTGTACCTTCTAGAAGAACAAAAGACCTGAATCATCAAAACCAATCTTGATGGGGTGACATGTAGGAGTCAGAGCTGATACAAAGCAGGTGCCTCCTAATGAAATAAAGTAGAGGAGGCTGAGTGGTTTCTGCTTTGTGCGCCATGCTAGAAAGCTTAGTTCCGTTCTCAGGTAAGATTTTTAAAGTAACGCCACAACGTGTCATGAATTAGATGAACTGTGATATCATGCCCCCATCCTGCTCATTTTGGCAGAGCTGTGAGAAATGACATGAGAACGCAAAAAAGTCAATTTTTGTGCAACTTCAACTTTACATTTCAAAGCAATTTTAAGTCTGAGTTGTGGCAAAATTGCTTTGTTGAAGCAGCTTAAATGTTTTCAATGGTGTCTCACAATTTGCATGGTTGCCAATTAGGGATGAGCGAGTATGCTCGGCGCTACTCGTTACTCGCACGAGTATCCCGGTACTCGGGATGCTCGGCGAGCACCGCCGAGATGCTCGGACTCCTCGCTAATAATTATCGATCTGACACAAATACACAGCTCCCTTCAGTGCACGCAGTGAGCTGGCACCTCACAGAGAGCAGATTGATTGTTAGGATCCCTCTGGGGGGGGGGGCACAGCAAGGTGTATGCTGCGGCGATTTGAAAAAGCCCGCCCTTTCCCACAAACACTCGTTTTATAACCGGAAGTCTGTAGCGGAGCCTGTCACTAATTGACTTACATTAGGCTCAGTGCTCTGGCTGAGTACACAAGTATCTTGGGATGCTCGGCTCGAGCATCGAGCACCCGAGTATTTTACTACTCGCTCATCTCTATTGCCAATGTTTAAATTGCTTAAAATGGGGTATTTAAGCCCCACCCTTTAACTGTTACAAAACTAGCACTTGTGGGTGGGGTTTGGATAAACACTACCTCTTTTCTGGTTTAGTTCTTGTGATATTTTTTTTTCCATCAAAAGGGGAATCTTTTGGCAAATGTGCAATACTTTTTTTCCTGAAACTTTAACAAGATGAAGGAAATAGCCGAGGATACCTTCTTGTCCACTCTTGTTGATGTTTTGGCATGATTATCTAAGCCTATATATTTAATGTGCAAATAACCCATAAACCACCTTTGGTATACTGGAAATTTACATGCATTTTTTCAAGTACATTGTGATACAAATAGTGAGGGTTTATAACATGTTTCAGTAATTGCTCTTAATAAGAGATAATTTAATAATCATCATAAAAAACAGTGCTAAATATACAGTGCATTATCTCCATGTAAATATATAAAGTGCTATTAATTTCAATAAAGTGCTTTTAGTGCAAAATTACACTGTATGTAATGCATATTCCATTAACTAATTTCCCATTACATGGTGAACTCAACTATATAAAGTAATGGAGTCTATGAAGTACCAATAAATAAAAAGACTCCTTCCTTTAGACAAGCCAGGTCATTTTGTATACATATATAGGGAGCGATAGGACGATAATCTGGGGGTATCTCAAACCCAAGCCACAAACAGTACCCCATAGTTACCGCTCAGATAGGCCAATAGATGTAATAACTGTGTGGGCAATTTCTGAACCTTCGGAGATTTAGAAAACACGTTCATACTAAAATATAAATAAAAAATCTCTTTAAAAGAGCCAAAATATTTTAGCAACAATGTTTCACACCATAGACCCAGAACCATTAAGTAAGCAATAAAAAGGATTAAGCTATCCATATATGTGCTCTATCACAACGTATGGTTTTTAAAATCAACATTCGGGCTTGCAGGTTTTAACGTTTGCAGTCTGTATATCCACTCCAATTCCATACGCTTTAAAATTTGCACCCTATTACCCCATCTTCTGCTTTTCGGACATGAACAATAATTCTGAACCTTAAATCATTTTCTGAGTGCCCCATTTCTACAAAATGTTTGGGCACTGGAAGATTCAGTTGCTTTTTGCGGATAGAATAGTGATGCTGATTTAACCTTGTTTTCAGGTCACAAGTGGTTTCTCCCACATATAAAAGATTGCATGGACATTGAAGGAGATATGACATATTCACTGTCACAAGTTAAATGTCTTATATTATACGTCATGCCTGTTGAGGGATGTTGAAATGAAGAAACTCTGATCATATAAGTACAATTTATGCATTTTAAGCAGGGAAATAAACCTTTCCGGGAAATGTAAGGGACATTTGTGTATTCTTTTTAAACGACCCACAGTCAGAACGTACAGAACGCTTTCAAATTTTCATTACGTCTGTATGCAAAGACTGGTGGTTTTGAGAATTCAACTACCGTACATTAGGTAAACCCTTAAGTAGAATACCCCAATATGTATGTATTGCCTATACTATGGAGAAATTGTCAATGGTTTAGTCACGGTAAACTCCCTTAACTGGCTTTTTTGAAGAGGGTAGAAAAGTGTGGACTTGCCTTTTGAATCTTCCATACACAATAGACCAAAGTTGGATCACAAAAAACAGTCAAACATGTAGAATACTCTGTTGTAAAAAAAAAAAAAAAAAAAAACAGTAAAAAGCAAGTGACTGCTGAAAAAGTAAAAAAAAAAGGTATTTAAGATACATTTTTTGCAAAAAATGTATGCCAAGCCACTCTACCACTTCAAGGTAACCCGTATCAGAGCAGTCCCTCACTGATGTATTTAAAACCTGACCATGTGTATTGGTACCTAAAATGGCAGGATCCAGACAAGTCCAATGTCTGACTTGGACTGACTGCAGAAGATGGCTTTTTATGTCAGGGCTCAAAGAGGAGGGGTGGGAGACTCCCCAATCTTGCAGAAACCAGAAACAATTTAGACAAAAACTAATGAGCCATGCACACAGTGAACACGTCTGTAGGACAGTGTTCACACTACCAAAAGACTGAATCACAAAACCCAATCAGACATTGGACCTGTCTGGATCCTGCTCATTTTAGGTACCAATACACATGGTCAGGTTTTAAATACATCAGATAGGGACTGCTCTGATACGGGTTACCTTAAAGTGGTAGAGTGGCTTAGTATACATTTTTTGCAAAAAACTTATCACTATAAATACCCTGTTTTTTACTTTTTCAGCAGCATTTGATTTTTACTGTGGTTTTTTTTTTTTTACAACAGAGTATTTTACTCATTTGTTTGACTGTTTTTTGTGATTCAGTCTTTTGGTGGTGTGAACACTGTCCTACAGAGGTGTTAACTGTTTGCATGGCTCATTAGTTTTTGTCTAAATAGACCAAAGTTTGTGTAAAAAGTAGGCAGTCTGATGTATACTGGAGCTTTCTGACTCATTCCTGATATTATGTTGGGGAGAAGTTTTTGTTTTGTTTTTTTTGTTCGAGATGAGCAACTTCCCCTGCTCTCCCCTTTAAAAAATGCATGAATATTTGATTGAGATGAATCTTCATACGTATGTGGTAGTCAGTAGCCCTCTATATAGGGGTCTATAGTTTGTCATAGATCTCTACACGGGATGATACCTTCTGTAGATTTTGCAAAATGGAAAATTTCACAATAATCCAAAGCAGAAAAATGGTATTTTAATGCAGTATAAAATAGGTTTGCGGCTTCGAATCTGCACTAGTTAACACACTGGATTTTTGTCAACATTTGCCAAATTCTCATCCGCAGGATGTGATCTATAATGCCAGTACTGTAATGCACAGTTAACTTCGAATGGAGAATCTCTTGCGTACATGACTCATATTACACGTGAAGCAAAGTAGAGCTTGTTTTCCTGAAGTTGTGTTCATTAACACCAATCCTCCAAAAAGTTAAACCCTTTAAGATATTCCAAACATTTTTTGTTACATTGCTTGGATGCGAATTAAATGGTAACAGTGGGAACATTTTCGAATTATCATTAAAAAACACACACACTTTAATTGTAAAAAGGCTAATGATTTAACTTAAGCCATTTAATCTTTGCCGAGATATACTTCTACATTTAGCATAATGGCTTGTTATAATGGATAATGGTTTGTTTGTGTATATAGTATGCTCTGCTCGTGTCTAGGGTTGCATTTTATCAAGTGTTCTTTATTTCATATTTGCCACTGTTTTTGTCAGTCCAAAATACCTACTGTGGGTATGCAAAAAATTCAGACACCTTGAAATGTTTCACTCTGTTTTATTGCAGCCATTTGGTAAATTCAAAAAAGTTCATTTTTTTTCTCATTAATGTACGCTCTGCATCTCATCTTTACTGAACAACAGAAATGTAGAAATTTTTGCAAATTTATTAAAAAAAGAAAAACTGAAATATCATATGCTCATAAGTACTCAGACCCTCTGCTCAGTATTGAGTAGAAGCAGTCTTCTAGTACAGCCATGAGTCATCTTGGGAATGATGCAACAAGTTTTCACACCTGGATTTGGGGATCCTCTGCCAGTCATCCCTGCAAATTATCTCCAGTTAGTAGTGCACAATTATTTTCAGGTCTCTCCAGAGATGCTCAATTGGGTTTAGGTCAGGGCTCTGTCTGGGCCAGTCAGGAATGGTCAGAGTTCTGAAGCCTACTCCTTTGTTATTTTAGCTGTGTGCTTAGGGTTGATGTCTTGTTGGAAGGTGAACCTTTGGCCATGCACTGTGGAAGAGATTTTCATCCAGGATATCTCTGTACTTGGTTGTATTCATGTTTCCTTCCATTGCAAACAGTTGTCCTGTCTCTGCAGCTGAAAAATATCTCCATAATATGACGCTGCCACCACTGTTTCACTGTTGGGATTGTGTTGGGCAGGTGATGAGCAGTGCCTGGTTTTCTCTACACATGCCACTTAGAATTATCACCAAAAAGTTCTATCTTCATCTCATCAAACTAGAGAGTCTTATTTTTCCTAGTCTGGGAGTCCTTCATGTGTTTTTTTGCAAATGCTATGCGGTTTTTCATATGTCTTGCACTGAGGAGAGGCTTCTGTCAGGCCACTCTGCCATAAAGGCCTGACTAAATGGAGGGCTGCAGTGATAGTTGACTTTGTGGAACTTTCTCCTATCTCCCTATTGCATCTCTGGAGCTCAGCCACAGTAATCTTGGGGTTATTCTTTATCTCTCTCACCAAGGCTCTTCTCCCATGATTGCTCAGTTTGGCTGGAAGGCCAGGTCTAGGAAGACTTCTGACGATCCCAAACGTCTTCCATTTAAGGATTATGGAGGCCACTGTTGTCTTAGGAACCTTGAGTACTGCAGAAATTCTTTTGTAACCTTGGCCAGATCTGTGCCTTGCCACAATTCTGTCTCTGAGCTCTTTAACCAGTTCAATTAAGCTCGAGATTCTCATTTGGTCTGACATGCACTGTGAGCTGTGAGGTCTTGTATAGACAGGTGTGTGCCTTTCCAAATCAAGTCCTATAGCTTTAATTAAACACAGCTGAACTCCAATCAAGGAGTAGAACCATCTCAAGGATGATCACAAGGAAATGGACAGCATGTGACTTAAATATGAGTGTCTGAGCAAAGGGTTTGAATACTTATGACCATGTGATGTTTCAGTTTTTATTTTTTAATAAATTTGCAAAAATCTACATTTCTGTTCTTCAGTCAAGATGGGGTGCAGAGTGTACATTAATGAGAAAAATTTTTAACTTTTTAGAATTTTCAAAATGGCTGCAATGAAACAAAGAGTGAAAAATTTAAAGGGGTCTGAATACTTTCCATAACCACTGTATTTTATGGAGCAAGAAATATCTTTGTCATATCTTTATAGAATTAACCGTAGGTAGATCTATAAATTATTTGCTTTGAGTTGTCCAGACCTTGAATAAGTCTGCTGTCATTCTGTTACAGACTGCTGACTTGTGATGGCGTGTGGGTTGTCATGTGATAGTTTGTTTAATTGCGGTCACATGCCAACTAGATTGTGACACAACTGCCCGCTCAGATCAGGAACAATAACAGTGCATGCACTGCGTGCTGGCATGATTTTGAAGTCTGCAGTCACATTTTAGTGACTGCAGACCTTTACTCCAAGCCTGGACAACCCCTTTAAGTAATATTGTAACATTACATATTGTTTTAGTGATTTTCCTTTTTTTAAGTTGTTCATATGCTAAATATTTCTACTCGCCATTGAAAATTGCCTTGAAGCTTTGCATCCAGGTGCGTCTGTCTTCCTTGCTAATATGTTTACAGGCCAAACTGTTAAAGGTTCACTGGAATTGTAGCTTCCAAATGCATTCTACCTCGTTCTCATGGACACATTTTCTGTCTGCTTTGTGTGACCAAAGAATTTTAACTTTTTAAGAATGTTGTGGTGTTTTTTTTACCATGTAATTTTCACAACCTATTTTCTTCCCTTGCAGCAGTAAACATCAGCAGATTTGCAGAAAGCTATTGTGTCCAAACATATGCCAAGTATGTTGCAAAAAGAGACCAAAAAGGCCTAACTAAAAGGAAGCGAGCAGACGATGGATGGATGGATTTTGAGAGGAAGAGGCAAAAAACCCAATTCACGTAAGTTCCCCAGAACTCAAGATATAATTATTCAAGCAGGTGAACTTTTAGTTCTTGGTGTGTGCACAATTTATAATATGCAGAAAACCAAACCTGAGTGGTGTCTCCGGTCCGCGCTGCTGTCCGAAATGATGCAAAAGAAGACAATGCTTGTATGTGCTGCTCCTTTATTTGACCTCTCACCAACGCGTTTCAGTGCAAGCCTTGCACCTTCCTCAGTTTATATTATGAGCACTCGACAAAAATAAAAAATTCCTAGCCTAATCATGCAGACTTCTTTTGCCAAACCCTCTCCCATCAGTTTTGTTTGGAGCCGTGACTTTACATGAGCTTTTTCATGAGCATTTTTACAGGAAGATTATTTTCTACATGTCTTTGTTTTTCTAATGCGGGGAAGAGATTTCCCAACTAATGCATTGACCTTCTTCATATACTTTGACATATCTTCTACATCGTTACATCTGCAGAAGATGCATCAATAAAGCACACGTTGTACTACTAGATAACAAGGAGGATCAATTCACTCATCCGGAATCTGCCCATTTTCGATTCACTTGCAGCCTCATGTCAGTGACCAAATACCTATTTGTGACTAAAAAGATCATATTTTTCTTTAATTACCCCCATCTGACAATTCAATTAGCTTGTTGTCCCTAAAGTTCCACTCTCTTCAATTTAAACAAGATCTAGAATCAATCATAAAAAAATACTCCTCAGAAAATGACTAATGTCACTTGTCCTTTAACTTTATGGTATGCACACAAGGCAGTCATTAGGTCAGCTTATACAAATTTCAGCAAGAAACAAAAACAAAGTAAAGAACAACTAGATTACCGTATTTTTGCTTTTTAAGACGCACTTTTGTTCCCCCAAAACTGGGAGGAAAACGGGGGTGCGTCTTAAAAAGAGAATGTAAACAAAAATTTAAAAAAAAAAAAAAATATTACCTAGGGGGATGTGGGGTGGGATGGATCGGAGGTGCCTGATGCGGTTGTCACGGGGCCAAGGAGATTGGGGGACCAAGACACAAGCTGTGGGGGTGTTGCGCCGGTCTCCGGTGGGCGCCGCCATTATTATTTACCAGCATGCATTGCCGGTCTGGCAATGCATGCTCTTGTGTCTGTAAATGGCCGTGGATGGGGTCTGCGCATGCGCCGCGTCCATTTCTATGTACTCCAGTACTATGTTCTCCAGTCTTCAATAAAATGGCCGCGGCGCATGCGCAGACTGCTATTCGCGGACAATTCTGGACACAAGAGCGTGCATTGCCAGACCGGCAATGCATGCTGGGAAATAATAACGGCGGCGCCCAATGGAGACCGGCGCAACACCCCCACAGGTTGTGCCTTGGCTCCCAACCTCCGTGGCACCCCCGCAGCTCCTGCCTTAGCCCCCAACATCTGTGGCACCCCCGGAGCTCCTGCTTAGGACCCAACCTCCATGGCCCCGGAGCACCACCACAAACCTCCCTCGGTAAGAGTTGGGGGGCTATGTAGCAGGATGCATGTCCCCCATTTTGGAACATATATGAGGAGGGGGAACATAAACCAGGATTGGGGCATGGATACCAGTGGGACCATTTAATTAGGAGGGGGCACATATACCAGAATGGAGACAAATATACCAGAATAGGGTACATATAAAGTGATTGTAAGACGGACACTGGCATTATAAGATGGACCCCATTTAACATTAAAAATAATTTTTTTTCTCTTTTCCTTCACCAAATTTGGGG
Source organism: Allobates femoralis (assembly GCA_033576535.1). Classification (NCBI taxonomy): domain Eukaryota; kingdom Metazoa; phylum Chordata; class Amphibia; order Anura; family Aromobatidae; genus Allobates; species Allobates femoralis. The sequence goes on from JARQOC010000011.1 coordinate 182,429,563, forward strand.
GTGCGTCTTATAATCAGGTGCGTCTTATAAAGCAAAAATACGGTATCTCCAAAATCAATTAAAACACTGTGAAGAAAATTCCATTTCTCCAACATCAGATCTCCATTGCAACATTCTTCAAACCAGGTTAAATATTAAAACACTACTGTTTTCGGAATATGAAAAAATATGTAGATGCCCTAAAAAGTAGTAATTACTATTTGGTAAACAAACGCTGAAACCCAGGGGCACAAAACTGAAACAAGAATCAATAATAGGATCAGTAAAATTAAAACTCTGGTACTAGCTGTATCCATCCTGGTGAGATTATTTAGGCATTCACAGAATATCCTTAGGGTCTTTATAATCTCAATTTAGACTCGCAACTCCTCAACCTTCTAGTAAACTTATCAATGATTTCTTGTCCCAAATTAGCCTACCCACTATTTCAGAAAACAATTTCATCTAATCTCCCTCTTCACTGTGAAGAGGTCTCTGGAGTCATCAAAAATTTACAAGTAAAAAAAACCCTGCTAGACTGGTTTACCAACAAAATTTCAAATCATTTTCCCATCTTTTAGTCCCTCAGCTAGTTAGGATTTTTAATAAAGCGGCCACTATAGGGAATTTTCCTAGAGAAATGCTCCAGGCCGCAATTATTCTTATACCCAAGCCTAAAGGGGACCTAGTCAAAAATTATAGACCCATCTCTTTATTAATGTTGCCATCAAAATCTTTTCAAAATGAATAGCGAACAGACTAAAAAATATCCTTCCCAACATTATTTCAAATGATCAGCTAGGTTTCATCTCAGGCCATCAAACATCATATGGCACTTGTAGGACCTTCATTCCTAATTAGCATAATGAAAAATGCAAAAGAACCCACCTTACTCCTCACCCTTGATGCCGAGAAGGCCCTTGATAGAATTAATTGGGAATATTTATCAGTCACTCTTTGTAAATTTGGCCTTAACGAGCAAACAGTAAATTCTATTTTGGCGCTTTATTCCTCCCCTTCTGCAAGAATTTACGCTAACAGCCATTTGTCCAAACTGTTTGATATTACCGATGGTTTGCTGCATGGATGCCCCCTTTCACCCCTTCTATGTGCTATGTTAACGGAACCCCTTGCCGAACACTTTAGAAAAAATCAATCAATCAAAGGAGTCTCAACAATAGACCATTCAAAATTGCTACTTGCTAGACACACTATATCCTCTTTCATATCACCCATTAGTACACTCTTTATTATCCCGACCTGATGCTGCAAAACATATGGTCCTCTTTGGCATGTCCACATATTTTTAATTTAGATTGACATGTCGTATTTCATGTCATGTATGTGTATTATGAAATAAGAGCTGTATAAAAAAATCAACTGTGTTTTATAAACATTTATTGTGGACCAACCCCTTTAATAATGGTGTCCTTTAGTGTGAAACATTTGTTTTATATAATGTAAACGTTGAGATGAGAATCCGATCATGGCTAAATGAGTTGTCCACTACAGGAGAATGAGCTGTGGCAGGTGAGGGGTGACAACTGATATGCTTCTCATGGACCAGCCCATTCCTTTTGACCTATGTCTGTCTTTCCTGTTTTGTCAGTTTTTATCTCTGCACGTTTCCAGTTTTCATTAAACGATTTCATTGAACAGATCAATCAATTGTGTGGAGGAAGAACCTGTACCTCTCAATCTGGAGGAATCAGAAGGCCAGGGATCAGATGATGCACCCAGCCCCACAACTTCAGATCCAGCAAATAGTAGCAAGCAAAAGACAGACACTGATCAAGGAGGTACAATACCATGCTAAGAAGAAAAAAAAAAGTTTTCAAAGGAACTTTCCTTCATTTTAACTCTTCAGTCTCTATTGGTATCACTTTGCAGCTGCATTCAATCTCCCTGTTAATGGCTGTGGTGACTGACTCCAGATATTTGAGAGGGGGCATGGGACCCTACTGAAACTTTACAAAGTTGTGTACAATTATGAATGAATCAAAAATAAGTTTGTAGTTGAAGATGCAATCAGCAAAGCACAAACTGTTTGGTAAAAGTAGTGCTGACTGCATCACTTATCATTTTAGGACAATACCTATAAATGAAATAAATTCCAAGTTATCTGTACATTAGGCTTGTTTCAATAGCCACAATCAATCAAAAGGTATTAGAGGAATGTAATATCAGAAAATGACCTACTCTTTAAATCAGGTTATTAGCATTCAGGGTTTTAGTTCTCTTTAATTTTTCATGTCACAATTAAAAAAAAAAGAGTATTGAGTGGGGGGGGGGGGATGGTAAAGGGTGGAGATAAATTTATTTCTAGTCCTTGTTGGTTGGTTGCTGTAATCGGTAGGCAACAAAGTAGCCTGGATCTTTAAGAAGTGGTGTATTTTAAGGTCTTTTTGTTAGCTAACGTTTCATGTGGTCAATTTTTTTTAATTTGGATTTTTATCTACATGGTCAAATAGAATAAAAAAGGGGAGACCTAAGTGCAATAAAGTTGGGATAGCAACACATGTTATACATATAGTTACAATAAAGTATACAAATATTGTGTTCTATTAATCATTAGGGTTTCCCTTTGAACCATCTTTACCACATTGCTAGATCTCCGAATTAACTATGCTTTTCTCTCAATTTTTCAGAATGCAGCAACAGCGTCTCCGGTGAAGAATTTGAGCTGGTGCATGCATGGTAGAAGCAATGGTCAATCTTCAGTGATCCAAGCTTTGAAAGCCATATATTTTACTTTCACTTGGACGTGATTTGGATGTGTATGCAGGTCATACTGAATTACCATCCAGTGATACAACCCTTCCTCCCCATTTTTGTACAACTGCGAAGCACAACAGCGTTGGCCTATAAATGAAATGTGACCATAAAATTCTATTTTTCATGTCATGCACACTCTTCATCATTTTTTTCATAAAGCTTAAAGTTACGCCTGGCAGTTTTATAACTCAATGTAAGATGCTAAGAGTTAACTCTTCATTGATGGAACTTTGTAATAGTAATGTATACTGTGGCCTTTGTAATACAATCTCCAAAGGGACCTGTCATCTGAAATTTTATAGCAGGTAATTCAGATATTATATAAAACAATATCTATTATACATTACTCTCCTCAAACATGTTTTTATTGTGATGTGTTTTGTGTGATGTGAATGTATGTTGTCTTTTTTCCCTATCGTACCTGTACTCTTAAGTGAGTTTTTGTCACCAAATATCACAAGGGTTGTGCACATGGACTGTAATTTCCATCTTTTAATATGTGTATTTATTAAAATCACTTAAGTATTGTATATGTACAAGACATAATTTATGCCATGTGATAATCCTCACAGTTCAAATTTTTTTTTATATTTTTAGAAAAAAATCTGATTATTAATACAGGTTAAGAATGCGATATGCAGAGTCCTTTACGATATTCAGCTTGCACCTCCCGCAACCAATATGTCTAAGATTGTGTAAAAATTTCCAGCTTGAAGGACGAACTGACACTTAGAGGAAGAATAATCAGATTTTTTTTTTTTTTTGTAGAAATTAATGTAGGTGAATATCATTATATGTAATCTATTACCTCTACACATGTTTTTTTTTCTTGTTTTTCTCTGCTTTGAAAAAAATAGATTTCTTCCTTAAGAGAATATGATTTTTGTTGTTCGTGTTCCGTATTTTTAATATATATTTAGTTTACACTTCCTTCTTTTTTTTGTTTTGGAAAACATGTGAGGTACAAAACTGATGACAAAAAATGTGTATGTGGTAACTCAATTCACCCAAGCATTTGTTTTGTATGATAGTTTGTAAAAAAAAAAAGAAAAAGATAAAAATAAAATAAGACATTTTGAGGAAAAAATGTAATAAAAAACATGCAAATGGAACCAGCTGTATAGATCTGCAATAGTCTATTTATTTCAGAACTATTTAACTTTTTGTATCTTGGAAATAAAAGTGCTTAGTTTTATTTCCGTAATGTCGAAATTAAAATCTTCCTTTGTAGAAACTATTTTGGCTTCACTTTGTTTTATTTTGCCAATTTCTGAAGTGTGTACAGTCAATTTTTTTATGGAATACTGCATTTATTTAATTTTTTATTATCACTGCTCGGTTTAGTTTTCAATGTAAGATGTGTACAGAAAAAAATGTTGTATATGATTGAATGTGATAGATTATAGAAAAAAAATATAGCATATGAGAAAAAATATTAAGGGACATGCAAGTAATTAGGATCACAAAGAGATTAATATATATTATATATGCATGTATATATATTTCTCCTTCGCATCATTGGGGACACAGGACCATGGGTGTATGCTTTCCTTCCACTAGGAGGCAACACTAAGTAAAGATAAAATTTAAGTAGTCGTCCATGAGGTATACATCCACCAGTAGCAGTTTTATCTTAGTGTCGCAAGGAGGCACATGTGCTCTGTTTATCAAACCACATTTACGCTTTTTATCTTAATTTTTTTCTTTTTACTTTTACCGTATATACTCGTGTATAAGCCGACCCGTGTATAAGCCGGCCCCCCAACTTTTGCCCCCAAAACCTGGGAAAACCTATTGACTCGTGTATAAGCCGAGGGTGGACCCCAGCACAAGTATACAGCCCCCAGCAGTGTGGTATACAGCAGCCTCCCCAGTGGTAGTATACAGCAGCAGCCCCAGTGGTATATACAGCAGCAGCACCAGTGATAGTATACAGCAGCCCCAGAGGTATATACAGCAGCCCCAGTGGTAGTATACAGCAGCAGCCCCAGTGGTAGTATACAGCAGCAGCCCCAGTGGTAGTATACAGCAGCAGCCCCAGTGGTATATACAGCAGCAGCCCCAGTGGTAGTATACAGCAGCAGCCCCAGTGGTATATACAGCAGCAGCCCCAGTGGTAGTATACAGCAGCCCCAGTGGTAGTATACAGCAGCCCCAGAGGTATATACAGCAGCCCCAGTGGTAGTATACAGCAGCAGCCCCAGTGGTATATACAGCAGCAGCCCCAGTGGTAGTATACAGCAGCCCCAGTGGTATATACAGCAGCAGCCCCAGTGGTAGTATACAGAAGCCCCAGAGGTATATACAGCAGCCCCAGTGGTAGTATACAGCAGCAGCCCCATTGGTAGTAAACAGCAGCAGCCCCAGTAGTATATACAGGCCCCCCCATCAGTATACAGCCCCCCCTTACTGCCTCAATCCTGTAAAAGAATACATTATTATACTTATCCCTGCCGCTGTCCCGCTGCCACTATCCCGCCGCTGCCATCGCGCTCCTCCGTCTTCATCCAGCGTCTTCCGGCTTCCTCCTCTGGCGCACAGACAATGACGTCATTGCCTGCGCCCACCGGAGGAAGCCGGAAGAAGCCGGATAAAGACGAAGGAGCGCGATGGCGGCGGCGGGACACGCGGCAGCGGGACAGCGGCAGGGATAAGTATAATAATGTATTCTTTTACAGGATTGAGGCAGTAAGGGGGGAGCCTGTATACTGATGGGGGGGGCTTGTATACTGTATACACTGTATACAGTGTATACAGTGACTCGTGTATAAGCCGAGGGGGGGACTTTTCAGCCCAATTTTTGGGCTGAAAAACTCGGCTTATACGTGAGTATATACGGTATTTTAATTTTAATTTTGTACAACAGACGGCTCCCTTAAGGGCGCCGCTCTCCTTTAACAAGGGTATCGCACGAGGCAACACGCATCCCTTATAGGGGCGACGGATTCCTTAAGGGCTCCCGTTTCCCCACTCAACCACAGGACCAGCCCTGTAGCATTTTTTCTTCCCTGCTGCACAGCAGTCTGTCACATCCTCGGGGACGCAACCCCAGGAGGATCCACAGAAATTCAGCTGGCAGCTACACACATCTCTCTGCATCTTCCTGCAGAAAGCAACAAGCCAAGGAGTGTAACCGGACCCTCTCACCTCCTCCATTTAAGGAGCAGGCGTTTAAGGGCTCAGTTCATAGCACCACACGGTGCTAAGCAAGAGCATGCTGCTGCAGGCAGCCACCATACCCCCAGATTCCGGTGTCCCATCCTGCTGCAGCGGCTCCATGGCAGGACGCACACCACTGGGATGGTCAGGGTGCATATCCGGGGCATGGGGATGGAGCATAGAAGCAGACTGCCCCACAAGTATCGCGGCCCTCACCATGCATCGGGGCCCATGATAAATCCAGGCCCTGGTCTGAGCTTTCAACGCAGCATCGCCTAACCTATGATTGGCAGCCGAAGCTACCAATCATACACACCAACCCGCCCACTGAGCTAACTCATGGCCGTGTCACTGGCCTCACTCCCCGCCCACCGTTGCGTCACCAGCCTCACTTCCTGCCCACTCTCCATGATGCGTGGCAATGGGCAGCAGACTGCACACGCCCCCAATGATGTGCATTAGCGACACGCCCCTCGGTGCGAGTCACATCGCACACTGGCCAATAAAGGGGGCACACAGCTAAGCCACACTTCTGAAGCGGCACAAACTTTCAAAGCACACACAGAATTACATTTGGAGCATGGAAGCAACCCCCCCTACAAAGTGAGGGAAGTCCCAAATCACTACATTACCTGCTGCCCCTATGCCCCTTCCCGCCCACATGGTGACTAGCACAGTGGGCTGGCACCACAGAGCCCTTTCTCCACACTCCTCTGAAGTGAGAGCTCCTCTGCCCAGCACCTGTGCAGGCGAAAGTGGACACAGGATCGGGGTAAACTCCATTGGGAGACACTCCTTCCTGCAGCATTTCACCCCCACTCCACACCGTTGTCTGCCTTTGCTTATAGAAGCAAACGCTCAATACACTGCAGTACCACATTGCTTTGTAATTTGGTACACTATGGCAAATCCAAAAGAAATAACAAAACCAACACAGGGGTCAATGCATCATGCTTCAACTGCCAGACTGCACTCCCACGGGGATACGTTTCACAACTTTGCCTAAATTGCGAACCCCAATGCCCCATGAAGCTTGCCACTGATGCAACACCCAATACTTCTGACACTCCTGCGTGGGCCCTGGCACTGACTCAATCGGTAGACTTATTAGCCAGAATAGTGCAGTCGTTCCCCGTTCCCCATACAGCCAGTGCCACCAATCGAGACCGCTTTCACTCTCCCCCCATCAGGCCCCTCACATGGGGATGGGCTGACAGGCAGGGAATGTCCCCAGTTTAGGGTCCCCCCCCCCTGGGCAACCAGGAGACGGACCCATACAAGTCCATTCCATGCACACACTCACCACGTCACCTATAGGTGTCACATTTTGCTCTCCGTCACCCGAAGACCAGCCTGAGTTACTCTCCGAAGAGGAACTCTGAGTCAGAATTGTCCCAGGACCAGGAGACAACAGACACCCAGGCAATGGTTGACAACACTAAAGATCAATGATGACCCTACCACTGACCCAGAGCACCTTTACAAAGACAAAACGCTTGTGTTGAGTCTTCTCAAATCATCCCGAATTTAGAGACATAATCCGGCGACATTGGGAGTGCCCAGACAAGCGATTCGCAGGTCATAGACCTATTAAAGCTAAATATCCCTTTGCTTCAGGCCTACGTAAAGAATGGACTGAATCGCCAGCTTTTGACCCCCCAATATCAAGTTTAGCTAGCAGGACCCTCCTAACACTCTGATAGCTCATCTATCAAAGACCCCAACGACCGCCAAATAGACAACCTAGCACGCTCGGTCTTTTGAAACCTCAGGAGCATCCCTTTCCTCCTTCGCAATGGCGTGGGTCACAACAGCCATGGTATCTTAGACAAATACCCTACGTGCAATTTTGCAAAACCTCGACCTCCCCCAAGATGCAACGGCGCTATTCGGCCACCTCTCAGTGGCTGGGTAGTACCTCTTGCGTCCTTAGACACTGCCAACTGCTCTACGTTGGCAGCATCGAACACCATCTCCATTTGCTGAACACTCTGGCTCAGAGGATAGCACATGGACTCCACATCTAAAAGATCCTTCATTACCCTACCCTACCAGGGTGGTCGCCTATTCGGGAAAAAGCTAGACCAACTTATCTCCGAAGCCACAAGATGTAAAAACAAATTTCTGCCCCAGCAAAAGCTTAAGCGGCCCTTTCGCCACCTAAAACAGCAAATTTGAACACAAGCTGCTATTACATATTTTATACTCCGAATCTAATATACTTTTATGTACACACTTTTTAAACCACGTTTTTTGATATTTGTAATAAATGGTTTTAAGAAATTATACATATAGTTTAGAGTCTTCCCTACCTTAAATAAGTGTGAAGGCAAGCGCTAGGTCTGTAATCATCGGGATACAAGATAGAGTTCTCATCCCGACCCCCCCCCCAGCTCATTTTTTCCTGTCGCGTCCCCCCCAAACCAAACGCTCACCCGTTCTTCAAAGCCATCAATTCCCTTCTCAAAACTGGTGTCCATAGCACCAGTACCAGAAACCAAAAAGTTAAGAATAATGTTCAACCCATTTTGTCGTCTCGAAAAAAAACAGAACAGTATGCCCCACCCTAGACCTCAAAATCCTCAACAAATTCATAGGTCTGACAATTCAGAATGGAATCTCTGTGCTCAGTAATCACGTCAATGGAAAAAGGGGAGTTCCTAGCAACCATCGACATCCAAGATGCATATCTCCACATTCCCATTTTCCTCCCGCATCAAAAGTATCTGCGGTTTGCCATTCATAAACGCTACTTCCAATTCATCACGCTGTCTTTCAGCCTTGCAACTGCACCCAGAGTCTTCATGAAAATCATCGCGGCTGTCATGACTATCCTCCATTCGCGGGGCCTGCTTGTCCTGCCTTATCTAGATGACCAGCTAATCAAGGGACCATCTTTTCAGGCCTACCTCGACAGTGTCAGAATAACATCGGACGCGCTCTCTTGCCTAGGTTGGCTCATAAACTTAGACACATCACTCCCAACACCGGCCCAAAAAATGGCCTTTCCAGGCATGACCTTTGACACTGCATGCGGGCTAGTTATACTCCCTCGAAACAAGGCCACGGCCATTCACAAAGGACTTCGCACTCTTTGCGGTCGACCACCTCAATCTATCCACTTTGGCATGGGGGTCCTAGGCAAAATACTAGCAGTAATGGAAGCAGTTCCCTTCGCTTAGCTACACTTATGACCTTTGCAGTTTTCCCTCCTTTTGACTGGGGACAAAAGTCCCTTCAGCCTCAACCGCAGGCACTGACTACTTCCGCAAGTCAAAAAGGCACTCAACTGGTGGACACAGCCATCATCACTCACACAGAGAAAATCCTTTCTCCGAGTCCAATGGCTAGTTGTCACCACCGACGCCAGTCTACTCGGCTGGGGGTCTGTCTATCGACAACACAAGGCGCTGGATGTCCCAGGAGTCACACCTCCCAATCAACATTCTGGAGCTATGGGTGATTCGCCTAGCACATCAACATTTCCACCACCTTCTAGTCTGTCGCCCCATCTGCATTCAATCAGACAACGCAACAGTAGTTGCGTACATCAATCACCAGGGTGGCACACGCAGCAAAGCTTGCAATGTGCGAAGTGAAACATATCATCCGCTGGACCGAAACAACACAGTCACTCATATCAGCAGTCCACATCCTGGGAGTGGACAACTGGGCTGCAGACTTCCTAAGCCGCCAAGGACTGGCCTCAGGAAAATGGTCCCCCCATCCAGAAGTTTTTCTACAAATTTGTCGGCGCTGCGGAACCCCCGATGTGGATCTAATGCCATTGAGGCTAAACGCAAAAGTCTCTGCCTTTGTAGCCAGGTCCTGAGACCCTCTAGCGCTCTGAGTAGACTTATTGGTCCTTCCATGGCGCCAATTCCAACTCCCATACATCTTTTCCCCACTGCCGTTGATTTTGCGAGTAATCAAAGATCAAAACGGAAGGAGTCCCAGCAATACTCATTGCCCCAGACTGGCCACAACAAGCGTGGTATGCAGACCTCATGCAGCTTGTCCTCAACGTGCCCTGGCAACTCCCAAACCGACCGGACCTCTTAACCCAGGGCTCCATTTGCCACCAGGACTCGGGGGCCCTGTCTTTAAAGGTGTGGCTGCTGAATCCTGGGTCCTGACCCAGGCAGGCTTTTCACCAGGGGTCATAGCCACCATGGTTAATGCCCCCGAACAGCTCCCTTCTGTAAAACTAAAGCGCTCTTCGTCATCCCCGATGGACCTAGAAAAGGAATGGCGGCTCCAAAATCTACATTAACAAGGTGGATCCACTCGGCATTCCAGGAGTCTTATCGCGTCATAAACAAGCCAGTACCTGCAGGGATAAAAGCTCACTCAACTCAATCAGTGCCCGGTCTTAGGGTCCTTTTGGTCCGGACTGATAGAATTAATCAAAGAAATTACTGGAGAAATAATTCAAATAAAAACATCTCAGGTAATCCTACACGTGGGTATGAATAGGTTACCAAAACAAATGAGAGGTATTGTTTCGCATGTGTTAATAGCCGCTCGTATGACGGTAGCAACCAAATGGAAAGAGGTCAATCCTCCTCTTATAAAAAATGTAATAGAGAGGGTAAACATACAGTGTCAAAATGAAATGATGTTATACCAATCTAGATCCAGAGGAGAGGAAATCCGAAAGATGTGGAGACCATGGGTGATGTGTAAATATTATAAAGGTTAATTTATAAAAGAGTGTATCTGCTTTTGTAATATTGCGAACAAGGGTGTTTTTTTTTTTTTTTTTTTTTTTTTTTTTTGTTTTTTTTTTTTGTTTTGTGTGTTTAGTTTTTTTTGTTACTTGTACAGGAAATTCCAAATAATGGGGATTTTGTAGTGTCTTGTATTATATTGTGTTGGAATGTATTTTTTTTCTTGTGTGTATTGTTAAGGAGGAAAATTAATTAAAAAAAAAAAAAAAAAAACTCAATCAGTGGGTGCCTCATGGGCCATTTAACATCAAGTCTCAGCAGCTCAAGTTTAAAAAGCTGCAGCGTGATCCAGCCTGCACACCTTCACTAAACACTACCACATCCACACTCGTCCTCTGCAGATGCAAGCCTAGGGAGAAAAATTTTGCAAGCAGCAGTCGCACATCTGTAAGCGGCTGTTGCATGATACACAACCGCTACTCAGCTAATTCCCACCCAGGGACTGCTTTAGGATGCCCTATGGTCAGATTTTTGTATACTCTTCATAAAATCCTTTTCTCAGAGTTCATCATTAGGGACACAGCACCCACCCTAGCTTCCTTCTATAGCCTACACATAGCTTTGGACTAAGTCTTTTTGTACCTTATTACGTGAACATGTTCTCCTACTGCTTTAGTACTGAACTGGCTTCCTAATCCTACTGGTGGGTGTATACAGTATGGAGGAGGATTTAAATGTTATTTTTTTAGTGTCGCCTCCTAGTGGCAGGAAGGCATAAACCCATGGTCCTATGTCCCCCAATGATGAACTCAGAGAGTAGGATTTTACGGTGAGTACACAAAATCCCTATATATAATTTTTTTTCTTTTCCCCCCCCCCCAGAATTGGTCAATTTTGTGTAGAAAATAATATATTTTCATTTTTTTTTTGTTTGTGTATATTTTTTACGCAGAATTGATGTCTTAAACTCATTCTGGAACCCACACACATATATAAATAATATATATCAATCAGTATATATTAATGTGATTTAAATTAACGCGCGTTTGTACACTACCATTGAAACGTTTGGGGTCATTTAGAAATATCCTTATTTAAAAAAAAAAAAAGCACTTTTTTTTCAATGAAGCTAACATTAAATGAATCAGAAACACACTATATACATTGTTAATGTGGTCAATGACTATTCTAGATGCAAACGTCTGTTTTTTAATGCAATAGTTCAAGAAAAAAGAGTGCACTCACCCATCTGGTGCTGTTCAGGAATTTATTCCTTATTCAATCAGGGTTCCATACAGTGCAAGGGAGGGGACTTGAAGGGATGCCAGACGACAGCCCATTTCGCGCCCTAAGTGGCACTTCTGCTGGTCCGACCAGCAACCTGTGGGAGGGGCTTCAGGAAGCATGGGGGGAAATTTCTCAAGATTGTCAGCAAATTAACAGCTAGAATGCTAAAGGTCATTGCAGCAATGCTGTAATTGCTGCAAAGGGAGCATTCTTTGATGAAAGCAAAGTTTGAAGGAGAAAATTATTTAAAATTATTTAAAATAAAAATCATCATTTCTAACCTTGTCAATGTCTGGAATATATTTTCTATTTATTTTGAAACTCATTTGATTAATAAAAGTATGAGTTTTCATGGAAAACACAATTATCTGGGTGACCCCAAACGTTTTTATTGGTAGTGTATAATTTCTATTTTTGTACATATATTTTTTTATTACACAGTAGAATTAATCTTTTTTACCCATTCTGGAAAAACTAAATACATAGGATGTCCCCTTTCACTCCTCCTATTTGCCATGTTAATGGAAGCCCTTGCCGAACACTTTACAAAAAATCAAGCAATCAAAGCAATCTCCTCAACCAATCGCTAGTTCAAAATTAGCTTATTCAATGATGATATCATCCTGTCTTTGTCAGATCCTTTAAACTCTGTTTGGGAATCAATGCAACTCTTAAAAGACTTTGCCAAAGTGTCTTACTGTAAAATTAATATGGAAAAATCCAAAATAGTTTACTTTAGCATAAACGCCAAATTTGAAAAAAAAAAAAATACCGTAATCAGACATCTCAGCTTTTGAGGAGGACTATTCCATTCCCTATCTTGGCATTGAATTAACCAGACACTTTAATATGATTAAAAGTAACCATAAGTAAAACATAATTAAAGTAATCCAATGAGATCTAAATAGTTTTTCAAAAAGCAACCTTTCCTTGTTTGGTAGGATAACTTCCTTTAAATTCACCACATCTTTAGAGCTGTCTTTCTCCATATCCCTACTAAATTTTTTAATAAAAAAAAATCAAATCCGTTCTAAATAACTTTTAGCCAAAAGACAATGAGAGTTGCCATTAACACGTTAATGAAAAATAAGTTAAGTGAACGCCATACTCTTCCCAACATCATGAACAACTTCTTTTCTGTCTTAATCAAAGTCAAAACTGGCTAAAAGACTACCCCAACTCAGCATGAGCAGAATTAGAAACTACTTTAAACAATAATCCACTAAATTCTTTAATTGTAAAGCATATTTTTAACACTCATCTAAATCTCCACCAGTCACCAACTCTCTCTGCTACCATTTTCGCATGGAGGAGGCTATAGCCACCTCCAATAATTGGGCTTCTAAATATGAACAAATTAAACATTTCTCATTGTCCTTTTGTAAACTTGCTTTCTGAGACAAATGTACCTGCCTCCTGTATAACCAATAAATTGAGTAAAATTAAAGACTGTCATAATGGAAAATAATTTTATTCCTTTTACGCCCTCAAAACCATCTACAGTCTTCCAGATTCAGATTTCTACATAGGTCTCTCAAAAGGATAATTTCAGCCTTGCTTCAAAACAAACATCCATTAAGTGAAGCTATCAGCGCTCTCTTCTGTAATTTTGACAATTTGGAAAACCAAAGATGTGTAGGATTACTTCAATAAAGATTTAACTCTAGATAAGAAAACATTCATGACCTCAAGGCAAAGGGACCTAAAAAAAAAATCTTTCTCTTTGGAACATTGGACAAATTAGTTAAGATACTCATCAAGCATTTGCCTTACTCTCCATGAGTCCTTCTTTAAAACCTTCTCTAGGTGGTATTTTACTCTTGAAAAAGTAGCCAAAGTTTCCAATAAAAGTTTTCCTGTATGCTGGAAAAGTTATGGGAATGGGGAGATATACTCCTCTTCTGGAAATGTCCCAAATTAAGTAGCTTTTGGAAGGATGTCAACTCCTTAACACAATCCTTAAAAAAAATAGCTATCTCGTTCCAAATGACACTTCTCTGCTGGACTTAGATTACATTAATCCTGTATTTAAACATTCATTAATACATATTTTCTTAATTGTTAATTTTATTGCAGCCAGGTGAAAAAGCACCACCTTGCCCACTATTTCAGAAACTTTTGTAGCTATGTCCCTTACGCAACACCTATGAAAAAAAACATGCTATTTGTAACAACCATTACTCCATCCTACTACAAAAGGGGGGAACCGTGGAATAATCTTCTCAAAAATCCCTTTAAAGACATTATTTGACTTTTCCACCAATCTTTAGTCCACTTGCATTTATTACAGTTCCTACACCCAATCACTAAAAAGTATATCCTTGCATATTCTGTCTCTAAGTAGATATATATTATAATGTGGTGTTTAGGTGTATGAACTTGTTATCGCAACTAATATTTCAGATTTGAATTTGATATTGTTCTCCCTCTAATGACCCTCTCCTTATCCCCTTAATATCCCACATATAACTACTTAATTCTTACACCCCCATCCATTCTCCCTCTCCCTTAGGATTCGTTATATACCGTATATACTCGTGTATAAGCCGACCCCCCTACTTTTGACCCCAAAACCTGGGAAAACCCATTGACTTGCGTATAAGCCGAGGGTGGACCACAGCACAGGTATACAGCCCCCAGCAGTGTGGTATACAGCAGCCTCCCCAGCAGTGTGGTATACAGCAGCCTCCCCAGCAGTGTGGTATATACAGCACCCTCCCCAGCAGTGTGGTATATACAGCAGCCTCCCCAGCAGTGTGGTATATACAGCAGCCTCCCCAGCAGTGTGGTATATACAGCAGCCTCCCCAGCAGTGTGGTATATACAGCAGCCTCCCCAGCAGTGTGGTATATACAGCAGCCTCCCCAGCAGTGTGGTATATACAGCAGCCTCCCCAGCAGTGTGGTATATACAGCAGCCTCCCCAGCAGTGTGGTATATACAGCACCCTCCCCAGCAGTGTGGTATATACAGCAGCCTCCTCAGCAGTGTGGTATATACAGCAGCCTCCCCAGCAGTGTGGTATATACAGCACCCTCCCCAGCAGTGTGGTATATACAGGCCCCCGATCCCCCCCCCGCCCCGTAGTATATACAGGCCCCCGTAGTTGATACAGGCCACCCGATCCCCCCCCCCCCCCGTAGTATATACAGGCCCTCCGATTCCCACCCTCCCTGTAGTATATACAGGCCCCCCGCGCTCTATATACAGGCCCCCGGTTGCAGCCACAGACCTGTAAGAGAATCGCTTTCATACTTACCCTCCTCGCTGTCATCGCGCGTCCTCGTCTCCTTCCCGCTTCTACCCGGCGCATCCACAATGACGTCATTGTGGACGCGCCGGGTAGAAGCGGGAAGGAGACCGGAGGAGCGCGGGCAACAGCGAGGAGGGTAAGTATGAAAGCGATTCTCTTACAGGTCTGTGGCTGCAACCGGGGGCCTGTATATAGAGCGCGGGGGGCCTGTATATACTACAGGGAGGGTGGGGGGGGCCTGTATATACTACAGGGAGGGTGGTGGGGGCCTGTATATACTACGGGGGGGGGGGATCGGGGGCCTGTATATACTACGGGGCGGGGGGGGATCGGGGGGCCTGTATAAACTACTGGGGGAGCGCAATGTAATATGCACGGCTCCCCCTGCCGCTGATGGACAGGGGGATGCCGTGCATATTGCATTGCACTAATGAGCGGCCCCACGTGACTGGCCGCTCATAGTGCAGCCTCCCCCTGCCTCCTCCAGCCCCCGGACACCGCCCCCCCCCCCCCACTCAACCGTATAGTGACTCGTGTATAAGCCGAGGGGGGCACTTTTCAGCACAATTTTTGTGCTGAAAAACTCGGCTTATACACGAGTATATACGGTAATTTTTAAATACAAACGTCTGTACATTTCAGTTTTCAAAATCAATAAAAATCATATAAATAAAGCTCTTGACTGGTTCTCTTTAAAGGCATTGTCCTCTATTTGGTCAACCCCTTTTTTTCCCCATTATGTTCCCCAAAATAACATACCTATGCTCACCTACTGCACCAGTGCTGTTCCAGAAGTACCGGCACTAGATCTCTCAGGGTTTGAATGACATTGTCATGCGATCCCTGTGGCGAACCAACAAATCGGACTTCCAGTGAAGGTGAGAACAGACTTCTGGCTTCCTCTAAGTGTTAATTATATCAAGGTGAGCGAAATGGCCACTGATGGGCCACCAAGATCATGTGACATGATGTCACATAAGCACATGGAGAGCCAGTGTCGGCACTGTAGAGGAGTATACAGTAAGGCTACATTCAGACTGTCTGTTTTTTGCAGTGCACTGCAGAAAATGGATCACTCAAATGACATCCCAGCAAAGTCGATAGGTTTTCATTTTTGCCATTCAGACTGTGCTCTTTTAAAGTGATCTGTTGTTTTCACTTTAGGAAAAGTTTAGAAAAGTTTTTCTCCTGCGTTTTTCCTATAGGAGCACTTCAAAATGGGGGAAAAAACCGTCGCACTAAAAAACATTAAAAAAAAAATCCATGAATTGATCCTTTTTTTTTTTTTTTTTTTTTTTTTTTTTCTTTACCATTCAATAAATAATGGATCCAATTTTTCAGCAGAATTCAACAAAAACGCAGCTCTAAACAGAGAAAAAAAAACTGTCTGAATGTAGCCCAAGTGTTATCTTTTGAGGGCAGAGAGAAAAGTAATTGAGAAGGAGTTGTCAGAGTGGTTGACAACCCCTTTAAGATTGTACATATAGCTACCATATTTGCATGTAATTTTTTTCCAACAAGTCTTTAAATGCCTCTCAAAACCTTAGATAAGACGATGCTCAGATTAAGCCGATAAAAGGTAAACAGTAATACAGCAGGAGAAGCCAAGTGTTTTGGACATTTAGAGAAACCATTAATCATGTTGCTCCTTTTTTAATCTATCCCTCGAAGTACTTACAGGCCATATTGGGAATAGCATTCATCCTATGTAACAGAACATTATATCTTAAAATAAAACATCTGGCCGGCAGATGTACAACAGTAAAGATAAATTTACATTAAGTGGATAACTAAGGGAAAAGAGAATATTGAGTCCTAAATCTGACTGCATACTGTTCTGATCAATGCTACACTTGCACAATAGCTTAAAGTTTAGATTGTTTAAAGGGGTTCACTAGTTTTAGAAATACACTTTTAAGGGTAGTGCATTTTTGGTTCGTAAACAGGGGCCACTTTTTTAAACAAAAAAAAAAAACCTCAGGTTTGTGCATTACCTGATTGGTAATACACAAACACCTGATTGGTGTAACTCAACTCAATGGAGCTGTGGAGCAATTTCCTTCCTAACTTAGGGTCCCCAAACTTTGGTTCACAACGGTCTTCTAGCTTGGTGTGTAAACACCATGTCTAGCAAACAGCTAGGTAGAGCAGGTCTACCTGTGACTTTTGTAAATAGCCCCTCACAGAAGAGCAGATCTAAATGGGGGTAAGGTACAAGCTCCTAGATGTATACTGTATGTGTAATTTCTGTGGAACAGTTTTGGCTGTCATCATACCATTAACAAAAGGCTCTGGCTGCCAACACTGAATGGGTGGGATGTGACTTGCGACCCTCCCTCAGAGCTTGTTGTGGTTCGCAACCCTCCCTCAGAGCTTGCTATGGCTCGCAACCCTCAGAGCTGGATGTAGCTTGTGACCCTCCCTTAGAGCTGGATGTAGCTTGCAACCCTCCCTCAGAGCTGTATGTGGCTGGCGAATCTCCCTCAGAGCTGGATGTGACTCGTGACCCTCTCTCAGAGCTGAATGTGGCTCGTGACCCTCCCTCCAAGCTGGTTGTGGTTTATGACCCTTCTAAGCCAGATGTGGCTCGTAATCATCTCTCTGAGCTGAATGTGACTCCCAACTGTTTTCAGAGCTGAATGTAGCTTGTGACCCTTTCTCAGAGCTAAATGTGTGTATCAAGGTCAGAAAGGTTGGGGAGCTCGGTCATGTTCCTCAAGATTACTGCAGTTTATAGCTCTTTATACAGTGTGAGGATTGTGACAAGCAAACTGCACCATGCCAATGTAGTAACTTGCTTTGCTGATTTTCCCCTACATGACTTCTCATAATAGCTGTTTATTGGTTGGTAGACTTCAAAGAAAAGAAAAAAAAACACCCAAAACTTTACAATTCACCATCACACTCTATCCTCTTTCATATCACCTATTACTGTACTCTTCGTTAACCAGACTTGATAGATGCTGCAAAACAGTTGGTCTTGTTTGGAATGTCCACATGTTTAATTTTGATTCACATCATGTCATGTTTCATGTCATGTATGTGTATTATGGAGTAAGAGCTGTATAAAAAAAACAACTATTTAATAAACATTAATTGTGAATCAACCCCTTTAATAATGGTGTCTGTTAAGGGCCTGTCACACGCGTCAATATCGCCTGCACGATATCGGCTGCACGTGACGTTGCAGCGATATTGACGCGTGTGACATACTGAATCAACCAGCGATAAATCGCTGGTTGATGATCGCCAGGTTTTAGAATCTGTCCTAAAACCTGGCGATTGTCGCCCGGTGTACACGCAGCATCGCTGCGTGTGACACCGGGAGTAGCGATATTCCAGCTCCCAGCGCCTCTCACAAGCGCTGGGAGCTGGTAACTAAGGTAAACTGCGGGTATCTAGGCAGCGCGCGCTGCCTAGATACCCGACGTGTACCTTAGTTACCAGCCTCCTCCGCTCACCGGCTGGTATCTAAGGTACACAGCGGGTAACTAGGGTCCCTAGTTACCCGCTGTGTACCTTAGATACCAGCCGGTGAGCGGAGGAGGCTGGTAACTAAGGTACACGTCGGGTATCTAGGCAGCGCGCGCTGCCTAGATACCCGCAGTTTACCTTGGAGACCAGCCTGCTCCCGCTTCCAGCAGCCTGGCAGCGGGAGCAAGACATCGTGGAAACGATATTTAAATCGTTTCCACGATGTTTCTGATCAATTGATCGTTGGTGAGTCTGTCTGTGTGACAGCTCACCAGCAATCAGCCGTCAATGTCGTCAGCGATCATCTCGCTGACGACATTGACGCGTGTGACAGGCCCTTTAGAGTGCAACATTTGTTATATAAAGTAAATCCTTGTAGAGGAGAATTAATCTGATCATGGTTAAAAGGCTTGTCCACTACAGGACAATGAGCTGAGACAGGTGGGAGGGGGTCAACTGATATGCTTCTCCTGGAACAGCACCATTCCTTTCGACCTATGTATGTCTCTCCTGTTTTGGTAGTTTTTATCTCCGCACACTCCCAGTTTTCATTAAACACTTTCATTGAATAGATCAATCAATTCAGAGGAGAAAGAACCTGCTGTACCTCTCAATCTGGAGGAATCAGGTGGTCAGGGATCAGATGATGCTCCCAGCCGCCCCACAGCTTCAGATTCAGTAAATAGCAAGCAAAAGAAAGACACCAATCAAGCAAGTACAATACCATTCCTAAGAAGGAAAAAAGTTTTTAAAGGAACTTTCCTTCATTTTAACTCTTCAGTCACTATTGGTATCACTTTGCAGCTGCAATCAATCTCCCTGTTAATGGCTAGGGTGACGGACTCCAGATAATTCACCTTCACTTTCTTTGAGAGGGGCATGGGATCCTACTAAAACTTTGCAAAGTTCTGTAGAATTATAGACTGTGTAGAATTAAAAATAAGTTGAAGATAGAAAAAGCAAAGCACAAAGTAGTGCTGACTCCATCACTTTTCACTTTAGGATAATCTATATAACTGAAATAAAAGTATCCCAAATAATTCAAAGTTATTTGTACATTAGGCATATTTCAATGTCCACAATCAATCAAGTATTAAAAATCAGAAAATCACCTACTCTTTAAATCAGGATATTAGTATTCAGGGTTTTTGTTTTATTTAATTTTTGCATATCGCAATCTTAAAGAAAGTGTTGGGAGTGGGGGTGGTAAAAGGTGGAGATAAATTTGTAGCTAGTGATGAGCGAGTAGCAAAATATTCGCACTTACTATACTCGTAATGAGTAGTTTTTAATACTCGCACATTTGTTCGAAAAGCGAGTCTAATGTTAGTCAATTTATGATAGGCTTTGCCCACACACATCCGGCCACAATACGAGTACTCCAGGGACATTGGTCTTTTTTTACGATTTCAGTGCCTAAAACACCTTGCTTTGCCCCCCACAGAGATCTTAACATTCAATCTGCTCTCACTGAGGTCCAGTTCACTTTGTGTACAGAAGGGAGCTGTAAATTTGTGTCAGATCGATAACGATGGACACATCACTCATCAGCACCAGTGATACTTGCCGAGTAACGAGTGTTGCGATTACCATACTATTCATGTGAGTAGAAAATAGTAACGATTACACTCGCTCATCACTATTTCTAGCTCTTGTTGGGTGATTGCTGTAATCGGTAGGCAACCAAGTAGCCTGGATTTTTAAGGTGTGGGCCTTTTAAGGTTTTTTGTTGTTAGTTAAAGTTCCTTTTGTCAATTTATTTTTATTTAGGTTTTTATCTAGATGGGGAAACAATAAATGAAGGGGGAGACCTGAAAGGTGAAAAGGTGGGATAACAATAGAAGGGACCTGGGTCAAAAGCAGTACAAAGGGGATAGCAAGACATCTTATACATATAGTTGCAATAAAATAAGCATATATATATATATATATATATATATATATATATATATTGTTATTTTAAACATTGACATTTTTGAAACTAAAGATCCTGTTGTAACCATCTTTACTACATTACATGATCTACAAATTAAAGGGACCCTGTCAGGTCATTTTTCAGTATGATACTACTATTACCCTTGAATAGGGCCTGGGCAGGCCTTTTAAAAACATGTAAAATCATTATTGTAACATTTGTAGTTTCCTTGCTATAGGCATTTTCAGACCCTGCAGGGTCCTGTTCATTATTTTTACACAGGATTAGTCTGGCTGCTGTATAAGTGTTATTTAAATATCCACACCCACCTAAGCTGGTGTTCTGTCCCTTCCCTCTGTGCTGGGGAGGGGGGAGGTGTTTTGTCCTGCAATGTGTTAGAGATTTCTATCATATGAACATTTGTTTTCCTGCAGACATGTAATGTGTGTATCTGATGAGCAAATGATCAAATGTTCTTTTAATCACATAGAAATATCTCAGACTGCATACACTACACACATTCCTCAGATACTCACAGTGAATGAAGTTCTCAGAGCTGCAGCTAAGAGCAAAAGCACCCATCTCCTTCCCCCTCCTTTCTGATCTGTCTGCAGTCATCGAGCATAAAACCCATAGGGCAGCATAGTGTAATGATACATGAATATTCATTCCTTGGGGAGTGGGCAAAGAGAGCTCACTGTGATTGAAAATGGAATGAATCTTTTATTTTACAGTGTACAGAGGATAGAAAGGGAATATAACTAATATAAGCACATGATTAATGAGAGCTTAGAGAAAGGAAATTGAAAATGATATCAGTTACATATGGATTTTTGACCTGACATAATTCCTTTTAACTCGCCTCTCTCTCCGTTTTTCAGAACTCACAAACAGCATCACTGACACAATACAGTAGACCAGATATCTCCTGTATATGTGTACACATATGTGAATATATATATACTGTATATATGTAGTAACTTGATCCAAATTATCTGTGTGTGTGTGTGTATAGATGGATATGTGTGGCCCCCCACTGGCTAGGCGCCACAGAGAGGTATTACACTCTGATAATAAATGTATCTCTGTAAGTTGTGGGTTCAGGGTTTAACCTGTGGAGTCTCATGTTACACACACAGGACTAGGCCACCTTAGCATAAGGGGGACTGGTTATTTAGTAGGTCCCAAAAAGGGGGTGGAGCCTAGGTTAGAGTAGTAAGAGTAGAGTAACAGTTCAGACAGTGCTGGGAAGGCAGACAGGAAGAATGTGCCTGACAGGCTGCTGACTGGAGGGATCCCCATCTTTAAGTGGGGTCCCAGGACAGAAGGAAACGGACCAGGACTGGTTGGAGCCGGCTGGCCACGTTTGGGGAACACCAGCAGCACGGGAAGCCGAGGTGGTTAGTAGTTTATCTCTGGCCGCAAACTGACGAGCTGCGGGCCCATAGTAATCTGGTTGCCATTAGCACCACAAAGGCATCTCACCCCTCAGGACTGAAACTGGTTCAGGACACTATAGGTAATAGGCCTAATTCCGGTGGCGGGAGTGATAGTGTGTTCCTGCTACTCCCGTTCGTACCGGTAAAGAACAAACCATACCTACTAGCTACAGACCGTATAACTGGCAGGAGCGCTGTGCGAGGGTGGTAAGGACAGAGAACAGTAAAGTAGACCCCCGAAAGACTAAGAGGGAACATCTGGAGACTCCATAAGGGGGACCCTGAACCAGCAACAGACACCCGGTAAACCAGACTGTACCGTGTTTCATCTCAACATCTGCCGATACCCAGTAAACAGGAGTTTGAGTTGAATTGGTCTCTGTTAACCTTCTCGCTGGTGCCCGAAGGGCTACAACAACACCATCAGCAACAACAACAACAACTACTCCCCTCATCCCTCTCATCATCCTCTCATGCCCTGAGGTAAAAGCTCCACCTGTGGGGAGCTGTACCACACTCTGCTGCACCCATCATCACCTCAGCGGCCGGCTTTCAGCACCGTACCTATATTACCGGGAACTCCAGGTGGCGTCCCGTTCCCTTGTAAATATTCCTTCCCGACCTTCTATCAAATGACAGCCAAGGCACGGAACTGGGAACCCGACCACCCGTGATTCCCCCAGTTTATTCCATCAAACTCAGGCCCAGTATCCGAGTACCCTTTGCCCTGGGCTCATCATTTTCTGGCGTCACGAACAGGATATGAACCAGCCTGGTAAAACCAGGTAAAGTCTGCCTTAAGACTTTACTTTATTGTACTGTGGATTACAAAATAGAGCCGCCATTACACCACCTCAGAATTCAAACTGTGTCACTACAGCAAGAGAAAAGAGCGGGAAGATAAGCCCTGCCCCTGCTCAGCCGAGGAGTGACGAAGGTAGTGGCGGGCTTCGGAAACGCCCGAAAGACTACCCTATAGGATCTTCGTGGTGGGCGGGCTGAAAAATGTAAAAGAGACTATGTGCTTGCCCAGGGGTGTGCCTCGGACCCTCAGTATACATGGCCCATCCAAGAGGCGCAAAAAATGGAGGCCCAAGCTAAGACAATGCTCAAGATCAATAAAAATGGCTAAAAAGAGAACATTTTACAATGTCTACCCTTGTAAAACATTAGTTTTGATCCTTTTTTTATGGACCTTTTACTTCTGATTGTCCTAAACTTGTACCAGGAGCGGACACGGACAGGAGAGGGTCCCTGTGCAAGAAAGATATATTGGTGCTTTGCTGTCTAGTAGTTCATCATGAAGTGTAATTCCACCTGCTTTTGAGGTGGAAGTGGCCCCCTTACCTTTGGAGCTCTTTTGGTCTGTCTGTACAGGCTTCCCCTATAGTATGTCAGCCCCGGTCTTATATATTGAAGAATATGATGCAGTTCGTTGACGGGGGACTGCAATATATGTAATCTTGCTATGCAAGAGCATCAAAGGTTGGTATGCGGCACTGGACATGTAGGCAGTAGATGCTGGCACGTATATGGCCAGTTTCTACCTAAATTGAAAATAGGAACTTCTTACTAGGTTGGTATTGAAGAAATAGTCACCCACATTTCTCTAGGTAAAAGTCGATGCTACATCTACACATGTCTGCATGCACTGTGCTCTCCAACAGGCTTCATTCTGAGTTTCTTTATATCCCTGAATAGAGTAGCCTACAAATGATCCCTAAAAACACATCTGGTTAAGCAAACATGAAACCTGCCAATTTAGTTTTATTGTACTCCATACCATGGCATATCCACATTAATTTCTTTAGTGCTTTCGGTAAAAAGCCACCAGACAGTATTGCGTGATGTCTAGTTGTCTTGACTCATTGACATTATTAATTGACTCACATGAAACAAGTCTGAGGTTTAGGGTGCCATATGTACATTCCCCTTGACCACTGAAGGGCTATCAGTTATAAAGGCAACAATCATCCTTCCTGGATGCTGGATTAGTTGTGAAACTTGTGGGTGGTTGGATGCTTTTCAAGTAAATGGGTGAATTATGTACCAGATAAACAGTGATTCACACGGTATCTTTAACTCCTTTTCTTCCATTTAGAATGGCCATTGAATTGAGTTAGCGTGCTAGTTTTAATTGATGTGCAAAAAGAATGATCAATATACAAATATTTATTTTAATGATATATAATGTATGTGTATACATATAAATTATTTATTAAAATTATATATATTTATATATTTCTTATTTTTTTTCTTGAGTGGAAGAGAGTCCGTTTTTCATTAGTGCTGGACCAGGGCTGTGAAGTCAGGAAGCCAAATCTCTGACTCCAACTCCGACTGCTCAATTTTCCTGAATCTGACTCTGACTCTACCTGGACACAGACTCCGACTTCACAGCCCTGGTGCTAAAGCATAGTCCTCACAGAATTTCTCTTCAATTTCTGACCTGGATATCAACCTGGTGTGTGTCCTTGCATCACACCCTGAACAAACATGACCTAGCAGAGTTCCTATGAGAATTCAAGTGGTTTTAACACTGAATTGACCTTACTGGAAGGCGAGACGATTACTATTTTTCTCCTTTCAATTTCTCGTGTGCTTTGTGTAATAATACTGGACCTCCATCATCAAATGCATCTTGCTGTAAAAGTGTCCTTGTTGATTCTATGCAACAAACTCCTTTTTAAATAAAAAGTAATGAGAGCTGGTCATCTGCCTAGCCCCCCTTAGCCACCACCATGCCTACATTGCACTCTTTTCATGCATTCTAACAATCCCCTTTTTACTGTTTAATAAATATAAAATTAACTTTAAATCCTTTATTTATGATATGTAAATCAATGGGTGGGGAGGAGAGGATGGAACACTAATATTTCCAGTCTAAAGCATCTTCTCATTATGTAACCATGCCAGTGACATAATGTTCAAGAATGTGCATAATGTGCAAGATGAAGCCAAAGAGGCAAAACATTGCGCACGTGCAAAGGTTTTGCAAAAATTTGTTGGTGATGAAGCTTTTAGAAATCATGTCACAACACCTCGACTGATCTACATAGCGTGAGTGCAGGGTTTCAAGGTAATTTTACATTTAGTAATTGCTAAGTAGCCCAAAGGCTACTGGAATGCAAGAAAAAGGTCCAATAATGATACAAACATGGTGGTAGTGTAGGCGGGTTAGGGCAAGAGCCAGATTCTTTTTAAGGTGTAAAAAAATACACAGATGAGGCTAGGGGATCGTCCCCTCTAATAGTTTTGTTGCTCAATGTGCCCATCATGCCATGTTTTATTCAACAATATTGTGATATTTGAGGCTTATGACATTTTATCTGTACAAGCTCATTAAAAATGACTCAAGACTGTTTTGCTGTGCAATATGTGTATCTTATCATCCTAGCAAAAAGCGGTAAGCATGATTTGGTTGTAAAGAGACAAAACACAGTAGTTGTGGCCAATAGAAAAAAAATGGACAACTATGTTTTTGCATATTCTTCGTGTTGTAGACATCTAGAGAGGGATTATGATAAACTGGAAGAAATCGATGTAACGATCAACTTGAAGGACACAGGATGGCAGAACAGTATGTCAGTAAACTGAGATTACTTCACCTGAAGCCGTATCAATTCTCAGAAGTGCAATTGGTAAAGGAGAGGGGTAAACATAAGTATGTTTTGTGCATTTGATATGATCATAGATGGCTATTTGGCCATGTCACAATAAATTATACTCGATGGTGCATCGTTCCAGCTAACTGGGTGTATTAATTCTCAGAACAGTAGATACTTGCACATAGGAAATTCACATGAGCTATATTGGTTGCTTGAAAATAGACGTAATGCAAGTCACATATTCTTGGATGAAAATGTGAACACGTACATGGACATCTTACAGCAATTGTGCATTATTAAGTTATCACGAGTGAATTGTCTTTTTTAATAAGTTCTCACGCCCATCACCATAAGAGTCAGACGAGCACTATACATCGTTTTGACCAATCATATCCTATGGGGCCGTGCGCATGTCTGATTTTTTTCCTTTCGTAAATATAATTGCACTTTTCTATTAAAAAAATGTTTTCATGGACTGACAACCAGTCGTCCTGTCCCTGCAGCTGAAGAAAAAACCCCATGGCATGATGCTGCCACCACCATGTTTCACTGTTGGGATTGTATTGGGCACGTGATTATCCGTGCCTGATTTTCTCCACACATACCGCTTAGAATTATTACCAAAAAGTTTCATCTTTGTCTCATCAGACGAGAGAATCTTATTTCTCATAGCCTGGGAGTCCTTCATTTGTTTTTTTGCAAACTCCATGCAGACTTTCTTATGTCTTGCACTAAGGAGAGGCTTCCGTTGGGCCACTCTGCCATAAAGAACCAACTGGCTGCAGTGATATTTGACTTTGTGGAATTTTCTCCCATCTCCCTACTGCATCTCTGGAGCTCAGCCACAGTGATCTTGGGGTTCTTCTTTACCTCTTTCACCAAGGCTCTTCTCCCACGATTGCTCAATTTGGCTGGACAGCCAAGTTTAAGAAGACTTCTGGTGGTCCCAAATGTCTTCCATTTAAGGATTATGGAGGCCTCTGTGCACTTAGGAACCTTGAGTACTGCAGAAATTCTTTTGTCACCTTGGTTTTTACTGCGTTTTTGATGCTGCGTTTTTACTGCGTTTTTTCCATTGACTTTAGCAAAAACGCAGAAAAATAATTAACATGTCAATTCTTTCCCATCCACACCAAAAATGCAGGTATTTGACAGTTCTTGACAATTGCAAAACCAATGTGTTGGCACAGCTTTTCTGTGAAACACATTGGTTTTGCTGGGAATCAAAACCGCAGGAACAAATTAGCATATATTACCATAAAACCAATGGTTTTCTGCATGCAGAAAACACGCAAAAAAACGCAGCAAAAACGTCCTGTGCTCACTCACCCTAAAACATTGGAAAATCTATTTGTATCCAAATCTGGCTTTAAACTTCGCCACAACAGTATCTTGGACCTGCCTGGTGTGTTCCTTGGTCTTCATGATGCTCTCTGCAGTTGAAACAGAATCCTCAGACTATCACAGAGCAGGTGTATTGATACGGAGACTTGATTACACACAGGTGGATTCTATTTATCATTACCATTTATTTAGGACAACATTGGATCATTCAGAGATCCTCCCTGAACTTCTGGAGTGAATTTGCTGCACTGAAAGTAAAGGGGCCGAATAATATTGCACGCCCCACTTTTCAGTTTTTTATTTGTTAAAAAAGTTTAAAATATGCAATAAATTTCGTTCTACTTTACGATTGTGTCCCACTTGTTGTTGATTCTTCACAAAAAAATTAGAATTTATATCTGAATGTTTGAAGCCTGAAATGTGGCAAAAGGTTGAAAAGTTCAAGGGGGAAAAATACTTTCACAACACACTATAAGTTTTACCCTCTCCAATCAACTTTTTAATCAAGTACGCTGTTCTGAACAATGTCTCGAAAGACCCATATTTCTAAGGGTACCGTCACAGGTGGAGATCTCCCGGGAGATTCCATAGGCGACGCACGTGTGCGCGCACGTATTTGTGTGTCGCCTAAGGTCGCCGTCGCTCATTTACACGGGGCGACAACTTAGGCGACGCTCGGGCGACAACCCGACTGGAAATTGCCTGAGCGTCGCCCAAGGCCCATGGGCGATCAAGTCACTAGTCGCCACTCCCGCGTCACACAGAGCCACCATATTAGCGATGTGGGCGTAAATTTGAGTCGCATCTCGGAGATAGGCGTTAACATAATGTTGTGTGACGCCTTGAAGATGTGTGATTGGTCATTATTTTAATGTGTCGTTACATGTAACTGCATGTGCGTATTGGCTCGGTGCTTTATAGACAACTCTCGTGTGATGTGTCGCGGATTATTGCTATACGCATTGGCGTTGCCAAGAAGGCACAACACGACTCTCGTGTGACGTTTTATTGTACACTCAATATGTCCAGCGCTTTTGTTAAGTGTGTTGTGCTACTGCATTGTCTAATAAAATCCCTCTTGCTTTCTTGGTCTGGATAATATTGCAGCCTTGAAAGTATGTGTTTGCACAGATATTTGTGTGTTTGCAGTTATGGGATGTATAGATCACCTATCATTTCCTTCTCCATGGGTGTGCAGAATATGGCGGCGCCAAAAGATGGACAACGCTCGGGCGAATGAATGCACGGGAGATAACTCACATGTTGACGGGGGCCCAGAGACGCCGCAAGACCTACAATATTCACTGTATGCACATCTCTCTGCACTTTTGAACACAGCCGCAAACACAGAGGCGACATCAATGCGCTACTGTACAGTATGTACGCTCCTGGGTAATACACCTTTGGACGCACACATCATCAAATATGGCGCCGAGGAACAAGACAACCAATCGTAACGCTCGAGCTGGCACCAATCCACGCACACCGCCAGAGCTAGTAAATATGCCCTGAAACGCCTACTGGAATGGTATAGGCGATGTCGCCTTTCACATCGCTCATGAGATGTTAACACAGGGCGATCAGCACACATCGCCCAAGAATGGTGGCCTGGTTTCACAGCTCTGATGTGAAACCAGGCGACCACTCAGACGTGTCGTCGTCGCCCATTTACATTAGGCGACGCATTGGCGATGTCGCCGGCGACAGGTCACGCCTCGGCGTCGCCTATGGAATCGCCCGGGAGATCTCCACGTGTGACGGTACCCTAAGGCTTTCAAGGAGAAATGTAAAAGCTTCCAGGGGTCAGCTGGGGGAGAAATAGAAAGTAACACCCCGGGCACCTAAATTTAACCCCTGTAAGTGTGGCTGGACACCCCTTCCCCTTTGATGCTATTGGTCAGTTGGGCATCCCAATTAGTGCTTTACCTGGGGAGTGGTGGAAAGGGGGAATTGGGCACTGACCATTATTTTACTTTAGCTTCAGCCAGGTGGGCTCCACAGTCAGAGGCACGTTCCTTAATCAGAACCGAGCCTGCTAGGGCCACCTAATTCACACCTGTTTCTTCACAGAATGATTGACCTCACTAATTGAGCTTCACTCTGCTATTATTTTGAACACACACCCACTTTCAATTAATTATTCAAATATACAGACTCAAAAACATGCAGATCATGAATGCTGAGTCTGTTGATTTTCCAAAAATGTACCGCATCAACAAGTAAATTGTTTGACATGTGGTAATATAATTTATACCAAAAACAGTGAATAATCTGGTTAGTAATATTGGACTGCTATTATTTTGAAAACTACTGTATATATATATATATTCTAGTGTTTATATATTCTACTCATATTCAGCCATGCTCCATTTTATTTTCGATTTTGTGCCTCTGCAGCGGTCATGGGGCCAGGGTACTCGGCTCTCCAGGGCTTAACAGTTCAGGGGATGACATGATAGCTCTCCTTGGAAGTCGTGGCTGCAACTGGTCGACAAAAGGGTAATTACTTACAGGGGAATAAAGTTTATAAGGTTTTTCGTGATGCCACCTGTGGTGTCTGGTCAGAGATGACCAGCGCTTCTTGTATACCGTAGGTCCCCAGGGGATAGATGTGGCAACTTTGATGTAACACTCCCCACAGGCGGAGCGGGCCTCTGGGGTATAGTAGGTTGTGGATGATGGTGGTTGTGATGAATGCCAGAAGGTGATGAAGAAGTGGACAAACACATGGGTTGCAGTTCTTACCAGTCTTCAGGTTCAAGTTCATTTACAACCCAGCCAGGGTGCTATATCTCCAGGGTTTGCAGCTTGGCCAGCTCTCAGGTAGTTCAGGTCCACTCCACTGAGACACCAAATATATGCTTTTCCGTGCTGTCTGTTCTTACTACGTGATTCTCCTCTCCTTCCCTGCATCTTCGTGCCACTGGTCCCAAGGCAGGCGACAGCGGGCCTTGTTGAGCGACGGCCTGGCACGTCCTATTGACCCTCTATAGCCACTGTGCCTGGAATAGTTCATGGTGGTGGCCACTGCACATGCAGTTCAGTGGCCTTAGGTTCCTTGGCCTGATCTTGCAGATTCCAGACTGAATTGGGGCCGGCACCCCTATGCAGCCAGTTCTACCCGACCTGGATGGTCGACTGTAGATTCGGGGTTCTCTGAGCTGGGGGTTCGTGACTGACCTACCCACTGGTCCCACTAGGCCCTGGTCCCAGCATCCCCTAGAACTGCATCTTGCTTCCTTCACTTCCACTCTCTAACTCACTCTTTCCACACCCTAAGCCTACTTCTTCCTCCAGCAAGCAGATGGGGTCTGCTCTATGTATGAGTCTCTTTCACCCTGCATATCCCTGGCCTGGAGTTAGGATGGTGTTGGGTGTAGTTTTGGCGTGTCTCAGTTTTGTGTTCCCTCCTTACCTGAGGGCATGGCACCACACCTGTGGAGTAGGTGTAGTACCACTGACTCACTGTAGCCGGGTTCTGCACGTCGCAGGTGTTGACTCTCCTTGTCACGGAACCGCGCCTGCGGCTGTGGGGCCCGGTGGTCCAGATCAATAAAGGGATGGCTGAACAGTAGGGGTTAATTGTCTTCGTGATGCCACCTGTGAGAGTTCCGGTGATGTCCACCGGCGCTGCTTGGGCCCCCGGGGGATGGAATGCAGCAAGATGGGACGCTCCCCACAGGATGAGCGGGAGTCCCCGGGGCCAGGAGCTGCGCAAGATGTTGTGAGGCAGCTCAGTCAGGCTGCTGTTAGATCCAGGAATTAAACGCAGACACACTAAAGTCTTTTAGGTACCTTTACTGGTGGAAAGCAGGTACACTCGGACTGGAATGGTGAAGTTAACACTCCTGGAGGTTCACAGCAAGCAGTGGTGTAGGCTTCCTTTCTCTTTGCTTCTAGTTGAGGATGGGTGGATGTGGAATCCAGCCGGACCGGGTGGTATGTTCAATAGAACGTATTTCACCTGGGTAGCTGCACTGAGGGCACGGTAAAAGGGTGATGATAATTCTATCTTCTTCCCTGGGCTCTCGTTGGTAGGTGTGGCAGGTGAGTAGGGGGCTAGACTCCCTGTGAAGTATGCTGGTTCTCTGTGGTGGCTGGGTAGCTCTCACAGCTCCATTCCAGTAACCGGATGATGGGGGAGAGTTAAGGTAACTCTGTTGTCCCTGAGAGGTGCTCTCCTTTCCTATTACCCCAGTTGCAAGGGTCTCCTCACTTGCTAGATAGGCTGGATGGGCCTAGTGTGTGTCTCATAAGCTTGAGATTACACACAACCTGCAGCTCTCCTAGCGTCTGCACACTCTGGTGTTTCTCCCTCCAAGACCCTATTTATAGGGGAACTGGCTCAAAGTGACCAGTGGAGCTCCCCCTAGAGGCTTGGGGTGAAACCAGGTGTCCTAAGGTGTTTTGTTTGTTTGTGAGTATTGCTTTGCTGTTACTGCTCCATTCATGTCCCAAGGAGTTCTGTGGTGCCCAACAGGTACCAGGGTGTGACACCACTGTGGCAACCAAACCGGAGGAGCACCACACCTCCTTTCTGACAGATCCATCTCGCATCTTGTCTCTATCCATCTCAGCTCGGATCACGTGGTAAGCTGCCTGTCATGTGATTTATCACATGATCAGAGGCTTGTCCACGTCATCTGTTCCGGTGTGCAGCTAATAATTAAGGATCCTATCGGTTCAGGCTGGTATAAAAGGTGCCTCCTGCTAGTCTGACATCAAGATCCCTTGCGAAAGCAGGTCCCGAAATGGGTGTCGGGACCTGGCACCATTCCAACAGGAGGAGATGAATATACCACACTTTTTAACTCATTGCAAGATCTGGTTGTGTTCCTCATAACCTTAATACTTGACTATTTAAACATTTGTTAAATTTCCTTACATAGCTCGATCATGTATTTATCCCAACTCCTCATGTTGTTCTTTGTTGCCATTTGTGTGTACTCCAATTGTGTTTTTGAAACCTTTTTATGCTATTGTACAATTGATATTATATATTTAAAGTTTAACTGTTGTTTTAATTTGTATTTCATAAATTATTATTACACATGAACATAAGCAACTTTGTAATATATCTGATCAGACAAATTTGCTTCTTTCTCCTCATGGACTGATGTTTAATTCTCAAAATTCTCAATTCCTGCATGAAATCTGTATTCAGTGAATACAGATTTTTATTTTGCTGAGATAGGAGATGTCAGTTGCCTTTTATAAGATTCTATGCAGGATGGAGGGGAGTAGGGGAAGCGTGAGCTCTGCCATTAGCTCCTCACTCTGCCTTCTGCTCCTTCCTCTGCCTATAACTCCTCTCTCTGCATATAGGTCCTCTAGCTCATCCTCCCTTTTCCTTTTCCACCTCCGTCCTCCATGCCTCTGTTCTACAATAGAATCTTATCAGTAGTAACTGTGATCTCTTGTCTCAGTAATAGAGAATTCAGTATTCACCGAAGACAGATTTTACTCGGGAGTTTAGAATTCTCAGAATTAAATATCAATATTAAAAAGTTGGTTATGTTCATGTGCACCATTCATGTATAAAATCAAAATGAAAATGATGTATACGCTTAAAGTACTTTTTTTAGGTTGTGATTTCACTTTTTCGTTTTTATTGAAATTATAACAGACAATTATTTTGGAAAAAGAACAAGAGAATATTAAATTTGATTGCGATTGAAATATCAACATATGAACAAGTCATTTGGTAAATAAGATCGCCTCAAGTACTATGAGAACTGATCTTTGATGATAAAGGGGATAAAACAAAAAGAAAACTGTTTTCCCTTTTTCTACTGACTTTCATGCCTCACAAAACATTAGCTATATGGAGGTCCCTCAGTGTAGTAGGAATATAGAAAGATATGGCGAATGGGGCAAGAGTAGGCATGGAAGAGGAGGAAAAGAGAGATCCATTAGACATGTCAAGCAAGAAGTACGACATCTGCCAAGCAGTAAAGTGCAAAGATGAGACAATCCCGCATTACTAAGGCTGCCTTCACACTTGCAGATGGATCTGCAGCGTTTTGCAGATGCATCTGCAAGTGTGAGCATGCTGACCGCGGCCCCTATGTTTATAATAGGGCGCACGCGGTGTGAAAGCTCTCATTCACTCCTATATGTGTACTGTCAGCAGGCGTATGCCTGCTTACAGATCACACTCTCCCGCCCGCAGCATGGACGCTACATCTCGCGTCCACAGTGCGGACGGGAGTGTGTGATCTGTCAGCAGGCATACGCCTGCTGACAGTACACATATAGGAGTGAATGAGAGCTTTCACACCGCGTGCGCCCTATTATAAACATAGGGGCCGCGGTCAGCATGCTCACACTTGCAGATGCATCTGCAAAACGCTGCAGATCCATCTGCAAGTGTGAAGCCAGCCTAAATATGCTGACATTTATTCTGCCTGTCTAAAAGAACAGAGGTTTCCTGCTCACTATATACAGTGGCAAGCTGAAGGTTTTACAATGGCCCTCACAGTCCCTTGATCTGAACATAATTGAAAATCTGTGGCTAGACTTCAGAAGAGCAGTGCATGCAAGAAGACCCAGGAATCTCATAGACCTGGAAGACTTTTCCAAAAAAGAATGAAAATCCCCCAAACGAGGATTCAAAGACTCTTGGATGTTACAAAACGTGTTTACAAGCTATGATACTTGCAAAAGGGGGTGCTAGGTACTACCCACGCAGTGTTGGCAAAATTTTGCATCGGCCCATTTACCTTTTAGTAATTTTTAAAATGCTAAAAATTAAAATATTTTTTTTCCTCCTTAAAATACAAAGGAAATGTGTCATCTTTAACTTTATGCCAAATAGAGATCCTTTCACCTTCCGCTTGCTTAACTGTACACAATAAGAGTTATTTTGACTTGGGGTGCCCAAACCTTTGTATGCCACTGTACCAAGAGAATGATCTTTTGCCTTCTTCCAATGTGGTTATTGCTTTTCCAGTCATGAGGTATTGTCTGAGATAACATCAGAGATAAAAACTTTACATAACTTGGGTACCTGTGCAAATATCTATTTAGGAGGACCTCTGTTTCCAAAAAACTTTCAGAATATTATATGTAGTTATGGAATAAATTGGCTAATGAGTTTTGATCTACAGTCTTTTGATACATGGGCAGGATCCCCAAATGTGGGGTGATTCGCCTACTGCCCCTGGAATAGGAAAATAAATGGGGCCAGGATTGACAATATGGGCTTACATTGGTCTCAATCATTAAATCATTGAGGATGCCTTTTGCACAGAGGTCCAAAAATCAGGAACCATTGATTTTCAGTTAGGATAGGGTTATGCCTTTTCCTGCACATTGAAGTACATGTAAACGTTTAGCGAAACAGCATGAATGATTTTACATTATACACTATTTTTCGTTTTTCTTAACAGTTACATGCCTATTTATTGCCACAATAAAGTATTATTTGATAGGACACATGTCTACCTTCAGTTTATGTAATATTATCTCCAAATTATTCCTGACGATGGGGGTCTCTAATTCAAAACAGTACTGCTAACTCTAACATTCCTCTCGTTATATTGCTCCATGGAACAATAATTGCTATATCAACCAGCTATGAATATATAAACACATCATTTTTAAAGAAAGCTCTTATTGTCTAATTCCCAAAAGAGCAATGTATTTTAAAGCATATAGAAAACTGAGACATGTGCTTTTTTTATTTCAGATTGGGGTGATTAATTATAGTCAATGACATCATGAAGAAGGCAGGAAGCACTGACCTTATCAACTCTACTGCAATGCAACTTTGTGGTATCTGCTCGGCTGACATCATAAAGGAACCTTTTTATCAGCATGAAGGCTTGTCAGACAGTTCTTAATTTCCCTTAGTCATCTTGACTGAAGTCATTAATTCTTGGCTTACTGGCTGAATATGCTTTTTCATGCTGGTATACATTAGTTTTCATGTGGTTTGCTTCAATTACCACACTTGAATTCAAAGGGAGACCCACCAACAAAAAAGTTTAATTGAGGCACAGGATGTATCAGCTATTATATTAAAATTAGACATGTACATGCCCTCATACAGCTGCCTTGATAAATTTGGATCTGATTATGCATATGCCAGTCTGTCATTAACTTTTATATGGCTTGTACCAAAAAAGGATCATAATTTTCAAAGTTTTATATTTACTTGTCATATGACCATGGTTCAAAGATGGCCACTATTATATGACCTATTCATCTTGGGTAACAACGCTGGAGTATCCGGGGATAATATAGGTAAGACCAGTAGATGAACGCATGAAAGATTTAAGCAGCATTACTAGTCAATCCAAACTGGTGAAGGCCATACAAATTAATGAAAGAGTTTGTCCACTATTTTAATATTGATGTCCTATCCTTAAGGTGGGGTCACACGCGGCGATCTCGCCCGCGACATCGCCGCAAAGTGACGTCACAGCGAAGTCGCGGGCGATATTGCAGGTGCGTCGCGCTGTGTGACAGCGCGACGCAACTGCAAATTATCGCTGGTCGCGGGTTGACAGGTTTATGAACATGTTCATAAACCTGTCAACCTGTGACCAGCGATTAGGCTGGATCGCGTCATCTGACACTGTTGGCGGCGCGATCCAGCCTATATCGCAGCGTTACTGAGCCATCGCTCGCTGGGCTGAGCCCAGCCCAGCGAGCGACGGCTCCGCCCACATCGCCTCCGCGTCACCGGCAACGTCGTGCCGTGTGACAGCTGGCCTGCGATGTCGGAAGCGAGCAGGCACCCGCGCATCGCTTCCGACATCGCAGGCCAGATCGCCGCGTGTGACCCCACCTTTAGGCAAGGTCATCAATGTCTGATCGGCTGGGGTCCAACAACCGACACTCCTGCCGAGCAGCTGTTCTCAAGGTCGGTGGCAGCAGTAAGTGGCTGGAAATGGTCAGTTCCAGAGCTGCACCGTCTTTTGATAGTGGCCACAGCTGGGTACTGCACATCTGCTTCCTATTCAAATCAATTGGAGGCAGATGAGCAGTACCCACCACAAGCACTATCAAAAGATGGGCCTACTTCAGAACTGAGCATTTCCGGCCACTTGCTCCTGCCACCGGCTCTGAGAACAGCTGCTTGTCTTGGTTGCCGGGTGTCGGACCCTGGCCAATCAGACATTGATGACCTATCCTTAGGATAGGACATCAATGTTAAAGTAGTGGACAACCTCTTAAGCATATATATGAGAAGTCCACAAGTGGCCCTGTGGTGCCCCTGAGGACTGGTCACCAATAGATGGATTGATAAGTCGGTCACCCCACACACACACCCAACACATCCCTAGATCCCAAGTCTAAGTTACTCTATGTCTAGCAATGGGATAGCAGGAGAATCCAGGTAGAGGGGGAGAGTTAGGACAGAACCCGGTAAGGGGTGGGAGCGACACAACAAATAGGGAATGCACAACACCAAGTATGTTTTAGAAAAGTGGAGGAGAAGAGTGAGAGAAAGTTGAGACCCGTCAGCCAAATAGTCAGTGAGACTAGACTGAAAGAACCTGTCGGCCTGTGCCACCATATGGCTAGCCCGGGTCCCAGGCTGAGAACGAGGGAAGACAGAGGGGGTGCAAGGTGTGTCTGAATCAGCGGGGACGCCGATAGACCGGCCAAGAGCCAGAGTGTCGGCTCTGCTGAAGTGGCAGAGAAGCTGTATGCTCCAACCACGAACTCTGGCAGGGTGCGGTGTTTTTATGCCCTGAGACCCAACTTCTGGCACAGCGAAAGGAAGGCCGTTGAACTAGCTCTAGGAAACCCGGAAGGGTGCCCACTGAGAGCTCATGACCACTGGACCGTAGCTAGTGTGCGAAATAGAGTGAAGAGTTACAAAAGAAACATGAAAGGGGGTGTCGCAGACAAGCCGTTCCAGCTGCTAAAACAAGACTAGAGCTGCTATTGCACTGAACTGTGTGCGTTGTAAAATCTGACTAGCAAGAAAGTAAACCCGTTAAAGCTCAGAACTGTATAAGATTCTGATTGTGCGCCTGAGAAGTGGCCGACTGATATTGCGAGCCAGCAGCAAGAGGTTACTTGAGGGTACTGAGAACTTTACACTTCACCTGCATTTCCTGCGTTAGCGCTGGGGAGCAGCCTCACCAATGGAGGGCGCAAGATCTCTGTTGCAACCCCCATCATCCCAAGAGGTCCCGACTACAGCAGTGGCTTCTTCTGGCCGCAAACCACGGGTGGCGTCACGACAATTCTTTATAAAAACTGTTTTTTTTTTTCCTTTTTCCTTTTTTTTTGACACGCCCGGGACCACGGAGCCTTGACACCCTGCAGCCCCAGACGACTATGATGAGAGGGCCCAGTTCTGAGTACCCCACGGCCTCGGTGGGTGACTCAGCCCTACTGTCATGAGGTTTGCAGATTCAGAATGAAGGGGAGAAACTAAGGCAGAAAAAAAGCACAAAAGATTCTTCTCTGGTTAAATTGAGGTACACTTACCTCAATAAATGAAGGGGACAGACATAGGCCCGAATTCATCAACGTGTTTTCACCAGAAATCTTGAATAAAACTTTTTGAAAAGTGGCAATTTTTACTTTGCAATGAAAAATTCCACGAAAGGATTACAACTTTTGGTGTTTTTATGCCACTTTAGTCCAGCTTCTTAAACTTCTCCAAAGGGAATAGAGCTAGGAAAGGATGTAGCAATGCCCACCTGAAAAATTCTTAAAGAATGGCGGTGAATATTACGTCAGAAATGTTATGTCCCTCAATGAATTTGGCACGTCTGATTCCTGCACGCCTCTCATTAACACTGGCAAACAAAATGCTAGGCTTGCAGAATATTGGCTATAACCTATTGTTAGAAAAATAGGTGAAATGCATAAAACATTTCAGGGCTTAGGGACCAATTGGTTTGTTTTTTGAGGCATGAGTTGTAGTTTTGAAAGGTACCATTTATTTTACCATATTATGTACTGAAACTTGGGAAAAAATCCAAATGAGATGAATTGGTAAGAAAAAAAGCTATTCCCACGCCTGAGTTTCACAGGAGGACCAAGATGACACCAACGAGGCTCTTTAGCAGCCCCCAGCTATCATAGTACCCAATTAGTCCCCTGCCATCATGTCGCGGGAGGTCTGTAGGAGCTGAGGCTCGTAGGCATCAGCGCTTATTCCACTTAAATGCCGCTGTCAGAAATTGAATCTGGGACTGTGTGATGGCTTATTTTTTGTGTCTTGAGCTGATGTTTCTAATGATACCATTGTTAGGTAGATATGCTGTTTTGATTGTTCGTTATTGCATTTTATAGCAATGATGCGGTGACCAAAAAAAACGTAATTTTGGCGTTTGGACCTTTTTTGTCCATTACACAGTTTACAGCTCTGATTAATTGATTTTATATCTTGATACATCAGGTATTTCTGAACATAGTGATACCAAATATGTGTATTTTTTTTTCATAATTTTGTTTTGAATGGGGAAAAGGGGGGTGATTTGAACTTTTGTCATTTTTTTTTTCATATTTTTTTAAAAACTTTTTTTTTTAATTCTTTGTTTTACAGTTCCCCATAGTGCGCCACACTGCTGCAGCATCTGATCGCTTGTGCCATGTCCCAATGAGCTGCAGCACATTGGGACATGGCACTTGGTTTCACTTTCAGTGGTTAGCAGCGCTTGCCAACCACTGATGGGGAACTGATCCCTGATAGCTCCTGGGGTCACACCAGGACCCCAGGCTATCAGGTGACCACTGGAGAGCCCACAATCTTATGAAGGGATCTCCGATGCAGGCAGGTAAAGGTGTCAGTGAATGACAGCGGGATCCAAAGGGTTAATAGCACCGGTCGGATATCGGGGAAATGATGTGAGCTCTGCGCCGAAGCTCACACCAAACACCGGGAACAGACCTATGACATACATTTACGTCATGGGTCATGAAGGGGTTAAAGAATAATTAGATTAATTGCCCTACTGGAAAATATTTTTTTTTTCATCCAGAACATATATATATATATATTAAATATCAAATATTGGAACAGCACTATTATATAAAAGTCAGGTACAAGCTTCTCCTACCATCACCAAGGTACTCAAGAAATAATCAAAAATGGACAGCAGCACATCCTTTTCAAAAGTATATGTGGATTTATTCCTTGACTGTGACGTTTCTGCTTGAGAAAGGCTGACATATAGCCGAAACGTCGCAGCCCAGGAATAAATCCACATATACTTTTGAAAAGGATGTGCTGCTGTCCATTTTTGATTATTTCATATATATATATATATATATATATATATATATATATATATATATAAAATATATATTTCTAGTTATATCTATTATATAATTCCGTCGCACACGGCGCCACTTCCGCGGCTTTGTTCGTGGGCGCGCAGCGCCCACGCGACTCACTCGCAATGCCCGCGAGTCGTTGCAGAATAGACGAGACTCACTCGCAATGCCTCACTCGCAATGCCCGCTAAGCGGGTGTTGCGAGTCCTTGCATAAATATGTGTGCGTACAGTGACAGTACAGCACTATCTCCGGTCAGGTGTGATCATAGGGCAGAGCAGGTATATAGCAGCACTAGCAGAGTATATATGTGTGTACAGAGCACACAGTGCAGCAGGGTATATGATGTGATCGCAGAACAGGGCATGCACATAGCAGTATTGACCTGGTATATATGTATACAGCTGAGGATGTGTGGATGTATACAGCACTCTCTCCTGTGATCAGGGCTGGCTGGGGCAGGTATATACCAGTATATATATAATCCAAATGGAGAAACTCTGGGCACTACACGTATTCAGTTAGGCCGGGCTGTCACTGCCGTGACATTTCTCCAGCTTTCACTGGTGGTGCTGGCCCTTAATAGCGGGAATCCAAATAACAAAAGAAACAATGTCCGCACTCACCGGTAGTAGATCTTGACACTTAATTCTTGTCTGTATCAACAAACATGAGCAATCAGCGAGGGAGGGGGTGCAGG
The DNA here is from genome assembly GCA_033576535.1 of Allobates femoralis. Taxonomy (NCBI): domain Eukaryota; kingdom Metazoa; phylum Chordata; class Amphibia; order Anura; family Aromobatidae; genus Allobates; species Allobates femoralis. Next base: position 182,469,414 of record JARQOC010000011.1, read on the forward strand.
GGCGAAGGACGACGGCTCGCCGTTTCGCGGTCGTATACCGCTTCCACGGGTCCTCTATGGCGTCTGTCGTCATGTCTGGAGGTTTATTCAGGCGGCACATGACGTCACTACCGCCATAGCTAAACAAGATGTGTTACAAATATAAAAACGTCATAGACATCAAAATATCAAAAGCAATGGAATGCAATACACACTGAATTGAATATAATACTCACTAAACTCGATATAAGAGCATCTTACAACAGCCGGTAACAGCCTAACTTAGCATCATGTTGCCTAGGAAATTACCGTATTCTACCTAGACAGCTGATCGAAACACCTCTAATACAGGTGACCTCTTACTGCAGGAGCGCTATTTGATTGTAACATTGTTACTAATTCCATGATTACAAAGACTACCATAGAATACGCAACTTTTTTACCATGGGCAAGCTATTCTCTCACTTTATACTAGTCATCCTGCATATTCCACCTTGAAAAAGTGTTACTACATGCAAGAATAACCATACAAGTATCTTTTAGCAAGTTAATCCTAACATAATCGTAGGTTATATATCTGTAGATTTATAAGAATGCTGCTAGGTCGTTTTTTTCATTTAACCCTAAGGGGCCTCGCTGATTGCTCATGTTTGTTGATACAGACAAGAATTAAAAGTGTCAAGATCTACTACCGGTGAGTGCGGACATTGTTTCTTTTGTTATTTGGATAACCAGTATATATATGTACACAGCACTATCTCCTGTGATCAGGGCTGGCTGGGGCAGGTATATAGCAGTGTATATATATATACAGCACTATCTCCTGTGATCAGGGCTGGCTGGGAAAGGTATATAGCAGTATATATATATGTATACAGCACTATCTCCTGTGATCAGGGCTGGCTGAGGAAGGTATATAGCAGTATATATATATATGTATACAGCACTATATAATACTCATATTTCCTATATAATCACATATATAATACTGATAATTCATACATAATCACATATATACTACTGATAATTTCTATATAATCACATATATATATAATACTGATAATTCATATATAATCACATATATAATACTGATAATTCATATATAATCACATATATAACGCTGATAATTCATACATAATCATATATATAATACTGATAATTCCTATATAATCACATATATATATATATAATACTGATAATTCCTATGTAATCACATATATATATATATAATACTGATAATTCCTATATAATCACATATATATATATATATAATACTGATAATTCCTATATAATCACATATATAATACTGATAATTCATATATAATCACATATATAATACTGATAATTCATATATAATCACATATATATAATACTGATAATCTATTATATAATTGCCGTAGCGACTTCCGTCGCACATGGCGCTACTTCCGTGGCTTTGTTCGTGGGCGTGCGGCGCCCACGCCACTCACTCGCAATGCCCACGAAGCGGGCGTTGCGAGCCGTTGCAGCAGCCCGAGCAATGCCCTATACACAGATTCTAGAATCCCGATGCAATCGCATCGGGCTCACAGCTAGTATATATATATATATATATATATATATGTTTTTTTTTTCCTAGTGAATATATATATAAAATTATATAAATTTGAAGGCATCCATCCAATCTACCAAATTTGAAGGGGTTTTCTAATCTTCTTTCTTCAGTAGCACACCGCTCCTCATCCTCCCAACTGAGGCTGTCCTTCTGAAGATTGACAGTTCAGATCGGTGGCATGGTCGACCTGTTAACACGTGGATACAGCTTTGTCTATAGCATTAGTTTAGCACAGGGGTAGTGAAGCTGATCAGATCCAGAGAGCCAACCAACTTCAATTCTGCATTTGCACACTGCATGACTGGCAATAAACTTTATCCACCATCACTCCATTCACACAGGGCTCTTCATAGCCACAGTTCTTAGGATTTGTTGTAGTTATTGGACCCCCAATGATTAGGTAGATATCCCCTATCTAATTGATAGGGAATAACGTTCAATCTTGAGAATGTAAATAAATTGAGCAAGGCCAACCCCATGCAGTTGGATTTTGACCGGGAGTATGCACATCGCATACTTGCGGTTACATGACTGCCGTTCCCGGCTCTGACACCAGAAAACCCTTGCAGTGCACAGTGTGGGTGATACGTCTGCAGTCACATAGAGAGACACATAGAGTGAATGAAGACCTGTCATTTTAGACTGGACAACCCCTTTAATTAAAATACATAATATAACGCAGCAACATGTGAAAGGAAGAAAGAAGAGGTGAGATTCACCGTTCTCAGAGTAATAGAGCAACCTTACAGAAAAACCTATGGGTAGAGACAGAAAAACCTATGGATAGAAAACCTCATCAGTCTGGTAGGAAAATCCCTAGATGTTCAGCAAAAGTAATATAGCTAACTGAAGAATGTAAAGAGAATCTTTTATGCTTTTCTGTGACCATCACACAGCTTGTCCTCTTTCTTTATTAAGATAATACATTCCTAGCTCTTCTTGCTTGTTTGCCTCCTTCTTTTATAGTTAAAATAGGAAGCAGCCAACCTAAAATTGTTTACCCTCTCCAGGGGCCCCATAGCATCTTCTGGGCTCCCTCAATGGTATGCTTTTGGATACCCACAAAAAATGGTATCTTACAATCTGTCGTTATGTAAAGACCTCATGTCGTTTACAATATATGTAAACTGGATCACTAGACAAGATCACTTTACCGTCAGTTGCTTATTTGTGTAGGGGAAGAAAGAATCACGTAGATACTCCTTTGGCTTTCATTATTAGATATTTCTGAAATATATTCAATTCCACCTATTCTTGCTCTAAACAGTTCTTGGTCCACTGGCTTGCCATATGCACGGGGAATCTTTGGCTTTGTGCATATAGAGTTTTTCAAGGAGTTTTCAGTACAGAATCAGAGCGAAAACTCTCCAAATCCTCTTATAGATCTCAAAACTCTTCAAAAGCTTCATTTTCTGCTCCAATAATTCTGCGAAAAAAGACTTTTAGGGAAAATACCCTTACAGATATTGCCCAATGGAACGCCCCCCCCCCCCCCTCCTCATTTGTTTGCTGGAAAAAATGTGAAGGTACAATTGCCTCATTTCACGTGTGTACTGTAATTAGCAAAATATACTGTAAAGCTGTGTTTTTTTCACTTTTTCCATTTTAGGAACGTCCACCATGTTGCTGAAGCAAGTGACAAACTTTGAGTTAAAACATGCTTGTCTGACGTCCATGAGAAACATCTGAACATTGCTCATGCAGACCTTTTACTTTATGACTCAATCTATATCAAATCCCTTCTGGCAATAGAGTATGCTTGGAAGATCACCAAATATATTATGCAATATTTATACACAACCACCACATTAATATATGTCTAGTGCACTGGCCAAAATGGAGCAGTATGTGCTATGTATTGTAGCATATCTCATATGTGGTGATGAAATAGCTCCTATACTGTTTCTAGGCTTACTATATAGATAGGGCTGTTAAATGAGACTTTCACCAACTATCGACAATACAGCCATGTACAAAGTGTCATAATAGCTAATGGCCGTAATCATTAGGACCATGTTAGCCATCATTCTTTCTTTTTAAATATTCATTTTTAGAAATATTCTACCAAAAATAAAGTTACGCTAACAAATTCATGGACAGATCACATTCTGGAATCATGTTAGATCTGTCCAGGCAATATACTGCATGGAAACATGAACGTTACACTATGTATATTTGGATTGATTAACGAATTATTAGATTCATGGCCCTACCACATGATTTATTTTCGTATTGAATATATGTTTCACTTATATATACAAATTTATATACACTTATATATTATACTTATTACTGAGTTTGTGACTCACCCAGGGTTGTATGGGGACTTGGGTGTCTGGGCCCTGCTGTGGTTGGGATGTCACTGGTGGCCTACCCAGACCCGTGGCTCTGGTGGTCAATTGGTAAAGAAGTTAGGGAATGGTAATAAAGAGTTTAAAGTTTGTCGTGACGCCACCTGTAGATTCTGGTGATGGACACCAGCGCCACTTCAGATCTCCGGAGGAGATGGTACTGTAGCTTGGATGGAGCAACTCCCTGCAGGCGGAGGTGAGCCCCTGGGGCAGACCAGCACTGATGGTCATGGTGCTGGTTGTTGTTTGGAGTGTAAGGATGACCTGTGGAGCAGTGCAGCAGTTGAGGTGAAAGGGAATCACCGAAGGTTTCTCTACACAGGTACTTTACTCTGTAAACCAGTTCAGATGGCAGTTCAGGTTTCAGCACAAACAGTCAATAATCAGGTAGCTGGTTGGGTAGTCACAGAGGGTTGCAAGGTCAATCAGCTGATCCCGTAATATACTCTCTCTTGTCAATCCCGTGTCCTGCTGCTAAAACCTGCCCCGGAACAGCCCTCTTCTATACCAGTCCCCGTTGGAGTGCTGTGAGATTCCCTTCTTCCTCCCTCTCTAAAGGGGCTTGACCTTTGGTGGGCGATCCTGGCGAGGCTGTACTTTCTAGACAGGGTGTCAGGGTTGATGAACTGACCCGTGATGACTGGTGTAGACGGCTCAGGGGCCAAACACCCTGCACTGTATCCTCGGTTCTGGTACTCCATTAGATGGACTAGGGTTCCCCCAAAGTATGGGCGCTCTGATATGGGGTCCCCTCTTTCTTTTCCCGGCTGCCTCTTCTCTAGCCCCCTTCCCTGGGAGTCTCCTTCTCTCTCTCGGAGGCTCCCCTCTTCTTCGCTCCTCAGTGCAAACTAGAACTCCACTGTCTGACTTCCCTCCTCCCCTAACTCCGCCCAATGGGAATGGGGCTACCGGTCTACCCGAGGTTAAGTGTGGGATTGCTGGGGATGGGATCCACTTGCAAACCTTACTCTCCCCTGTGACAGGAATAACTGCACACTCATTTATGGGTGCAGTACCCCTACTGTGGCGCACTGACCAGTGGGGCGCCACATTTGAAGGGGTTGTCTAATCTTCATTCTTCGGTAGCATCCCACTCCTCATTCTCCCAACTGAAGTTCTGCTTCTGAAGATAGACAGTTCAGACCGATGGCATGGTTGTCCTGCCAATTGAACTGTTAGCATGTAGACACAGCTTTGTCTGTAGCATTGGCTCAGCACAAGAGTATTAAATATGGCCAGATCCAGATAACTCTCTAACTTTAAATCTGTTTGCCTACTGTATGAATATCAATGAACATCAATGAACATAATTGACCATCACTCCATTCACATAGGGTGTCAAAGTTTGGGATTTGACTTAGCAAGCCTGTGTTGTATGGTTTGCTTCTTTCTCCTCTGAACAACACTGGGTTCTGTCTCTTTCCGGGTTCTTATTATGTGTTACCCTTGTTTCATTTCTCTATGGACAACAGGTGTTTTAATTTGTTAATTTAGTCTGCCCTATCACTTTTTGGATGTGGCCATTTATAACCTTCCCCTGGCCGATCTTTCCTGCTGGTGATATTCTTTGTGGATTCAACTTGGAGTTACAGCCATGCTGCCTTTGGTTTTCTGCTGATCAGATAGAGATCAGCTAGATTAGCTAGGTTTTTGTTTCTTTGCTGTTTCTTCTGTCTGCCCTTTATAGCAGTAGTACTTTACTTTTTCACTTTGGTTTTGGGTTTGATGTTTTCTCACTCAGGGATTCTTTCTATCTCTGCACGCCTTCCTGATTGAGGGTTATGTGCTTTTTCCCTTTCCCCTAGTTTCTAAAGGGTTACAAGCAACACTCAATGGCCGGTTAGGAAGCCAGGTCTGATTTGTCCTCTTCTTGTCCTGTGGTTAGGGTTGTTGAGCCTATGCAAGGACCACTAGTGATTTAACATCTAGGAACCTTCTGTACATGAACCAGTTTGCTCAGGCATGTTTGTTTTGAGAAAGGCCTTAGTTTTCAGTGTGAGTTGTTTCGAGATCATAACCCAGGGGTCTTCAGAGCCACTGTTCTCAGGATTTATCGCAGTGGTTGGACCTCCAACGATTGGGAAGATATCCCCTTCCAATTGATAGAGGATAACTTTCAAACTTTAGAGTACCCCTTTGAGTGTAAAGTAACTTGGGTGTTGTACCACGAGCATATGTATTTACTATATATTTGGCCACCCCTCAAAAGAATTAATGTGAAGGCTGAGGCAATGAAAGTCCTTCAACCACCTAAGTCAGAAAGTGAGATGGAGCTTCCCATGATTAAGATGAAGATAGTATAGTCCAAGTACATGGGGTGCTGACAATGTGCCATCACGTGAGGTTACTAAATTCCCCGCTTACTCCTCCTAAAACACTCCTGGTGATAAAAAGACAATGCTTTCAACTATATTAGCACTTGCAGATTCATTTGACAATATGTCCTACATTACTGGCCACTAGCCATCATCGAAGTGCCAGTCTTTAGGTGACACATGTCATCATGTTCCTTTTCCACATTGTCACCTCTGCTGGAAGCAAAGTTATTTGTGACCATCTGAATGTAATTTCCTCTTTTAGTGCCAATCTCATTAGAAGTTTTTACAGGAAAAGCAGAAATGAGTGAAGACATGTGGCATATTTACTCAAATATTTCACCCCTGCGGTCAGAAATGTTTGCTGCCTCGTAGACATTGCACCTCTGTCAGTGCGTATAATCCCTTTGTCCTCAAAGAGCTCAGCCCTGCTCTAATAATGTAGATTTTTCCTTTATTGATCATTGGCACCACTATGTACATTAACTAATCCTTTTATGACTTTCCAAGTTGAGTACTCTCTAAAGAATGATGTGATTAATGCACCTGGGCTTGGTCTATTTATTGGGTACATATGTACAGTTGAGATGAGCACAATAGGTTGACCTTACATTTGGAAAAGACATCTACACAGTATTTGTAGTATTAGCGCACTATGTTCTGCATCCAAATTCTCAATAATTCATACTGATTTCTTAAAACATTTCTCAGCTTGTTCCCGTGTTTCAGCCAGTTATTTTTTTTTTAAAGAAAGAAAGTGTGTTTGATAATGTCCTGGGAGAGAAGTGTGTTTTAGTAATGCAAAATCCAGGAGCAGCAATGCCGTAAGAATATATTTTTCTTTAATGTGTGTAGAATTTCAACAACCCTTTTAATTCCTTAATTTTCAAATCTCTAAGTTCCCAGTAGGGGCACCGGTGAATTCACATCTTCAAAGGGTTCAAATGTGCTAACACAGTTTTACTTGATATATTAACAGCAATATGTTATGTGACAAATCACGTGGGCTGCATCCTGGGAAGAATTTATTCTCTATATAAGTTTAAGCTGTAGATCTAAATCAATATGCAACTGGCCAGGAAGTTAATTCCACGTGTGATCATAAAGCACTTTGCACCTTTTAATTTTTTAAAAGATTTTTTTCATATATTCTGTAAATATGTCTTGCAATATATACTCGCCTACATTGATGATGCACATTTACTCTGAAATCCTACGATTTATTTGTTGCTTCATCAGAGATTCAGGGCCAGTGTTAGGGGCAGACAAACTGGACAGCTGCCCAGAGCCCCTACCCACTTAGGGGTCTCCAGTGTTTTAATAAGCACAAACTGCAGCGATAATACAAGTTCTTTATTATCACTGCAGTTTCCGAGGTTATAAAGGCAGAAAGACTTTTTGTGCATCACGGTCATGTGACCATGATCTCACCAAAGTTCATTAACACTAGGATTCCAGGTCTGTACAACATGGGGAATGCAGAAACCTGGAAACATTGCTGCCTTCTTCTTTTATTCAAATGTATTTGCATCTTGCAGATGCAGATACATTTGAACAATGCGTAAGCACCAGGACGTAGAAAGAGGAGAGCTCCTCAGCCCCCACACCAATGTGTAGCAACGTGATGAAGTCAGCATTTTGCTGACATCATCACACTTTTGCCGGGTCTGCAGAAGTGGACTGGATGCGGAGAGCACCAGTAGGCGCTCCAATGGGGGCTGAAGATCAGATAAGGAATCATTTTTGATGAGGGGGCTATAGTTAGGTAAGATTTGTGTTACTTTTCTAGGGACATTATAGGGCAATGAGGGATTTTATGGGGCAATAGGGGAACTTATGGAGCAAATTGTGACATTATGGGGCAATGGGAGACATTATTCTGCAAATTGCGATGGAAATGGGCGACTTTATGGAGCAAATTGTGACCCAATGGGGCAATTAGGGGAGGGGATTGGGTTCTGCAATGCCGATAGAATTGAAAGTTCAAAGACATGGGGAGACCCGCAAGTTGGGGGACAATGCCTGCACTGGCATCGGACCTACATGACTCATGGGCCCCACAGTGGCCGCATGGCCTGTCATCATTGGCGACATGCCACTGACAGCATGGCAAGAACAGTTAGGGTATGGGCACATGATCTGGAGGCACTACATGTTGGACACAGTGCCTCCGGCCCTGAGAGAAGCCACCTGTGAACACAGGGAGAAGTCAGCCGTCCTGTGCCCATGATCTACGCTACAGGGCAACCTTTCCCTGCATTCACCCACTGGGGCTTGCTTCCGACTCCGTGGCATTACATTAACATGCTGTGGAGATGCAGAAGCGCTGTAACCTGCACCGCAGCTTACAAAACGCTGCGGTGGGTAGAAGCACAGTGAGCATGGGATTTCTAAAAATCCAATCCACTATGCTTGCATTGCACAATGCAGCGTTTTGAACACAGTGTTGAGATGCTGCATCCAAAACACTGCTATTTCGGATCGTGTGCACCTACCCTTAGAATTTGGGGTAACAGCAGAATGGAGAGTTTGTGTCGGTTGGGAATCAGTAAACCGGCTGGAAATGTGAGAAGCTAAATCTGTGTGTTGCAAACTCTGCATACAAGTTATAGCTGGAAGAAGTCATCACGACAATGTGGGCCACATGCAAAAAGTGCGAAAAATGAAAATGTCACCTGTGAGTCAATACATATATCTGTACTGATTTTGTTTATATTGGCTGCAGATATTACCATATGAATTTATGGGGGTAATATTAATATTGGTCTTTGTATTGTGATCTCTTTTTAATGACAGCATTGTCTGCTGAGGTGATCACTATAGGATGCACTTCTGCCATTTAAATGTGCTAACTGATTTGGGAGTCCACTCAAATTTTCGCCCCAGCCACCCACCCATCACTGGACAGAACATCTTGCTTATGCCTCTGTGCCAAATATTTCATTAAGACATTCAAGAGTGCTCTGGATAAGGAAGCTCCCGGTACACCAAGAACTTTCTGACACAGACAGCGCATACCCTGGCGTACTCTGCAAACACATATTTGCTCAGTGGTTCTCTGGGTGTGCCGACCATCTCTAAATCACATATGACAGCAGATTTCCTCCACTAAAAGTTCCTATTATCTCTTTTAAAGAGAAAATTGACAACATATCTCCTAATCCCCTAGTAGCAGCAATTCCTTTTCCTCCCACACTTTCTCCTACTCAGTTTCAGCCTTTGATCCAAGTAACAGAAGTGGAAGTCTCCAGGGTCCTCTCTGCTTCTCAACCTACTACCTGCACTGGAGATCTATTCCCTTACACATTGTACAGTTTCTCTTGCTAACCGTCAGTAGTTAAAGCACGAAAAGAACATAAATTAAATAAAATGACAGAAAAGGGCAGCCATATGTACCGACACCAAAACACAATATTTGGCCGTATGATTCGTGCGAGGATCGCATCAAAATAGTTGGACTGGCTGGTGGCTCTCCTGACCTGAGAGTGATAGCTGCATAGAAAGGCATGAAGCTGACACACTCAGGTCAGGAGAGCGGCCAGCCGGTATGGGCAGTGCGATGCGATCCTCATACTAGTCATACAGTAGTGTGACTTCAACCTTAAATGCATTACAGTATGCTGCAGTTCCCCATGATAAAGGCTGAAGCAGCACAGGTGCAAAATACTGATTAAACAAGCACTCACAACCCTATTATTCATTGATGGGGTGGCTGCCTAGTATTATAAATGCACAAAGATGAGGCCTGTAGAGGGCGCTAGTCACATAGGTACATGTGGTGCCTAGTGTCTGACCTGCAGCCTATTAATGACACCCATATTATTAAATTGGGCAGGCTGCAAAGGACTATATAAGTGCACCCCACAAAGCTATTGACTAGTGTTGCATACAACACTTATCCATGGTCATTTACAATATTAGGCGACCACACCATCAGGTGGTAGATGTGTGGGTGGTTGTTTAATCAGTATTTTGCACAATTATGGGAGGAAATTTCTATCTTTCATGTAATTAATGTGAATCAGTTTATATGTCAGCCCAACCATGTAGTCTAAAATTAGTCACAGATCCTTTCCCACTTGCATAGGAGTTACAAAAGAAATGTTTATTCACATTCAGTGTTGTAGCTAAAGGCTCATGGGCCCTGGTTTAAAAGTTTTGCTTGTAGCTAGGGATGGGCGAGTATACTCGCTACTATTCGGCACTCGCCGAATAGTAGCGGTATTCGTGTACTCGCTGCTCACCGAGTAAATTAGGATTACTTGGGAGTAGCAAGTACCAAATACTTTTGCAGTGTATCAATAGATACACTGCAAAAGTCCTGTAAAAGAGAGAAAAAGTTGTTAAAAAATAAAAAAATCGGATACTCACCTTAACCGACGGCTGTACCGGGAGCGGCGCCGATGCACGTCTATTCATGGAAAAGGACCTTTCACTCTCTCAGCCAATCAGATGGCTGGGAGAGATCTGGCCAATCAGATGCCGCCACGTCACAATGACGTAATCGCTAGCAGCCACCTGATTGGCCAGATGGAAAGGTCCTCGGTGTACCTGAGAGAACCTTTCCATCTGGCCAATCAGGTGGCTGCTAGCGATTACGTCATTGTGACGTGGCGGCATCTGATTGGCCAGATCTCTCCCAGCCATCTGATTGGCTGAGAGAGTGAAAGGTCCTTTTCCATGAATAGACGTGCGTCGGCCGGTCCCGACACAGCCGTCGGTTAAGGTGAGTATCCGATTTTTTTATTTTTTAACCACTTTTTCTCTCTTTTACAGGACTTTTGCAGTGTATCTATTGATACACTGCAAAAGTATTCAGAATCGCTATACTCGCAACGAATAGCGAGTACCGCTACCTACTCGTTGCGGGTATAGCGATTCCAAATAGTAAGGTATTCGCCCATCCCTAATTGTAGCCCCTTCTGGCAAACTTCTCCTCATGATGACCACAGGCTGCGACTGGCCTTTGATTTTCAGGTGCATCACTGAAACTCCAAAGTGACTCATTGATGCAGCAACGCACTTAACATTAACAATGTTTCCTAGTCATTAAATCTAGAGAGCTCTAAATTAGGGACCTGGGTGCTCTTTCTTCAAAATTGGGCAACTGAAAGCACCTGCAAATATATATTGCTGTATAGCACCAAATGATTGGACATAATTAGCCAGAAGTTCATAGGAAGATGGACTTATGGTGCACTTTCCTCCTTGAAGACATCAATTTTGTTGAGCTAGAGCAGGGATTTCCAACGTGTGGCTCGTGAGCCACATGCGGCTAGCAAGTCCATGATGTGTGACTCTTGGCTGTATGCTAGTTTGCTGGATTAGCATCTGGTCTAGCAACATAGTTATGAAGAACAGTTCTCCAGATGGTGAGTTATGTGAGTAACCCCGCACAGAAAAACGGATCTGAATGCCCATATACTGGCCTTGGAAGTTTAGAGAAAATTTAAGCATAGTAGACTGGAGACAGGGTGATACTTCCAGAGAAAGTTATTGAAACTAGTTGTGACGGTGTGGTGGGAGTGCGGCAATGAGGGTATTGTGGGAACACCTGGATCTTGGCATACTGTCTCAGTGTGATTTCTGTGGAAAGCTTTGGCTATCATTATAACAAATTCACTCAGAAAAAGAAACAGCAGGGTACTGACATATAGTAGTGTTTTTGGCACTTGTGGCTTATTGGATACGTTTGCTCCCAGGTTGAACACTTGATGGTCAATCAGAAATGGAAATCTGTTTAGAAAGGAATGAAAAAGCAGCACTCACCGGGAGAAGGTGGAAGTCTTCTTTATTGTGGTTCACCCAGGGCCGGCTCCAGGTTTCTGTGGGCCCCGGGCAAAAAAAATCTCAGTGAGCCTCCTTTAGTACATATCATGGACTATAATATATATATTGCCGCACACTTACCGCAAGCCCCATAGACAATGCATGGAGCTTGCCGCAAATGTGCAGCAAGTGCAGCCGCTAGGCGGAAAATGCGGCAGATGCAGATTTTTTTTACCGCAACTGCCACATTTAAAAAAAACACCTATGTGAAGGAAGCCTTACAGGAACAGTGACTGCCGAAACCAGCAAGAGCTGTTTCTGACAGTGAGTATATTACACGTTGTTAGGAGCAGGCTAAAATGCGTTTGCATTCTCTTGCACTTTTTAAAAATACCCTTCAAATGCAAAATGTTGCATTTTTGTGCATCTGAGGATGCTTGGTATATACACAAGCATCCTCAAGCACACAAATAATGCAAGCAGCTCAATGGAGCCACACTGCATGATGGGTGGCACCGCAGCCAAGCGGAGTGTCTGGCCGTTCGGATCTCTCTTCTCCTCATCTTTCTTCTCGCCGCTCCGGTCTCCTCCGCTCGCTCTGCACATATCAGCACAGTCATGACAACATCGTGCCCCTCCATGCTGAGCTGCAAAATGCAGACAGCGGCAGAAGAGACTATGGAGAAGAATGCTGCTGGCAAAGGTGGCTGAGACTATAGGAGCGGAATCCGCAGGGGACTACCACTGGTACACATACCTCGTACGCACGCGGCTCTGCTCCATACACCTCCTACGCACGTGGCTCTGCTCCATACACCTCCATCCACGCGGCTCTGCTCCATACACCTCCTACCCACGCGGCTCTGCTCCGTACACCTCCTACCCACGCGGCTCTGCTCCGTACACCTCCTACCCACGTGGCTCTGCTCCATACACCTCCTACCCACGCGGCTCTGCTCCGTACACCTCCTACCCACGCGGCTCTGCTCCGTACACTTCGTACCCACGCGGCTCTGCTCCATACACCTCGTACACACACGACTCCGCTCCGTACACCTAGTACCCACTCGGCTCCGCTCCGTACACCTCGTACACACACGGCTCCGCTCCGTACACCTAGTACCCACTCGGCTCCGCTCCGTACACCTAGTACACACTCGGCTCCGCTCCGTACACCTAGTACACACTCGGCTCCGCTCCGTACACCTAGTACACACTCGCCTCTGCTACATTCACACTGTAAATCCCTCCTGACCCCACACATAAACTTCACCAAATTGCCATACACCTAGTACACACTCACCTCTGCTACATTCACACTGTAAATCCCTCCTGACCCCACACATAAACTTCACCTAATTGCTATGCTGGCCATCATGATGCTCAGAGTCCTGCATACACTGGGGAGCTGGTCATGTGACCCCTGACTCCACCCTCCATTGCCATCATCACAGGTCCTGTCAGCCCAGAGTGTGCAGCTCTGTCGGCTCCCATGGAGGAAGATCTCCGGAGCTGCAGGAGGCTGAGTGCGCCCTCCCTGCAAATGACCCCCCAGCTGCCCCCTGGATATGGCCCTGGCTGTGGAGCAGTGTGCTCAGGGGCCCCTGAGGCTAGGGTCACACTTGCATTGTGACCCTAGCCTGATGCAAGTATTTTCAGCTGCAGCACATAGCTTTTAATGCTATGCGCTGGAGCCCATAGAAACCCGATGCTTACCTTGCCAACCATTGGTTGTCAATGTAAACATCGGGTTTCTATGGGCTCCGTTGCTGGCAGCACATAGCATTAAACGCTCTGCGCTGCAGCAGACAATACTTGCGTCAGGCTAGGGTCACAATGCAAGTGTGACCCTAGCCCTCAGGGGCCCGGTGGGCCCCCTCCAAGCAGTCGGGCACCGGCACTTGCCCGGGTGCGCCGGGTGCTGACGCCGGACCTGGGTTCACCTATTACATGTAGTACGGAGAGGAGAGGGTAAGGAGCGGACGACGGCAAATAAGTTTGTCGACGGGTGGCGCTTCAACAGGTTCTGAACAGGCTGGTGATGCCAGTTCCCTTAAACAGACATACACGGAGAAACCCCACCTAATTGTCACCACCCACCTTTAGGTGTGTTTATGTTCATAATTAAACACACCTTAAGGTGGGTGGTGACAATTAGGGGGAGCTTCCCCGTTTATGTCTTTTTAAGGGAACAGACATTACCATCCTGTTCAGGACCCATAGAAGCGCCACTCGGCGCAAAATGGTTTGCCGTCGTCCGCTCCTTCCCCTATCCTTCCTGCACTACATGTAATTGGTGAACCACAATGAAGAAGACTTCCACCTTCTCCCAGTGAGTGCTGCTTTTTCATTCTTTTCTAAACGGTTATCATTATACCGGTATTAGGAGCACTAAGTGTCACTACTGTGAGGGGGGCTGGCGCTGGATGTAGCTCATGTCCTTCTTAGAGGTAAAACATGTGACTCACGAGTCATGACCTTCTTTCAGAGCTGAATGTGGCTCTCAAGGTCATAAAGGTTGGGGACCACTATTCTAGAGTATAAGATGATAAGGATTGCAGTAATGAGTATTGTACCATGTGTTAATATGTAATGTGAATTGTGTCATGCATTTTACTGTCAGGAGACTGTGTTCTACCAAGAAACAGACAGTTAGTAGAGTAAGAAAGAGTTAATGGTTGGGACTAGCCCACAGTAGGAGAAACATTTTCTGTTAGATCATCAGATAGGGTCCACCATGTGACAGTGAAAGATGCTAGGTCTGAATAGTCCACAGAGCCACATGACACGGGTGTCCCTGAAGCAATGGAGAGGATAGCGTGAACCAGCGTATAGAGAAAGAGAGAGATAACAATGACTCAGAGTGATCTAGTGGAGTCAGGTCAGCAGACTGACTGCAAGTACTAGAGACTAAGTGGGATGGGTCCTTAAGCACAAGGTTCAGCAGCGAGGCCCTATTCAATTTACAACTCAGAAATAGAATGGGCCAAGGCGGGACGATACGTGAGATGAACTTAGTGCCCTGGGTGGAATTCCTCTTAAGCGTCTGAAATCTTGAAACTAAAGTTTGGCCATATTAGTGTCACACCCACCAGGCCTATGGGTTACTCGGTAAGAACGGTCAATTCTTGGGAGATCACGGTGGCGGTGACCAGGCTCCATCCATGGCCCTGGGCGTGCAGAAAAATGGGATTATTTACAGGGGAAAGTTTGTGACGCCACCTGTGGTACTCGGCCAGGGATATCCGACGCTGCAGCTCCAGATCACTGGGGCAGATGGTAGAGCAGCTTGGTTGGTATTGCTCCCCACAGGTGGAGCGAAGCCCCAGGGCAAGTGTGACAGTCTATAGCAGGGACGGGGCTTTGATGATCAATTAGGCCGCAGGGCATACAAGTATGAGACACAGACAGTTTGTGCAGTTTTTTACTTTTAGTTGCTGATCGGGCAAGGTTACCCAGTTGTGCGCTGTGCTCCTCCAAAGTGCAGCCAGGTTAGTCCCCAGGTGGTTAGGATCTTCCCTGCACTGGATTCTCACTTCGCCTTCCCTGTGCCTTTGTGGACAGGGTACCAGGCTGATGGCTGCAGGCCTTGTCGGGCGACTGCTGCGGTATGTCCCCTGGCCCTAGGTCTAGCCACCGTCCTGCAGATTATCCAGTTTGTGGTCACTGCTCCTACAGACACAGTGACCTCCGGTATTCCTGGTCGTGGCCTGGAGCACCCAAACGAGATCGTGGACGGTCCCCTTTGGCAACCAGTCCCTCTGCAAGACTTTGGCCAGGACCGGATTTGGGGCAAACGGGTGGATCCCCCATTCCCTTGTCCCCTAGGACTCTCTCCATCTTGCGTCCGCTCTGGACGCCTGCCTACTCTCGACTCCTCCACGTTTTCTCTCCTTTCTCCTACTGCTAACCCCTCCTCCATCCAGGAAATGGGGCCCTCCCTCAAAAGGGTCTGCCCAAATCCCCGAGCCTGGATTTGGGATGGTGTTGTGTGCAAAATATATGTCTTGTATTTGCGACCTCTCTCACCTGGGAATGGTGACATGGCACCTGTGGAGTAGGTGAAGCATCACTGTGGCGACCAGTCCGCAGGGGCACTACATTAGCAATACCTCTCCTTTACAAAGAGAAAAAGATGCGAAACAACAGGAGGGGATGAATGACTTTCATGGATTGTACTGTGATGTTGAGCTGGGTGGATAGGACCAAGTTAGATGGAAGGAGTAGAGAGACTGTTTATAGAGATATTCTATATGAAGAAACGTACAAGAATATATGTGCCCGATATCTAATGTACATCATTGTAATCATGTTATCGTTAAGTAAAACTATGTTTTTAAATAGCTTGTGTTCTCAATCGATGAGCTGTATAACATCTGGCCTGGCCAGTCGAAGTCAAAGATTTCATGTGACCTGCAAAGGTGTAGTGCCTCCTTAGAGAAAGTCCACACACAAAGCCAGGAGCCCCTTTTAATGTAACGAGGCGGGGCACAAACAACGCAGCTTTCTCCCAAGACTACCACTTTGTGCCACACTACAAATTCATGATAACGTCTATGTGGTCTACACTAATGAAAAAATTAATCTTGGCATCACTCGTAGTCTAGGGTAATAAAGGTGTTAATATCGCTATCCCTGTTCAATTAGGCATAATATGTGTAATGTCTATTTTCATGATGGTATAGAACAGTAAATAAGTTAGAGGAGTTTTCCATGACCAAACATGAGAATGGGGGGAAATTAACACCTGGCACCCCAATAATAAGCTGCAACGTGCTATGGCATTGACATGATATATGCACTGTGCAGGGTAGAATACAGAAGTCTACTAAATTGCTTAGAGGCTACAGCTGATTACTGAGCTTTATCTCTCGCTCACTTGAATAAGTGATAAAGTACAGTACTCCGCTGCAGCTCGTAAGTAATGTGTGGGTTTTTGACTCCCACCATTTTATACAAATAACTTATCCTGAGGATACATAATCAGTTGTTCAGTCCAGGAAAACTTAGGCTATATGCCCACCTAGCAATCATATTTCCCATTAGGTTTCATCACCCACCATAACTATATTCCAAAATATTTTATGTAATTCTAATGATATAATTTAATAAAAAAAATTTTTTTAAATATTACTATTATTGCATTATAATCCCCTTTTTCTCCCATGATATTTTTGGGAAATGGAATATAGTTGCAGTGACCCGGTCCAGAATATGTCTGTCCCTTTAAGTACCCCTTGGACCTTGAGTAACCCTTTACACTGCAGCTCACATTCTAGCTACCCGTTTACTGTTATCAGATATGTGCTTTAATTTGGATCCATGTATTTTTTCCAGGCATTTTCTCATTTGTTGTGTTCCAGCACCATGTGCTGGTGCAATGTATGATTTATTTTACAATGTAAAGTTTTTACATGAGAATTGAGGTTTCAATAGGAGGAGCTATTCTAGTTTCCACCTAGTCTAGACCAGGTACAGCTGGTAAATCCCCAGTCTGAGACAATATGTCACTGGGAGCAGAGCACACGTAGAGACTCCCTTACCGCAAGATCTTCTGGCAGACCCCAAAGCCTGCGATTCTTCTCTAGTTTCCACAGACAGTCTGCTAAAAGCTTTGTACCCTGGGTCCTCGCTGTCCAGACCTACATGTGTTTCTCCAGATGTATTTCTGCATTTGCCGCGACAAGCTGTTAAATTACCCTAGGACTCCCAGGTCTGTGGAATACTCTTGCTATATATAATCATCTGCATAAAGCTACAAAAAGACTCTGAACCTCTCTATAACAACTTATAAGCACTACATCTAAAGAATCAGGTTGTTAAAGCTCCTGAACCTCAATTCCATGTTAGTATCTAACTCTGAACTGATCTGCTGTGGGCTACCCACATGAACTGTGTAGAATTTACTTCACATTATATTTCCCCGTTCCTGCGAATGTAAATGCAACTGTTATCCCTGAGACCTGTGTCTGTGGTCATTATCGTGGACACTCCATGGGGGTGGATAACAGTGAACGGAATGCCTCACTATGAGGGCTTTACATAGTTATGTGTCCACCTAGCAGGTGCTTTCTGCATCTCATGGCAGATAAAAATGCACCTTCTGGCAGGAAAAATACTGCAGAAAAAACACAACTTTTTGAGTCTTGATGCTTTTTTGCTTGGTGCATATTTCTCTCTACTTCCCCAGACAAGCACTTCAAAGTCTCAACAAGTGAAATCTCTCTCTTTCTCTCTCTCTCTCTCTCTCTCTCTCTCTCTCCGTTCATCCCTCCCTCTTCCCTCTCAAAATTTCACAGTTTCTGGGAAGGAAAACACAGTGCAAAATGCACAGAGAATGAGTATGCTGCTGCTTTTTTCTGAATCAAAATCTGCAGGTGAAAAAAACCTAAAGGTGGGCACAGCACTTCAGAAATTCTATGGGCTTTGCTGGGATGCATCTTTCCTGGCAGATTTCAACAAAAATCTGCAAGTAAAAACTCATAAACACACCAAATATGCTAGGAGTACACATGGTATTATTAGTATTTAGGTAGTTTAGGACATTAAAAAGAGAATTAATGTCTGTATCATACGTGGTCTGGAGCAGAATAAAAGGTTAATGTTGCATACATGATGTCTGGTAGGTTACTGCCCTCTCCATGTCTCAGTTTTTTCCCTGTAGCACTAAGGAAGGTGGTCTAGATTGTGAAGTTTTTATATACAGTTGAAACCAGAAGTTTACATACACTATATAAAAAAACTCACATGCATGTTTTTCTCGCTATTTGACATCAAAATAAATAGTTCCCATTTTAGGTCAATTTGGATTACCATAATCATTAATATTTGACAAATACCAGAATTATGAGAGAGGGATCTTTTAGTTGTTATTACTTTCTGCAAAGTTACAAGTTTACATACATTTCATCAGTATTTGGTACCATTGCACTTAAACTGCAAGACGTGGGTTATATATTTTGGATATCCTTCCACAAACATCCCACAGTAGTTGGTAGGAATTTGGGCCCATTCCTCCTGACAGAACTGGTATAACTGAGCTGTTTTTGTAGGTCGCCTTGCCCCCACCTGCCTTTACAGCTTTGGCCATACATTGTCAATTGGAATGAGATTAGGGCTTTGTAATGGGCACTCCAAAACATTGACTTTCTTATCCTTATGCCACTTTGTAACCAGTTTGGCTGTATGCTTCAGGTCATTGTCCATTTGGAAGACCCATTTGTGCCCAAGCTTTAACTTCCTGGCTGATGTCTTGAGATGTTGCTTCAGTATTGCCACATAATCTTCCTTCCTCATGATGCCATCTATTTTGTGAAGTGCACCAGTCCCTTCTGCAGCAACCCCACAACATGTTGCTGTCACCCCCATGCTTCACAGTTGGAATGGTGTTCTTAGGCTTCCAAGCTTCCCAATTTTTCCTTCAAATGTAACAAAGGCCAAACAGTTCAATTTTAGTTTTGTCAGACCACAGGACATGTCTCCAAAAATGTAGGTTTTTGTTCCTGTTTACATTTGCAAAAATTTATCTGGCTTTTTAATGTTTCCTTTGGAGTAATGGCTTCTTCCTGACAGAGTGGCCTTTCAGCCATGTTGTTACAGTATTTGTATCACTGTAGATAATGACACAAACTTACCATCTTCTGCCATCATCTTCACAGAGTGTCTTCCTTTTGTTCTTGGTTCTACAGTTAGGGCCAGAAATATTTGGACAGTGACACAATTCTCGCGAGTTGGGCTCTGCATGCCACCACATTGGATTTGAAATGAAACCTCTACAACAGAATTCAAGTGCAGATTGTAACGTTTAATTTGAAGGGTTGAACAAAAATATCTGATAGAAAATGTAAGAATTGTACACATTTCTTTACAAAGCCATGCATGCCCATGCCATTATGTTGCCTCCACCATCTTTTACAGAGGATGTGGTGTGCCTTGGATCACGTGCCATTCCCTTTCTTCTCCAAACTTTTTTCTTCCCATCATTCTGGTACAGGTTGATCTTTGTCTCATCTGTCCATAGAATACTTTTCCAGAACTGAGCTGGCTTCTTGAGGTGTTTTTCAGCAAATTTAACTCTGGCCTGTCTATTTTTGGAATTGATGAATGGTTTGCATATAGATGTGAACCCTTTGTATTTACTGTCATGGAGTCTTCTCTTTACGGTTGACTTAGAGACAGATACACCTACTTCACTGAGAGTGTTCTGGACTTCAGTTGATGTTGTGAACGGGTTCTTCTTCACCAAATAAAGTATGCGGCGATCATCCACCACTGTTGTCATCTGTGGACGCCCAGGCCTTTTAGAGTTCCCAAGCTCACCAGTCAATTCCTTTTTTTCTCAGAATGTACCCAACTGTTGATTTTGCTACTCCAAGCATGTCTGCTATCTCTCTGATGGATTTTTTCTTTTTTTTCAGCCTCAGGATGTTCTCCTTCACCTCAATTGAGAGTTCCTTTGACCGCATGTTGTCTGGTCACAGCAACAGCTTCCAAATGCAAAACCACACACCTGGAATCCACCCCTGACCTTTTAACTACTTCATTGATTACAGGTTAACGAGGGAGACGCCTTCAGAGTTAATTGCAGCCCTTAGAGTCCATTGTCCAATTACTTTTGGTCCCTTGAAAAAGAGGAGGCTATGCATTACAGAGCTATAATTCCTAAACCCTTTCTCTGATTTGGATGTGGAAACTCTCATATTGCAGCTGGGAGTGTGCACTTTCAGCCCATATTATATATATAATTGTATTTCTGAACATGTTTTTGTAAACAGCTAAAATAACAAAACTTGTGTCACTGTCCAAATATTTCTGGCCCTAACTGTATATGCACATATCGGACCAAAGCACGCTCATCTCTGTGACACAGAACCCATCTCCTTCCTGAGTGGAATGATGGTTGGACATTCCTGTCTTCTTTATATTTATGTATAATTGTTTGTACAGCACCTTCAGGTATCTGGAAATTGCACCCAAGGATAAACAGACTTGTACAAGTCCACAATTCTCTTCTTGATATCTTGGTTAATTTCTTTAGCCTTTCCCATCATGCTAGACAAAGAAGCAGTGTGTTTCAGATGTGCAATAAAATCCATCCACAGGTATGTCTCTTATTAAACTCAGATATTGCCAATAAACAGAAGTTTCATAACACATGACATCATTATACAGGGTGTCCCAAATTGTTTAATGGCAGAGTAATCTTAGTGCAATCTTAGTGCCTTTGACTTTGCAGAAAGTAATTAAAATGCCTAAAAACATTCTCTCTCTCATTATTCTGGCATTTGGCAAATATAATTATGGTAATCCTAATTGACCTAAAACGGGAAAGGTTTATTCTGATTTCATATCAGATAGTGAGAAAATATACATACTGTAGGTATCTTTTTATATAGTGTATGTAAACGTTTAGTCCAACTGTAAGTATCCCTGGTTGCCCAGTGCATTCTTTGCAGTCTACAGCAGTAAAGGCAGTATCCCTATTGGTCTAAATTAAAAAAAAAAAGGTTAAAGGATACCAATATTCATGTTTTCCCAATATAAACTAAAGCCACCACCTCTAGCTGCTCCATTACTACAGTCCATCTTAGTCCTGAACTCCCCCCAGCACATGCTAAAAATAAACAATACCTTATATATTACTGGCATACAGTGCGATGCTGATTGATGGGCATCTTTTTCTTCTATGCGTGGCTTCTCATTGAGCAGAATTACATTTCTAGGTTTCAACGTTGTTTGTCTTGTAAGATGGCTGGGACTAAAATGGACATCCCTTTTTAAGCAAACTACCCAAATGCCACCATGCAAACTGCTAAGCATACCCCCACCTATCACAAATACTGCTCTCAAAGACCCCCATTTTTTTCTCTCTCTGCTGCTTTCTATTGTTTCCTTTGTCTCACAGGTGTCTGATTCATCAAAGATTTTAAAAGCTTTGAAAAGTCATATAATTTTGGCAGAAGTCGGCTAAAATTATGCATCTTTTGATGTGGTCTTACCATTTTTGCTCAGCCTTATCAAAGTTTGAGGAGCTATTCAAATCCATGAAAAGTGGAGGCACCACAAATCTTTCTCATGCAGAGACCAGACTAGGATTTGTGTCGCGGCTCATATGGATTGCCAATCTGGAGCAATTGTGCCTATGTTAAAGGTTAGTGTTATAAATGAATTCTAAGAAAAATCCAGAAAGGGCCCTGCAACAAAAAACAACTATTCTAACACCCGTTAAAAATTACAATTACCGCATCTTCCGCTCCCATATGCGGTTGTGCTTAAACCCCCAAAAAGTACAGAGTTAGTGCGAACAATCCAGGATGAGAAGAAAAGAGGGGGCACCCACTGACATTAAAAGTGATCCTTTATTTATATTTCATATTTGGACCAGTTGAAATGCACTGTCGCATGAAATGGCTGTTGTCCAGAGGTTTCCGCATCCTTCTCCTCTCCTGCTGCTTTTTCCCGGTGAGCACTATGTTCAGTAAAATAAATAAAGGATCATTTCTAATGTTGGTGGTTACCCCCTCTTTTCCTCTTTACTTTTCATCCTAGAAATTAATAATAAATTCTACTTATAGCAACATTTACATTTCCAATATTTTTATATGTTTCTTGCTAGAACAGTCTATGGACAATGCATGCTCCATGCTAGGCCTTATTTTATGTTTGGCCATCAGATACTCAAAAGTTCTTCAATGGTTTGAAATATACTGTAGTCCTGTGAGATCCGCTCTATAATGTCCACTGCTTCATATCCTTTATGTTGCAGTTATCAGACAGATAACTTTCTTCTGAAAATCTTGATGATATGGAGATGGTAATCAGCGCCATCATTAATTATATACATAATATATATTCATCATATATAAATCAAATTTAAATTAAATAAGTTCTATAAGTAACTATTAATATAAGATAAAATCATAACTAAAATTAATGAAGAAATTACAACAAAACTTCCAATGGATATAATAAGGCCATCTCCAAAGACCTTGGTATCCCAGTTTCAACAATATGCAATGTTAATAAGAAGTTAGCCAAGCATGGAATCATCAAGAACCTTCCTTATGTAGGGGAAAGAGGAAAATTGACAAGAGATGTCTTTGAAGGTTGGTGCGAATGGTGGGAAAAACACCACGCCAAACATCCAAAAATCTGAAAGCCAACCTAGAACAGTCTGGAATCATGGCTTCAACAAGTACCATAAGCCGCACACTAAACCAAGCAGAGCTTTATGGGGGAAGGCCAAGGAAGAAATCATTGCTGAAGAAAAGAAACGACTGATCTTTGCCAAAGAGAACCTTGACAAACCACAATTCTTCTAGGAAAATGTTCTGTGGACAGATGAAACAAAGATAGACCTTTTTGGCAATGCAAAGAACAGTTTGTTTACAGACAAAGCAATGAAGCTTTTAAGGAAAAGAACACCCTTTCAACAGTTAAGCATGGGGAAGGATCCATAATGCTGTGGGGTTGCTTTGCTGCGTCTGGTACTGGAGGCCTTGACCATATCAAAGGAGTCTTGAATTCAGAGAACGATCAAGAGATTTTAGAGGGAAATGTCCTACCCAGTGTAAAAAAAACTTGGTTTGAGCCGAAAATCATGAGTCATCCAGCAAGACAATGACCCAAAGCACACATCCAAACGTGCACAGGAATGGTTGAGAAAGAAAAACTGGACTGTTTAAAATGGTCAGCAATATGTCCAGACCTCAATCCCATTGAACAATATTAGAGGTGAGCTGAAATCTGCCATTGGGAAAAAAGAACCCTGCAAACATTCAAGAGCTTATAGATAGCTACAAGAAATGTTTGGAGGTGGTCATCAATGCCAAAGAGTGTGCAACCAAATATCATTTAGGGGTGCCTCTATTTCTGCAGATGCTATTTATTCTGTTTTTCTTGTTGAAATTGCAACATTTAAGCTGACAATCTTTTATTGTTGTATTACTTGGACCACTAATTAAACAGATCATGAGGATATGACTTTGGTACATTTCCATTTATTTCTGAAGATTTTGTGCAGTCTATAAAAAAAATAAAGGGTGCCAATAATTGTGAGCAGCAGTACACACACATTATTTATCCCAGTGATCTAATTTTACTAGTACTACCTTTTCTCATTGACTTTTCTACAAGCATTCGGCCTACAGTGTCGGCCCCACTTACATGTAATGAGAAAACTAAATGTCTCCCATTTTATAGCCAGACAAAGGCTGGGGTCACACACACAGATATCTGGGCAGATATTGTTCACAGATCTCTGGTTGAAGTGAAATCATGGACAAATTGATCTATTTTGTGGCCATATACAAATAGACCAATTTGTCCATGATTTCACTTCAACCAGAGATCTGTGAACAATATCTGCACAGATATCTGTGTGTGTGACCCCAGCCAAATTTAGATTGGAATTCAGAGCAAAATTGTGAAAACTGATATTAAACATCTAACATATTAAAAGATATAATAGCAGTTTTGATGTCCTCAGACAGCTACTTTGTCCTCACAATTGTTACAAAGGAACAGGGCCTAACAAATGGCTTTTTAAAACACTAAAGTTATCGTTCATTGGCTAATTCATGTCACATGGGCACTGACAATATATCACAGGTGATTCTCTTTAGTAATTTATCTCAGGTGAGTCAAAATGTGTTTCCATACTAATTTAATGTAAAGGGTGCCAATCCAAGTGACACAGCAATCTTTAGGTTTTTCTATTTTTCCATCCCATCGTTTTTTTTGTTTTAAATTGTTTTTTATCATTTCCTCTTTTGTATTTATCATGAGTTCTCTATATAAAACAGCTGTTTCAACTGATTCATTTTTTTCAGGAGATATTCAACATTATGTATTTAAACTTCATGGGTGCCAATAACGATGAGCAGGACTGTATATAGGTAGAGGAGAGATTGGGATCATCACATTGGACATAAGACAATTAGTGGAGAGACTGCTTTTAATTGTGTGATACTTTATTCTCAGTGTAGATTAAAAGCTAAATCCATACTAGTAATGCATCCCAATGCCAGCCATAAATTAGCCAAGTTTGTAATTTGTTTAATCTGTTGCAATTTGATCTTTTGAAGGTTTCTTTTGGCTGGTGATGTGATGACGCTTGATGATATGTTATGATAGAGTTTACATGTAATGCTATCAGCCAAAAGTAGAGTTGGATGAATTACATCATTACCAATTCCATTTGCCACATATTCCATAGCTGCCATAATCCACAGGTTCTAACAGTTTAGTGATGTTTGAACATTTGGATGATACATGGAGTTACAGTGCTTCCTTGTGGAATTCACTAATGGATTAGGATCGGACTATGTTCACACTACTAGGCTGACATGCCATTTGTTCCATTTGGAGGAGCAGACAAAAAAGGTAAATGTCAAAACCTGTTTCTATTGCATAACTAATGCACTCAGAAACACGGGGACCTCATGAAATATTATAGCTTATGTTTTGGTTCAGTTAAGTGTCCATTGTTTAAAAAGAAGAAAAAATGCAGTGTACAGAACTTTTTCTTCCCTTCTAAAGACTGACTCATAACAGAATCTAGGGAGACTTTACGATAATCAATGGGGTCCCTGTGCGTCTGATTGCGTCAGATATCAGAGATATGTTTTTACTTCATTTCTATTTGAATGTTCCTAGAAATGAAAGTGACAATTGGAATTTAAAACTGCTAATAAGAACATAGCCTTAAGGCCCTGTCACACATAAGGAGATCGCTAACAAGATCGCTATTGGGATCTCTGTTGCATCACAAAATCCGTGACTCAACAGCGATGTCGTTCTGTGTGACACGCACCAACGTTCTGGTCCCTGCTGTGAGATCGTTGATCATTACACACTGCTCTGGGTCATTCCTGCATCATTGTGCTCCCGCTGGGAACGCTACATCATTGTGTTTGACAAAGATAATGAGCGACGATCTCATTGCTACGCTATGGAGAGAAAATTCACAACGACCTCGGTGTAATTCTGGATCGCTAGTGCGTCGTTTACACATTGCTGGTAAGATGCCTGTTTGACATCTTACCAGCGATGTGTAAACGACGCACTAGCGATCTCTGTACATCGTTATTGGAATCGGGATCGCTGATGCATCGTTATGTGAAACTGGGCCTTTAGTCATCAGACTTTTAACTCCTTAATGACAAAAGCTGTACACATGTACATGTACCACACTTGCCTGGATCAGATGCATGTGGTGGCAGGGGGGTAACTACAATAGGTGCAGAGGTTGCGATCGCACCCAGGCCCTGCAGCCTAGGAAGGCCCCAAAAGTCCCTTTGGCCTATTGAAAAAGACAAATGTGACGCCCCTGCGACTAGGCTGCCCCATCCATCACCTCAGCAGCCGGCTGGCAGCGCCGGTACCACAGGTACTACAGGTGGCGTCCCGATCCCCTGTAAATAACCCCTTTTATCCCCCATCATCAACATCTACCCCCAGTTGAACACCAGGGCACGGCACCAGGATCCTGTCCATCCGTGACTCCCTATTCAGCAGACCCGGTGACTGAGTACCCCCAACCCTTAGCTCTGGTTGATTCACTAATACTATTAAATATTTGCCATAATTGGGGGCCCCGTTGGTGTTTTCGCATCGGTGCACCTGGGCCTGAAGTTACGCTACTGTGTACTGGGCTTCATAGATGAACCCGCACCATTCCCAGCAGATAATGGCTGTGTTATTCAGCCAACATCTGGGACTTACTGTAGCATGTGAAGCTAATTTCCCTTGCTGTTGTTAATCTGTTAAATGCCACTGTCAATCTCTGACAGCTTGATTTAAAGCACGCATCCTGGGGATGTGCCGTTCCGCATGTCCATTAGCCCACCCCACCATGACATAATAGCTGTTTACGATAAGTTGCCATGAAATCGCTCCATAGAGCTTGGCTTCATAGAATCTGTAATACAGTTGTATTGCGGAATGAATTGGCAACTGCCCGCATAGGGTTGTGGCCATCTTGGGGCAACGGGCTGCAGTAATAAATAACTGATGAAGAAGGACACTCATTGGTCCAGCAGAATGGTTGCTGGGTCAAATGAGTCATTTTTCAGGCTTATGGGTCATAATTCAGGCTTATGCCAACACATAGACACAATTCTTGAAGCGTATAGAAATTTTGGGGGAACAGGATGGCTCAACTACGACGAAGCATTTCGTCAAAAGCTGGCGGTACATCCGTCACTAAAATGGGGGACTAAAGACGTAGGCCTTTGGCTACAAATGATGATTCCCCAGCGTCAACCCCCGGCGAAACAATCTATCTCACCCTTAGCGAAGAAGGGTTTTTGTTTCGCATTCAACGAATCGTCCTGCCGGTGGCTGCAAAATTGCCGCTACCGGCATGAGTGTTCGACATGCGGGGGAGCACATCCTGCAATAAAATGTTACAAAAGGCCTAACACAGCAGTTAAAGAGCCCTTTCTTAAAGGCACCGAGCCCGGTGAGGCTCATAAATCTAATACCCTGGCTAAACCAATATCCGGATCGGGCTAGTGCGGAAATGTTGTACTCCGGGTTTGAATCCGGTTTTTTCGTTCCGCCTTTCCTAGGATCTGGTTGTACGTCTCATAATAATTTACCTTCGGCAAAAAAGTTCCCGAATATAATTAGAGAAAAAATTGAGAAAGAATTGCAAGCCGGTAGATGCCTCGGCCCCTTTTCGGCCCCTCCATTTAAAAATTTTCGGATATCCCCGCTCGGGATAGTACCCAAAAAAGAGAAAGGATCGTTTAGAATGATACACCATTTATCCTATCCTGAGGGTGCATCACTAAACGATCAAGTGGACCCAAGGGTTGCATCGGTTTCCTATGCGTCCTTTGATTCCGCAGTCGACTTGCTACAAAAATTTGGAAGAGGAGCATTATTATCGAAATCCGACATACAATCGGCATTTCGGCTACTCCCAGTCCACCCTTCTGGATTCAGTTCCCTGGGTTTCACCTTTGAAGGAAAGTATTATTTTGACAGATGCCTCCCAATGGGATTCTCCATGTCATGTAATTATTTCGAAACTTTTTCAACTTTCCTTCAGTGGTGTATTCAGAGAAACTCATCAGAAGGCGGGATATCTCATTATTTGGACGATTTTTTATTTATTGGCCCCCCTGGGTCAAAATGTTGTGAAACCTTACTACGATCTTTCTTGTCCCTTATGGATCATTTTGGAGTCCCGGTAGCTTTTGATAAAACCACAATCCCACATACAACTATAGAATTTTTGGGAATATTAATCGATTCTAAAAAAATGGAATTTAGACTCCCCGAAGATAAACTTATTAAATTACGTGGTTTGATTGATTCGTTCCGAGAAAAACAGTCAGCCACGTTAAAAGAATTTCAGACATTGGCGGGTCCCTCAACTTTGCACTACGCGTCATACCAGCCGGTCGGCCGTTTCTACGGCGATTGTACGAGAGCATGACTGCGGTTAATTCGGCCTCCCCCATATTAATTACACAACCCCTCAAACTCGATCTGGACATATGGTATCAATTTTTATCTCGCTTTAATGGGGTGACTTGTTGCCAGAAACCTTTTATTTCCGCTACAGACATACAGCTGGATGTCCACACAGCTAAGGAAGGTATGGGCATTCTCTTTAGAAACAAATGGGTAGCCACTGCATGGCCTAAAGAGCTGGAAGAAGCGTTTGTCAATTCCCCCCCACTTCGTGAGGCCTTTGCCTTGACAGTCATATTCACTCTGTGGGGTAGCAGCTTAGCGAATAGACGGATAATTTTCGATATCAATGACAGAATATCTGCATTTACTGTTAATTCTTTATCTTCCAAATCTTATTTAATTTCAAAATTACTGAAGAGATTGTCTATTATGTGTCTTGAATGTAATAGCTGGATAAAGCTTCAGCTATCTATCCCTGATAGTCATTCTTTGTGTGCTCTTCTTTCCCGCAATGACACAGCGCAGTTCGAAGCCAGATGTCCATGGGCGGAACCGAACGGCATACCAGTCCCAACAGAGTTATGGAATATCCTCTTGGGTTGATACCACAATTTGTACGGCAATCACTCGCACCACGGACTTGGACGTCCTATTGCTCGTCCTGGAATTCGTGGGTGCAATTTTGTATACAAAACGGAGCCTTTCCAACAGCAGCAGCAAGCCAAGCATCCCTCCCCTTCCTTCAATCACTAGCAGCTAAACGTTTATCTTACTCTTCCGTAACGAAAATAATTGCCGGGATTTCATTCTTTTTAAAAGTGGCTGGATTCCCGGCAATTACCGAACCGTTTATAGTTAAGCAGTTCCTAAAAGGCTACAAAAAGTCTTTTTGTACACTAGACAATAGATCCCCTATGCCACTGTCCATTCTACCAAATATATGCAGTGTCCTGGACAATGTTTGCTTCAATACCTATGAGGCAAACATGTTTAGGGCAGCGTTCCTTACATTATTTTTTACAGCAATGAGGATTAGCGAATTGGTGTCAACAAGTAAGACTAATGCATCTGGTCTTAGATTAGAAGATGTTTCATGGTCACACAAAACATTGTGTATTTATTTGCGTAAATCCAAAACTGACCAGATCGGCAGAGGCCAAGTAATCATACTTCACCCCTCTGACGATGTCAGAATTTGTCCATTTATGGCAATGAAGACATAGATTGACACGCGCAATCCATTACCAGGCAGTCTATTTATGCACACTGATGGCACCCCATTAACTGTGTTCCAATTTAGGGTAGTGCTACGTAAATGCTTGGAACAATTAAAAGTGGAGAATCTCAAATTAACGTCTCATTCATTCCGCATTGGTGCTGCAAGTTTGGCCGCGCAACAAGGTCTGAATGATTCATGCATTGAAAAACTGGGCAGATGGACATCAAATTCATTTAAAAAATACATACGTCCAATTAGCCAATATGTTTAAATTACTACGTTTCCACTTCCCCCCCCCCCCTCCTTTTTTCCTCTGTTGTTTATCACAGCTTATACTAATGATTAATTTATCCCTTAGGCCCCAAAATAGTCTGGATCATCGGCCACTCATTCATCTATTGGGCACACAAGAGGGCTAAGAACAGAGGCTACTCTGAGAACATCTCGTTTAACGAATCCGAAGTTATCATTCACTGGCACGGGGTAAGGGGTTTGAGGTGGCATAATGTTAACGATCTATTTTTACAACTGCTCGATCTTTTCCCCCGGCCCAACCTAGTGATCTGTCACGCCGGGGGAAATGACTTGGGTAAGGGCTCTTCCCTGGAACTGCTGTGGCGCGTTAAATCAGATTTTTGTTGGCTCACCCAGAAGGTCCAGGGCTCGACATTTGTATTCTCCGAAATAATACCACGATTATCGTGGAAAACCAGAAACAATATGTTTCTGGAAAAAATGTGTAAAAGATTGAATAGAGAAATGGAAAAATTTCTGCCATCGATAGGTATGTTTTCCTATAGACACAGGGAGCTAGAAGGTTTTGTTCCGGGCTTGTATCGACAAGATATGGTACACTTGTCGGATGTTGGCCTCGACATTTTCAATGTCGGGGCACAGAGCATTGTGGAGGCTTGGCTGGGGGGGGCCGGTACCTTAAAGGTACCGACCTAATGGGTCACCCAGCTTCGCTGGGGGGATCAGTTCATTAAATAAAGTTACAATTCAGTATTTACAAATAAAAGAGTCATTTGGTTACATGACTATGGAACGAACATGTGTTAAAGGAAATTGTTGAATAAACAAGTGAAAATGGATACATTATTAAATCTTAATAAAGTACCAGCCTGTCATACCCACAATGCTCTGTTATTTAATTTTTTATAAAGGTTAAGTTTAATTCGTTGGAAAAAGTGTAAGCTCTGTTGCCCCATGAATTGGCAACTGCCCGCATAGGGTTGTGGCCATCTTGGGGCAACGGGCTGCAGTAATAAATAACTGATGAAGAAGGACACTCATTGGTCCAGCAGAATGGTTGCTGGGTCAAATGACGAAATCCGAGCGGGAAGAAGCCCGCCAAATTTGAATTATCTAATTGGCCAGCCGTCCTCCGGCTGGGATATATAAAGGGGGCAAGCTTGGGACGGACAGTTCAGTGAACACCAGTTGCTGAAATTCCCGCCCGCCCGCCCCACGAAATGGGTTATCACCGTTTAAATTTTTTGCTGGCACTTTGTTAGAGATAGGGTCACCCAGCTTCGCTGGGGGGATCAGTTCATTAAATAAAGTTACAATTCAGTATCTACTTATATAATCCGCAGTTGGGATTTCGGGCGTTGTCGCCGAATCCCAACATGCTTTGCGGGACTGCGAGTGATGACGCGCAGCGTCATCACGAGCCGCAGACCCGCACTACACTTGAAAAAAAAAAAAAATATGCTCACCTCTCCCCGAGCCCCCGCCGTCTCCCTCCAGGCTTCCTCCAGGATTCCGGTCGCTGCCGGTGGCTGCCGCTGCAGTGCCGCAGGCTCCGAGTGTCTGCAGACCTCTTCTACTGCACTCCAGGACCTGTGGTGATGTCACAGTCACGTGACACCAGCTTACTCCATGGTAACCTGGTGTCACGTGACTGTGACATCACCACAGGTCCTGAACTCCACTAGGACAGTGCGATCCCTCAGGCACAAGTGACAACAGCCAGGGGGAGCGCCAGGAGAAAACCGGCCGCCGCCACCATCACCCGATGCCTTCCTCAATGACTCGGCCCGCCGCCACCATCACCCGACGCCTTCCTCAATGACTCGGCCCGCCGCGGCCGCCGCCACCATCACCCGACGCCTTCCTCAATGACGCAGCCCGCCGCTGCGGATCACGGTAGGATGGCGCCGCCGCCGCACTAGCATTGTATCCTGCACGCTCCCCATGCCCTGCAGACTCATAACAACCCGCTCCTCCACCCTCCGCTCCTCAAGTAAGGTTACAGGTGCGCCGGCCCGCACCTCTGCCCCCACATCTGCCCCTGCTTTACCCACACTCAACCACACTCCTCACTCCTCTTAACCCCCTATCTCCTCACTCACCCACACTGCCCCTCCTCACTCCTCTTACCCCCCCACTATCTCCTCACTCCCCACACTATGCCCTCAGTCCCCACACTGCCCCTGCTCACTCCTCTTACCCCCCCCCCCATGCCCTCACTCCCCACACTGCCCCTGTTCACTCCTCTTACCCCCCCTATCTCCTCACTCCCCACACTATGCCCTCAGTCCCCACACTGCCCCTGCTCACTCCTCTTACCCCCCTATCTCCTCACTCCCCACACTGCCCCTGCTCACTCCTCTTACCCCCCCTATCTCCTCACTCCCCACACTGCCCCTGCTTCCCCCCCCCAATCACCCACACTGCCCCTGCTCATGCCCCCACTCTGCTGCCCACAGCGCCGCCTCTGGACTCTGCTGCCCACAGCGCCGCCTCTGGACTCTGCTGCCCACAGCGCCGCCTCTGGACTCTGCTGCCCACAGCGCCGCCTCTGGACTCTGCTGCCCACAGCGCCGCCTCTGGACTCTGCTGCCCACAGCGCCGCCTCTGGACTCTGCTGCCCACAGCGCCGCCTCTGGACTCTGCTGCCCACAGCGCCGCCTCTGGACTCTGCTGCCCACAGCGCCGCCTCTGGACTCTGCTGCCCACAGCGCCGCCTCTGGACTCTGCTGACCACAGCGCCGCCTCTGGACTCTGCTGCCCACAGCGCCGCCTCTGGACTCTGCTGACCACAGCGCCGCCTCTGGACTCTGCTGACCACAGCGCCGCCTCTGGACTCTGCTGACCACAGCGCCGCCTCTGGACTCTGCTGACCACAGCGCCGCCTCTGGACTCTGCTGACCACAGCGCCGCCTCTGGACTCTTCTGCCCACAGCGCCGCCTCTGGACTCTGCTGCCCACAGCGCCGCCTCTGGACTCTGCTGCCCACAGCGCCGCCTCTGGACTCTGTGCCCACAGCGCCGCCTCTGGACTCTGCTGCCCACAGCGCCGCCTCTGGACTCTGCTGCCCACAGCGCCGCCTCTGGACTCTGCTGCCCACAGCGCCGCCTCTGGACTCTGCTGCCCACAGCGCCGCCTCTGGACTCTGCTGCCCACAGCGCCGCCTCTGGACTCTGCTGACCACAGCGCCGCCTCTGGACTCTGCTGACCACAGCGCCGCCTCTGGACTCTGCTGACCACAGCGCCGCCTCTGGACTCTGCTGACCACAGCGCCGCCTCTGGACTCTGCTGACCACAGCGCCGCCTCTGGACTCTTCTGCCCACAGCGCCGCCTCTGGACTCTGCTGCCCACAGCGCCGCCTCTGGACTCTGCTGCCCACAGCGCCGCCTCTGGACTCTGCTGCCCACAGCGCCGCCTCTGGACTCTGCTGCCCACAGCGCCGCCTCTGGACTCTGCTGCCCACAGCGCCGCCTCTGGACTCTGCTGCCCACAGCGCCGCCTCTGGACTCTGCTGCCCACAGCGCCGCCTCTGGACTCTTCTGCCCACAGCGCCGCCTCTGGACTCTGCTGCCCACAGCGCCGCCTCTGGACTCTGCTGCCCACAGAGCCGCCTCTATACTCTGCTACCCACAGCGCCGCCTCTATACTCTGCTACCCACACAGCCGCCTCTATACTCTGCTACCCACTGACCCACCTGTATACACACAATTCATTTCACCGCGCTACCGATGCAATTGCATCGGGCCTTTTTACTAGTTTACAAATAAAAGAGTCATTTGGTTACATGACTATGGAACGAACATGTGTTAAAGGAAATTGTTGAATAAACAAGTGAAAATGGATACATTATTAAATCTTAATAAAGTACCAGCCTGTTATACCCACAATGCTCTGTTATTTAATTTTTTATAAAGGTTAAGTTTAATTCGTTGGAAAAAGTGTAAGCTCTGTTGCACCAAATATTATAGGCGATTAGATGGTTGTAGGTTTAAATCCACCAAGGGACTAAGAAAAAGTTAAAAGTAAAAAAAAAGCAAAAAACAGAAACTTGAATTATATTTCTTCTCTCACATTAAAAAAGACATATGATTATGCTGGCAAAAAAAAGAAAAAAGTTATGGCTCTTGGAAGAAGGGGAGAAAACCACAAACATCAACAAAAAAAATTGTCTGGTCCCTAAGGAGCTAATCCTAAAACAAAGTGATATTCCAGGTGGGTAGACTTTAAATATGATGCCTACGGGTGGCATTAAGGCCATGTGCACACACTGAGTATTTGATGAGTTTTTTACCTCAGTATTTGTAGCCAAAACCAGGAGTGGGTGATAAATACAGAAGTGGTGAAGTGTTTCTATTATACTTTTCCTCTGATTGTTCCTCTCCTGGTTGTGTCTACAAATCCTGAGGTAAAAAACTCACCAAATACTCAGCATGTGCACGTGGCCTAAGAGTCAGGCTGTTTTCACACTGCAGTTTTTTCCCTGATCAGGTTCGATCAGGTTTGGGTGCCAAAACCAGGAGTGTCTCCAAAACTCAGAACAGGTGTCAATCTTTCAACTATACTTTTTCTCTGCAAGTTCCTCTCCTGGTTTTGGCACAAAAACCGGATGGACACTGATCAGGGAAAAAACTGCAGTGTGAAACCAGCCTTAGAATAGATTCACACGTCCATGTGAAGTCTCCAACTGTTGTCTGACAGCACTCGGACCTATGTCGTTCTTATATTAAGTGGCAATAACCAAGTGACAGATTTCCTATAAAATATGATCGCTTTGAACAGTAATGGGGCATGTCATTCCAATTACTGATTTTGTAGCACTAACTATTGTACAGAATGGCCTAAGCAGAATCTCTATTACTTGTTTAGACATACCAAAGGTGCAACCACTGCAGTCGCATAGGGGGCCCACATCTGCCTCCAAAGCAGGTGGAATTGTATATTATGATGGCAAAGTGAACTGGGGCCCACTTGTCTGTGTCCGCTCCTGATTTACTCTCTTGGCTCTTGTTTCATGCGGATTTCATTACTTTAAATGAAATCTTTCAGCAGGTCTTTGCTACCTATTCTGAGAGCAGTATAATGTAGGCAAAGAGACCCTGAATCCAATGATGTATCACTTAGCATATGTGGCACCTTGCGGTACAGGTAGCCACAAGAACACCTAGTGCATGGAGGGATTTCCACATCTGGTATACCTCACACATACAACATCTTCCACCCCAAGCCTGTAGGGGGAGCCCCACTTGCTGCCCTTAGGCAAGATCCCTTATACATACAGGTGCTGGGGGCAGAGTTAGGCAGCGCAGTTCCTGGGAGGACTGTGAAATGTTCCTGAGAGATAGAGAGCAGTGCTAAGCTTCTTTCTAGGGAGTAGGGACCATGCGGAGCAGATCCAGTCAGGATTGTGAAGAGCCTTAGCCAGTGTGAGGTACCCGAGAGTGAGGGACAAAGGCAAGGCAAGGAACAGAGCAAAGGGGGCAGAAGAGCCATACTGGCTCACCCCAAGAAGTAGCCCAGACACCGGAGTCCGAGTCTGCCATGGAGAGTTTAGCCCAGCAGAAAACACTGGTATACCAAGGAGACTCAAATCTCCCGGGCACCCACAGCACCTTCAACACGAGAGCCAGGAACTACAGGAGAATAGCTGGATCTAACAGAGGGTTCTCAGTGCAGTCAACACAGGTGAGAGACACAGAGGAGGCCAGGCCAGGTTTCACACAGGTCAAGGCTTCAACACAAGTAAGACAGAGACAAGGAGGTCTTGCAAATCACTCGCTGTGGAAATCCTGAAGTGCTTCCTGACCACCTGGAGTGTACCCTAGACAGTGCCGGTTTAACATCAGTAAAGGTACGGAAAACTACTCCCAGTGTGTGTCAGTTCTTACAGCCCTGATCCTGTCCAACACAGACTGTAGAGAGATCCCGCCTGCAGAGCCACCTCCCTGTGCAAATCCTATTCCCACATCACTGCCCCGGGGATCCTGCTCCACCTACAGGGAGCAACACCATCAGACTGCCCATCCATCATCCCTGGAGGTCTTCAGCAGCGCCGGTGCCATCAACGGACACCGTAGGTGGCGTCACAAATTACTTTTATTTTATTTTGCAACCCCTTTGTTTAAGTGACCACCAGGGCCTCGGCCCCGGACACCGACCACCGCTGACAGGACCCATAATCAAATGCCCGGGTTCTGAGTACCCCAACCCTGGGGGGAATCACATACTGGGTGCAGCAGTTCTGACACAATCAGAATTTTTAGATTTAACCATGCAGCAGAGCTGAGTGAGCTGCCCTCGACATTGTACACTGACAGTGAGTTGCCAATCTGAGATAGGGACATGTCAGCTAGTCACAGCAATGATAATGTGCTGCTGCTAAAACTAACATTGAAAATAACACCACAGACATTGACAAGGGAGGCATGGCTGAATTCTCTTTGTTAACCCTTACATCATGCTGTTTTCATAACCTGCTGACAGATTCCCTTTAAATAATAAATTAGAAACTAAATATTTTCTTTGTTTCAATATCTGGTAAATACAAGTTAAATACAAGTTGTTCAGAATATTAAACTCGGGGTCATTTCTCCGTTGTTATCTTTGAACTTAATTAAAAATGCTGAAAGTGCTGGATCAGTATTTAATCCCTTGTTGACATGCCGTCACAGTCACTGCTGTTCTCAGGTCCATGTTCATGCTCCCTTTCTGCAGCTATCTCTCATATAACGCACTGACAAGGTCTTTAATGTCAACAAGGCAATTTAGAAATGACAGAACAAATGTATTTTCCAAGCACTTCATGAATGTTCTTCTGAAGGAAAGTCTTGTGCATGTGGATAAACAAAATTAGTGAATGTGTGAAAAACAGACACATGACTGTGCTACATTCCCTCTATGCTTGTGAAGCGGGGAACAGACCTGCGCTGTAATACAAGCCCTCATTTTTACTCTGCAATTAGGAAAATATGAACCCTCAATTACAGAACATGGGCTTATATGTGTAAAAGCAGCATTGTAGAATCCCAAATTCTATACAGGATTAGCATATACCGCACATCCCTCAAATATTATCACTCCCTAGTGGGAGCGATTTCATGACAGCGCATCCGGACAGCTTTAGAGCAGTGCTTACAAGCTCTGTAGCAGAGAACTTGCAAGCGTTGCATTTGTTGAAATGGAGACAACCACTGCTTATAAACTGCAGAAGTGGCTGGCAATCCTGGAATTAAGCAGTAAACTGTAAAGGTAAAATTAAAAATCAAAGAGAAGAATAGAAGAAAGGTGCTCACGCACAATCGGCGAAATGGTACCTTCACACGCGGCAATATTGCTAGGCAATTTCACTGGCAATTTGCAGGTTGCAGTGAAAGCATGAACACATTGTTCCATTTGTTCACAGCAACAAAATAGAACAATGTGTCCATGATTTCACTGTAACCAGCAAATTGCCAGTGAAATTGCGTAGCAATATTGCCGCGTGTGAAGGTACCTTGAAGCAACAATAGTCTGCCCACCGTTCTTTTTTCATAGTCTTTCTTTTTCATGGAGTTAATAATCCCTTTATTTTTGAGAACATAGAGGATATTAAATTACTGTTACAAGATTACTGATATTGTGAACAGTTAAGCAAGTTGAAAATGAAATGATCTCTAAAAGGCATAAAATTCTATATTACGCATTTCCTTTGTAGGTATATAGGTAGATATTCATACCACGATCAGAGCCGGCGTCAGCACCCGGCATACCCGGGCAAGTGCTGGGGCCATGGCGTGACTCAGGGGCCCACCGCCGACCCGCCCGCACGGTACCTTATTTAACCCTGAGGCTGTCGCCTGCCCCTGCTCCGCCCCCGCTTCTGGCCCATCACTTCCGTTTTTTTTGCAGTCCACACTGTGGAACGTATAGAAGAGGCGCCCCCGCCCCTTTACTTCCTCTTCCTTTGCTGTCCACAGTGTGGAACGCACCGCATAGAAGAGGAGGAAGACGAGTATTCACCCATCCTCCTCAGACTGCAAGTGAGTATGGCTGATTGGCTGGGGTCCAGGGAGTCTATGTAGGCCGCGATGGTGCAGGAGAAAGAGATCTGCTGCTGCTGCAAACTACAGTACAGTTAGACGCTTCAATCAGCATCTGCCAGCTGCTGCTCAGGTTAGGTGGGAGAGAGGGGGTGCGTGGGGGGGGTTTGGGACAGCACTCTGGGGCTCCCTGTCTGGGGCAATTGTACACAGGGGCAGACCAGCCTTCAAATAATATATATACAGCCCACAGCCTCTATATATTATACATTTAAAGCCCACAGCCTCTATATTATATATACAGCCTGGCAGTCTCCATATTATAAATACAGTCCAGCAGTCTTCATATTATATCTACAGCCCTGCACAGCCTTTATTCTATATACAGCCCACCCAGGAGCCTGTATATTATATATACACAGCCTTCAGTTTCTATATTGTATTCATTAATCGTATGTGTTAAAGGGGCCCACTGACAATGTTTGCCCGGGGCCCACAAAGACCTGGAGCCCCCTGACCACGGTCATCAACGTCACTCACATGTTGTTTCATCATAACATTCAACATTAAATTTGGTGGTTAACCCATAACAAAAAGAAGGTCATCTATTACTTGTATTCCAAAGTTGCTATGTGGTGTTTACATGCTTGGCACCACATGCCAAGGGCTGTCTATGTGGTGCCCCTGAGGGTCCAGTTGCCACAGAGGTACTACACCTCAGGCAGAGTAAGTAGGGGGCACTACACGGTATCCACACACCCACAACCAACACAACACCTCTCCAGCCCAGGGGATCTGGGCGGACCCTATTGAGGGAGGGCCCTAGCTCAGGCTGAATGGGGAAGTAGGTAGAGGGGTTGGGTGGAGGAAGTAAATAAGGGAAGGACACCCAGAAGAGGAAGTGGAGAGAACGTGAGGAAAACATCAGTTAGTCAGTTAGAGTTGGAGGTTGTCAGAGAGACGTCCTGGGGACTGGAGCGGAGAGGAACTCGTCCCAGGCAAGAGAAGTGAGAAGAGAGATGCAGGAGCAGGTGAGGGCTCCAGAGACAGAGAAGGGGTCCTAGGGGCATGGGAAGTGAGGGATCCACCGTGGTGCCCGAATCCACACCGACCGCAGTTGGGTGGAAGGATCAGGTCGTTGTAGGGACTGACCCCAGACTAGTGGAGAGACTGTAGGACTCAACTAGCTAACCAGAGGCTGTGGTATCTCTAAGTGCAACAGCCACATCCACATACATTTGCTAAAAAGGTGGCCGCATAGGGTCAAAGGGACAAGGAAGACGTTGCCTGACAAGACCCGAGGCTGCTGGCTTGGGACACTGGGTGTGAGGCGCAGGGCAGGAAGGTGAGAGCCAGCGCAGTGAGATGACCCAGAAAGGTATACCAGAAGGGGGTCCTGGTAAAGTGCACCCAAGTTACCCGAGAATTGGCTGGAACCCTGACCCGGAGGACACAGCACCCGACTGGTTGTTGTAACCTGGAGAACTGAGACAACTGTGAGTAAAATGTGATGACTGCACCTGCTGGGTCCCCAGATTTATTTACTGCGTCACGTGCCCTGTACTACAACAGTTACAATCATCAAATTAACCTTATAACTTCCCTGGGGCCTCGCTCTACCCCTGGAGAGCTGTAACATCTCTGCTGCTTCACCAACCACCCAGAACTGCAGCATCGGCCATCCAATTGCTGAATTCCACAGGTGACGTCACAAATTAATTCCTCTTATAAACTTCCCCCATTTTTATGACACAACCAGGGCCACGGAGACGGGTCACGCCACCGTGACATCTCAGAAGAACTATCAGGCCCTTTCCCGAGTACCCCATGGTCCTCTTGGCGAGCGTGTCATCAACATGGTTGTAAGCCTCTGCACTTCCCAGGTAATTTATT
This sequence comes from Allobates femoralis, assembly GCA_033576535.1. Taxonomy (NCBI): domain Eukaryota; kingdom Metazoa; phylum Chordata; class Amphibia; order Anura; family Aromobatidae; genus Allobates; species Allobates femoralis. The sequence continues at coordinate 182,509,234 of JARQOC010000011.1, forward strand.
CCATCAAAACCTCTAACCTGAAAAATATAAAATAAAAAACATTTAAATATTAAGAGTAAAGGACTAGGACACATTTTTCATACATAGCAGTGAGGGGTGAGGAAATGGACTCTGAAATGTATAGAACTATTCTTCCTATGCTCAGCCCAAAAAAGGCAGAGCACACTGTGGCTTTTTAGGTCATAAATTCAGCATGAATGATTATAGCTGGCTGGAAAAAGAATGTAGCATGCCCAAGTGACCCTATTTTAAAATGTAAGTCCCTACAGAAGTGTATCTGCATTGTGCATTGTACATAGAGGGGCATCTCAATGAAACAGAGTATCTTCAAACAGTTAATTTATTTCAGTAACACATTTATTATATAGAGTTATTACATACAGAGTGATTTATTTCAAGTGCTTATTTTTGTTAATGTTGATGATTATGGCTTACAGGCAATGAAAACCCAAAAGTCATTATCTCTGAAAATTAAAGTAGAGAGGATGAAGGATCCGAGAGATAAAATATTACCTAAATAGGTATCAGAGGCTTCACCTTGTGTGGTTGTGAGAGTCACAACCACTATAAAAACATATCACGGCTGCTGCAGTCCCCAGAGTGGTGCATATAGAGTTGAAGGGTTAAATACTGCACTGTTGTATTCTACGAGGCATTAAAGTGTGAATATACTATTGATTTATAAGTCAATGCATTTCAGGGCTCCCTGGATCCTTTCTCAGGACAAATCAATATCATATCATTTTTTTTCCTTCTGTATACTGGGGGCTGTGTGTGACCTTCTGCTGTATGCTGGGGTTGGTGTGCAGCCTCCTGCAGTATACTGGTATTTCCTGCTTGTGGCAAATTTTTGTGCATGGGTCAATGTGGCGCCCCTGCGGGTATACGCCACAGAGTAGTATTGCATTTAATATTTATATGTGTAATATGATTGTAAGTTGCTAGGTTAGGATTTAAATCTTATGGAGTCTATTTTTAGCACTCACTTAGGACCGCACCACTTAGTGTAGGGGGAACTGGTAATATGGTAGTTGAGAATTTACCTCAGACGGCGCTGGGAAGGCAGACAGAGTGGTCATCCCTGACTGCAAAGCCGACGAGCTGCAGGCCCAACAGAACCGGGTTGCTGACAGCCCCACAAAGGTACCTCACCCCTCATGCCCAAAAGACGGTCCTACACTAGTGAGGGAAGACTAAAACCCGATGTCAGGTGGGAAACTTGTGCGTTCCTGCTGTTCCCATGTGGACCGGTATAAGTCAAGCTAAGCCTACTAGACACAGACTGCAGGACTGGCGGGTGAGCTCTTCAAAGGTGGGAAAGACTGAAAGATCTAGAGAAAGTAGAAACCCTGAAAGACAGAGAGAGAACATCTAAAGACTCCTTAAGAGAAATCCTGAGTTGGTAACAACACCCTAAACCAGACTGTACCGTGTATTGTTATGCCATCAGCCGGTACCGAGTAAAGCAAAGTTAAACTGGAAATGGTTTCTGTTATTCTTCCTGCCGCAGCTCAAAGGACTTAACATCATCAACATCAACAGCAGAGGGGTAAGAACTGCACCACATTTCCATCACTGTCCTCCCTCACCGTCTCACCATCATAGCTGCCCTGAGGTAAAGCTCCACCTGTGGGGAGCTGTACCACACATAGCTGCCTTCACCATCACCTCAGTGGCCGGCTGGCAGCGCCGGTACCATCTTACCGGACTCTACAGGTGGCGTCACGTTCCCCTGTAAATAACCCCTTTTACCCCCACCGTTTACCATCAACACCTGGTATAGTTGTTCGTCAGGGCACGGCACCGGGGATACCGACCATCCGTGACATCCCACACAGAAGCCCCGGTGACCGAGTACCTCATGCACCCCAGCTCTGGTTGAAACAAATTGGCGTCACGAACAGGACGAGCCAGCCTGGTATCTACCAGGTGAAGTGTGCCTTAAGAATTTTATTACAGTCTAACTGTGTGGATTATAAAAACTGAGCCGAGCCGCCATTACACCGCCTCAGAAATTCAAACTGCGTCACTACAGCAGGAGAAAGAGCGGGAAGATAAGCCCCGCCCACTTCGCTCTGCCGAGGAGTGACGAAGGTAGTGGCGGGCTCCGGAAAAGCCCGAAAGACTTGCCCATAGGAACTTTCGTGGTGGGCGGGCTTAAAAGTGCAAAAAACAACTATGTGCCGGCCTAGGGGCGTGCCTCGGCCCCTCAACAAACATGGGCCATTCAAGAGGTGTCAAAAAGTCTCCCCGCCCCCATTGCTCTCAATCAACCAAGGGGGCGGGTCGAGCACCGTAACGGAGGATCCAGCGAGCATGGAGCCCGGAGGAGAAAAGACCGCCGAACCGGAAAGCCTGATCCGGTTCTCCGAAGAGCCCGACATGACAGGGGAGGAGGACCGAGAGGAAGAAACAGCCGGCGGCGCAGAGGAGGCCGGGCCCCGCGAGCTATGGAGGGTCCGCGGTACCAGCACCAACAGCAGCGGCTGGAGAGAGGAGAGTGTCTTTTGTTGCAGTTTCCCAGGGCCACCCGGACCAGGACCTGTATCGTGGGGACATGATCACCTATCAACGCCACGCAGGTCCCCACGGGTGGTTTGCAATCCGGGTTAGTAGAGTCGAGCAATAAAAAGTTAACCCGGTATTGCACTGTTCAAAGTATGAGCAAAATTTGTTTAAATGCGTATTTTTCCTTGCATTGCACTGTTTTTTTTTTCTTTTTCCTTTTTCAGCACTTAATGGACAGAAATCAAGGAACTTGTTACCTGGTCCCAGTTGGGCCAGTATGGACTAGAATATAGTCAAAGTTAAATGCAACGTTATAAGTAGTGAGCCTCCCGCAAGGGAAGAAAAGAAGCAATCTTATTGTTGATACCTGTTAAAAATGTAAAAATGTTTTCAATAGTTTTGAACCAAATGTGGAGGAACTGGACTAACCCCCATGCACATAAAGTTAGGAAAAGAAAGTGCCTGGGTGTGGTTTAAGTAGAGCCAGGCCTCCTAAAGAGATACGCCCTAAATGTTCATTGTTATATGTATAAAATGCATTTTATTCCAGGTTTGGTTTAACACCCGCGGATGGGTGTGTTTCACCAAGGGGGTGTGTGGCGCCCCTGCGGATATACGCCACAGAGTAGTATTGCATTTAATATTTATATGTAATATGATTGTAAGTTGCTAGGTTAGGATTTAAATCTTATGGAGTCTATTTTTAGCACTCACTTAGGACCGCACCACTTAGTGTAGGGGGAACTGGTAATATGGTAGGTTCCACAGGTGGGGGCGGAGCTTAGGATAGAGTAGAGTGACAGTTGAGAATTTACCTCAGACGGCGCTGGGAAGGCAGACAGAGTGGTCAGGCCTGGCAGCCCAGCTGAGTGGAGGGTACCCCATCTTTATGTGGGGGCCCAGGACAGATGGCAACGGGTCAGGGCTGGTAGGAGCCAGCTGGTCATGTTGAGGGGACACTGGTGACACGGACAACCGAGGCAGCCAGGAGTTCATCCCTGACTGCAAAGCCGACGAGCTGCAGGCCCAACAGAACCAGGTTGCTGACAGCCCCACAAAGGTACCTCACCCCTCATGCCCAAAAGACGGTCCTACACTAGTGAGGGAAGACTAAAACCCGGTGTCAGGTGGGAAACTTGTGCGTTCCTGCTGTTCCCATTTGGACAGGTATAAGTCAAGCTAAGCCTACTAGACACAGACTGCAGGACTGGCGGGTGAGCTCTTCAAAGGTGGGAAAGACTGAAAGATCTAGAGAAAGTAGAAACCCTGAAAGACAGAGAGAGAACATCTAAAGACTCCTTAAGAGAAATCCTGAGTTGGTAACAACACCCTAAACCAGACTGTACCGTGTATTGTTATGCCATCAGCCGGTACCGAGTAAAGCAAAGTTAAACTGGAAATGGTTTCTGTTATTCTTCCTGCCGCAGCTCAAAGGACTTAACATCATCAACATCAACAGCAGAGGGGTAAGAACTGCACCACATTTCAATCACTGTCCTCCCTCACCGTCTCACCATCATAGCTGCCCTGAGGTAAAGCTCCACCTGTGGGGAGCTGTACCACACATAGCTGCCTTCACCATCACCTCAGTGGCCGGCTGGCAGCGCCGGTACCATCTTACCGGACTCTACAGGTGGCGTCACGTTCCCCTGTAAATAACCCCTTTTACCCCCACCGTTTACCATCAACACCTGGTATAGTTGTTCGCCAGGGCACGGCACCGGGGATACCGACCATCCGTGACATCCCACACAGAAGCCCCGGTGACCGAGTACCTCATGCACCCCAGCTCTGGTTGAAACATCAATATATAGTTTCATAAATCTGATTTCCCACTATTACCATGAGAGACAGAGAGTCTTAATACTGTGGCGCCCCTGCGGATCCAGTCGCCACAGTGGTACTGCAACCCTGTCAGGGTGTAGCATCCCACTCACGGGTAAGAGGTGTATAGACCGGTACCGGGACACCCAGACCACACTAGGAACGATTGTAGTGGGGCTGGGTGGTGAAGGGAGTTAGAGGGAGCACTCAGGAAGAAGTGAGGTCAGGAAGAACACATGTAGATGACGTGGGACACGTGAAAAGGGGTATTAATAGTGTGGGAACCATCTAAAATGCAGGTGAACGACAGGAGAACAACCGAGAGCAGACGAAGAGAATTACCCAGCTGAGGAGAGGTGGTAGAACAGCTGGAGTGAGGCCTTAGCACACCAAGGTCGAGTTGGAGGGAAGCTAGAGAACATATGCCCGAGACGTGTCTAGAGGACTAGAGCAAGAGAAAGCTTGTCCTGAGGCCGAACCCAAGAGAGCAGAGAACACCCAAGTGGCTCCAGGAGAATGAGGAGGTCCCAGAGGCACGGGAAGTGAGCAATCCACCAGTGGGGCTCATATCCATTGTCAAGCGCAGGCGGTGGAGGGACTAGGCCACTAGGAGCACTGGGAACCCCAAAGGACTAGTGGAGATAATCAAACAGGCTCAGCTAGTGTGGCGCCCCGCATCCACAGGTACCCACAGGCCTTCCAAGAACACAGATGAATATTCACAGCAGGTACACCAGTACAACCAACACCTTCCACCCCAGCACAATAGGGGAAGCTCAACTTGCTACCCTTAGGCAAGATCCCCTATAAATACTGATGCTGGGGAGTAGTTAGTCAGAGTGTGCCGACACTAGGAGAGCTGCAGATATGTCCTGGTGATCGGTGCCGTGTTAGGCCCGAACTGGTGACCCTGAGCAACCTTTGAGCAGTCCTGCCAGGCTCAAGAGTGGGGACGGAAGGCAAGGAGAGAAAAGAGGAAGAAAAGTGAGAACCGAGGAGCCAGAATAGGTTTGCCTAAACAGTACACTGGACACCGGGGTCTGCATCTGCAGGAGAGCTACACGCCCAGCAGACAACCCTGGCAAACCGTGGAGACTCCAGTCATTGGTCACCTGCTTAATCACTGTTCGGGGAGCCAGACACCGTGGGGAGAGAAATGGCGGTAGACATCAGAGGTGTCCCCTTGACAGCTCAGGTGAAGAGAGAGAGCAGCGGAGGCCAGCCAAGTTCTACACGGGGCAGGGGCTTCAACACAGGGAAAAGAGGACACGGAGGCTTTACACCCACTTGCTGTGGAGATTCAACTGTGTTTCCTGGTCACCCGACAGTGTTCCAGACATTTACTTGCTGTACCACCAGTAAAAAAAAACCTGGCCAAACCCCTGATCCATTCCTCACAATCATCACTGCCCCGGAGGTTTAGCTCTACCTGTAGGGAGCTGCTCCACCCTAGCCTCAATACCACCATCTTCCGGAGGACTGTGGTGGCGCTGGTGTCTAGTCACAAGGTACTACAGGTGGCATCATGAGACAAAGACTTTAATCCCTTGTGAATACTAAAAAAAAACCCTTCTTTTAGGCTGTCCCCCGGGGCCACAGATCTGGGCAGGCCACCTGCGACATTCCCCGTTTGGACAGAAAGAAGCCCAGACATCCGAGTTCCCATACCCTGGTTTGCTACACTAGCAACCCGGAGGCTGTGGCACTTCCATGGTGTCATAGCTGAATAACCGTACACATCTGCTGAAAAGGTGGCAACCATAGGGCTGAGGGGAGACACTGCAGGGGAACCTCTAAGAGAAGCCGACAGTCATTGGCTTAGAGCTCTGTTTGGCGAGGCGCAAAGCAGGAAGGGCGAGGCAAAGCGCTGTGTGAGATGACCTGGAAAGGACAGAGAAGGGTCATGGAGCCAGGTCTCGGTCCCTGTGATCCCCGTGAAGATGAAGCCTCAAGAAAGCCCGGTTCTGAGTATCCTAAGGCCCTGAAGGGGCGTGTCAAACCAAATATGGGCACAGGGGGCATTATTACCTTGAGGGATGCAGAGCACTATTACCATATATTGGCACAGGGGGCATTATTACCTTGAGTGACACAGAGTACTAATACCACATATGGGAATAGGTGGCATTATTATCTTGAGGGACATTGAGTCTTATTACCATATATAGGCACCATATCATATATAGACACTATTGCCTAAAGGTACACAGAGTACTATTACCATATATTGTGGAGCCCCAAGGGACGTGGGGTACTCGGTACCGGACCGATCTGCTTCTGGGGATGTCACTGGTGGCCTGGTCCGGACCGTGTCCCTGGCTCAGCACAATAAAAGGGGAATATTTACAAGGGATATTGTCACGGGTGACGCCACCCACTTGGTGCGGCCAGCTATGGGGCCACGGCTGCTGCAGAACCTCCGGGGTGATGGAATGGCAGCGGGGATGGTATAATTCTAGTGGGGAGAACTGTATCCCCCGGGGCAGTAAGGAGTTAAAGTCTGTTTGGTGTAGTGGAGCACACTTACTTTGCAGCTGCAGGGATCTCTCCTCAGCGTTGGTGCTGACAGGCTTTAGCTCTGCAGGTTGAGATCTTTCCAGTGCAAGCCTGTATGGGAGGAATGGTCTGCAGATGGAAGCAGGCAGGAGACAATGCAGGGTTTCCAAAGCTTTACTTAAGTTCTTTCAAGCAGTCTACAGGTCATCTGCAATTCTTTACACAGCTCTTAACATTCGGTTGCATTCTCCCTTTCCGGGTTCCCTTCTCTCCTGCAGCCAGGCTCCTCTCTCCTTGTGACCCCTCACACAGTCTTTAAGTGTGCCTTTCCGGGCTATTACTCTCTCTCTCCGTCTTACACGGGTGTATGCGGACGCTGAACAGTATAGCGGTGACTCGGGCTTCTGTGAGTCCTAGTGTGTCACTGGGCTGCCTGTTCTTTGGGTTAGGAACTCCAGCTTGAAACTAAAGCTCCCCGTCAGTGAATCTGGGGATACCGGGTGAATCGTCGGTCCCCTTCAGAGCTGACACTCTGCCTTAGCCCAGCCTGCAACAGTCCTCTAGCGTGAGGCTCTGCCAGGCTCCTTCCTCTGTTTCCTTCGGTATCTAGGAGGGCTTCTCCACCTGCCGTCAGTAGCTTCGGCTGCTGTCTAAGGGCACGGGTTGCACCGTCCCTTCTCTGTCTGTCACACTCCTGGTGGTTTCAGCATCTTGGACGGGCTTTCCCCCCCATCTGGCTCGCATTGGCTCAGTACGGGTCTGCGCTCCTCAGCTTAGGCTCTTCCAGGACGTGCAATCTCTCTCTGTCTTTGCATCTCAGCTACTTCAGCCTACTCTTGGTCTTTGCTGCTCAGCACCATGGCTTACTGACTTCCTTCACTCCTCCCCCTCTCTATATACTGTCAGTCACCTGACCTTCTGGTGTGCCCAACCCACTCATCATCCACCACTCCTCTGGTCTCATATAGTGTCTGACCTCAGAGCTGGATGTGAACCCTTTCTATGCGTGGGGATGTGGGCTGTGAGGGTGTAGTGTTTACCATGTCCTAACTGCCTGGCTGCAGTACCCTTTTGTGGCTACCTGTACGCAGGGGCGCCACATTCTCCCGGAGTTAAACAGCGCGTCCGCGCGCGACTAGACATTGGTTACTCTGAAAACATTTTTATATTATATAACAATAAACATTATGAATTCTTGGTTTCTTCCCTTCCGGGAGGCACGATTCTTGGAACGTTGCATTAACTATAAAACAAGTGCATGGGTATATATACTCATCATTACCCTCTTTTCTGTAAAAGACATTATAAGCATTACTTGGCATAAAAGTATAAAATCTCTCTTTTGTTTTTTTTTCAAAAAGTGCTAAAACTTTCAAAAATTCTCAAAAAGTGCAAAAGTCTCAAAAAGCAGCTTCAAAACGGTTACAGTCTCGTGCACCACTTCTCATGTGCAGCTGGTCTTAAAACCAAAGGGGAGCACACTAAGGTGCTTAACTATTTACAAGAGAGTTCTTATCAAGTCATTGTTCATGATATCGATTGTTCAGGTAAAACACATAAGACAGACAGGGGAATGCTAACATTCACTCAGGTAAGGTTGGGGGATCAATAAGGAACAATGTACATTCACACTTACAGTTTCTTCATCTGTTCTTGTTGCAGGATATGAGTCTTACTCCTGATCCTTCTTCTCCATCTTCCGGATCATCTGGGATGCTTTCCCTTCTGGATGCAGATCCTGCGTTTCGATTCTTTCTTTGGCTGTACGGCCTTCGGTCTCGCTCTCCGCGGGCTCCCGTGATTCTCTGACCCAGCCGGGTCGTCGCTGGACTTGGGCCTCATAGCCCTGACAATGGTCAATGTCTATTTGTATCCGGGTCCTGTTCTCCTCCTGGGCCCGTGTCATCCTTGGGGGCAGCCGCCGTACACCCCTCCGGGTGCCTAGGACATAGGGGCACTCTTCTCCTCCTTCAGCCATCTCCTCTCGGTCACACGGGGTCTCTCCTCGGCCGGGTTCCTCCACTAAATCGTTCTGTGGGCCCTCCGGGATCACGCGTGGTCTTCCGGGTGGAGTGCTGGTTGCTGCGTCCTCCGCTTCCGTCCTCGTGTCTCTGAATGGCGATTGCTTCTCTTCCGGTTGCCTGCTCCGCCCCCTCCTGATGACGATTTCCTTCTTCTTCGTTCGCGCCAGCTTTTTGGTAGGAGGGTCTAGGGGCGGCGGCTCTTCTTTTAGAGTGACAGCTGGCTCTCCCGGAGTTAAGGAGAGCCAGGGCGGGACCTTCTTTTCGCGCCTTGGACCGGACCGGCCCACGATGGGAGTCTTAGGCACGCCTCCCCTGCACATGGCGCTAGTCCCTGGTGGCCGCCATTGGGGTCAGATTTTGGCGGGAAAAGTCTAGAAACAGTTCTTTTTGGCGCACAAGGTCCAATTCTTTTGGACCGGGTAGATCCTGTTCGTGACGCCAGGTTGTGGAGCCCCAAGGGACGTGGGGTACTCGGTACCGGACCGATCTGCTTCTGGGGATGTCACTGGTGGCCTGGTCCGGACCGTGTCCCTGGCTCAGCACAATAAAAGGGGAATATTTACAAGGGATATTGTCACGGGTGACGCCACCCACTTGGTGCGGCCAGCTATGGGGCCGCGGCTGCTGCAGAACCTCCGGGGGTGATGGAATGGCAGCGGGGATGGTATAGTTCTAGTGGGGAGAACTGTATCCCCCGGGGCAGTAAGGAGTTAAAGTCTGTTTGGTGTAGTGGAGCACACTTACTTTGCAGCTGCAGGGATCTCTCCTCAGCGTTGGTGCTGACAGGCTGTAGCTCTGCAGGTTGAGATCTTTCCAGTGCAAGCCTGTATGGGAGGAATGGTCTGCAGATGGAAGCAGGCAGGAGACAATGCAGGGTTTCCAAAGCTTTACTTAAGTTCTTTCAAGCAGTCTACAGGTCATCTGCAATTCTTTACACAGCTCTTAACATTCGGTTGCATTCTCCCTTTCCGGGTTCCCTTCTCTCCTGCAGCCAGGCTCCTCTCTCCTTGTGACCCCTCACACAGTCTTTAAGTGTGCCTTTCCGGGCTATTACTCTCTCTCTCCGTCTTACACGGGTGTATGCGGACGCTGAACAGTATAGCGGTGACTCGGGCTTCTGTGAGTCCTAGTGTGTCACTGGGCTGCCTGTTCTTTGGGTTAGGAACTCCAGCTTGAAACTAAAGCTCCCCGTCAGTGAATCTGGGGATACCGGGTGAATCGTCGGTCCCCTTCAGAGCTGACACTCTGCCTTAGCCCAGCCTGCAACAGTCCTCTAGCGTGAGGCTCTGCCAGGCTCCTTCCTCTGTTTCCTTCGGTATCTAGGAGGGCTTCTCCACCTGCCGTCAGTAGCTTCGGCTGCTGTCTAAGGGCACGGGTTGCACCGTCCCTTCTCTGTCTGTCACACTCCTGGTGGTTTCAGCATCTTGGACGGGCTTTCCCCCCCATCTGGCTCGCATTGGCTCAGTACGGGTCTGCGCTCCTCAGCTTAGGCTCTTCCAGGACGTGCAATCTCTCTCTGTCTTTGCATCTCAGCTACTTCAGCCTACTCTTGGTCTTTGCTGCTCAGCACCATGGCTTACTGACTTCCTTCACTCCTCCCCCTCTCTATATACTGTCAGTCACCTGACCTTCTGGTGTGCCCAACCCACTCATCATCCACCACTCCTCTGGTCTCATATAGTGTCTGACCTCAGAGCTGGATGTGAACCCTTTCTATGCGTGGGGATGTGGGCTGTGAGGGTGTAGTGTTTACCATGTCCTAACTGCCTGGCTGCAGTACCCTTTTGTGGCTACCTGTACGCAGGGGCGCCACAATATGGGCACAGGGGGCATTATAACCTTGAGCGACAAAATCCTATTACTATATATGGGCGATATTACCATATATGGGCATATAATGGACATAAATACACACATACATATACACACAGCTTTATATATTAGATATACACTGGCAGACCATAGTGTTATGAAGGGGTGGAGCTAACCGGAGGGAGCAGAGACATGCAACCAAAAAGGCTGCCACGTAATAAAGAGGCAACGCTAACAAGGCACATTATGAAGGGGGCGGGAATAACGAGAGGGGCGGAGCCATATGCACCCTGGAAGACAGCCGTATTATGAAGGGGGGCTATGTGTGGACATACATACACACATAAATACATACACTCAGCTTTATATATTAGATAAAATGTTACAACTTAGTAAGTACAATCTATCTCCCTACTACCCACCAGGTAACCTGCTTACTTACTACCCTTCTGACTTATGGACATCAAGTATCCTGTTTATTGAGTGAATTCTCATGTGCATGGTGCAGGTAAGGATTTTTCAATGGTCACATGCAGTTAGCATAAATTGAGTATTGGAGCATAGGTTCACATATGACACTTTCGCAATGCATTTTTTTTTAAAGAAATAGCTGAAACGGATCCAAGACAGGGAAGGATTGTTTTCCTCTGGGAAGCTTTAGATTTCTCTCTTCTCTGGGATCCATTCCAGCTATTTCCAAGAAAAAAAAAACATTGAAAAAGCTCAATGTTTTACACTGGTCTCAGTGTAATTTTACTGGGATTCATGGAAAGAGGCCCATGGCTCTTATTCCTTGGGAGCTGAGGCCACATCTTGGTTCTAACTATCATGAAGGATTTGTCACATGTCATCAGCCATCTTTGGATGTTTTACTTCTTGTAAGTAATTGGTGACGTACTGATATTTTAAAGAGAACCCCATTACTACTTTTCCCCAATGAAAAAAAGTATAATGGAATGTACAAGTCTGAGGGTACCGTTACACATTGCAATATCGTTCCAATATCGCATACAATTTCACGGGAGCGTGCATGTTTTTGGCACTTGTCCAAGATCGCATAGGAGATGTCACACAGGGAGATATTGGCAGGCAACGCAACTACGATGTTGTACGCAATTTTTGTGTGCTGGGTATGAGCAACCCAGCGACCGAGCATTGCCATTGTAGTGAATAGGGGAAGTTGCGCTCCAAATCGTAGTTGCGCCGTCACACTGCACAATCATGCCAGATCGCATATGCAATATTGCACGGTTGAAGAGCTTGCACAATCTCATTGCGATGTCGTCCCTGCGATTTATTGCAGTCGCATCACCCTGTTACACGACACAATGCACGAACGATATCAACTGCAACTGGCCACACCACGTGACTTTTGGTCGATGTTGCATGCGTTATCACAACGTGTAACAGTACCCCTACAGACAAAGTTGCAAAACTTAGGCCAGCTTCACACCACGGTAAAATCAGATCCGGGGCTGTCAGGGAAGAACCTGACAGCCCCGGACCGGATCAGCACACAGAACCGGAGGGCTAATATGCCCTTCGATCCGTTGTGCAGCCAGACTCAGCAGCTGCTTGCGGGGAGTTAGCCGCGGTCTTGAAATTACATCAGCATGCAGCCGCAGATGTCCGGTTCCTGGATCCTGCCAGTTTGGGGCAATACAGCCCCATAGGCTCCCTTGTTAGGGCGCGTCGGATTGCCCCGGATCCGGGAGGATCTGGGAGAATCCGGGAGAAGCCAATTTGGGGAGATTTTTCTCCCAGGACACAAAAACGTTGCAAGCAAAGTTTTTGTGTTCGGGAGAAAAATCCGAATTCTCCCGGATTCTCGCGGAGAGATGGAAACCGGATGGCAGATAGCTATCTGCTATCCGGCTCCATCCGGCCCCAAAGCATACTATGGGGCCGAAATCCGGTCCTAGGCTGTCAGGTTCATCCCTGAGAGCCCTGGATCGGATTAAACCGTGGTATGAAGCTGGCCTTAGTCTCTCCAGCGCCACTTATAGGTGGCTTCACTATAATGGGGCTTTGTAGGCTTGACCTATTAATTTTTAGGATAGCTCATCAACATATGTTTGGTGGAGGTTCAACAACAAGAACTCTCACCAATCTGCTATGATTAACTCTCATGGTAGCCGGCTGGAAACAGTGGATGGAGCAGAACAGTAAAGCTCCATTCACTAAGTAGTGGCCATTGCTGGATACAGCTCAGCTCCTATTGAAGGGATTGGAATCTCTTTTGCTCCAGGAAGACAACTAGACAGTGAACAGAACTGTGGTGTTGTGCTCCATTCACTGTTTACATTCAGCTGCTGCCCAATTTAGTTGTTAACATCTGATCTTTGGGGATGTTGGACTGCCACCAATTATTGATGACCTATCCAAGCTTCCTAGCTATAGGCTATTAATATTGGAAGCCTAGAAACACTCTTTACTGCACTTTGCAATAAAGTCTAAAGTAACCAAAGTATCTATTGGTGAACACCACTTTGGGCTATATTCAAGAGTTGCAGATTTGTTGCAGAAATCTCTGCTACTGCACCAATTATCTGAATGAGGCTTGACAAAATCTACTTAAAGGGAACCTGTCACCAGGTTTTTGCAACCTAATCTGAGAATAGCATAATATAGGACCCAAGATCCTGATTCTAGCGATGTGTCACTTACTGAGCTACTCAGTGTAGTTTTGATAATCTCCAGCTGTTTAAACAGTGATTTTATCAATAGCAGTCCTCTTGGCCTGCTGCCAAGTGGACTGGTATATTCACAGACTGCTAAATCTGCAACAGAGAAAACAGTAATTTTATCAAAATTACAGCAAGCAGCTCAGTAAATGACACATCACTGAAATCAGGGTCTCTGTGTCTACATTATGCTGCTCTCAGATGGGATGGCAAAAACCAGGTGACAGTGTCCCTTTAAGAGGAAATTGTCTGTGGATTTCATGCAGCCCAAATCACAGTCAGCATAAATTAGAGCCTGGCTGCATGATTGCAACCAGGTATATTTTTCTCTGAAATGCTCCAGTGTTTTAAAGCCCCATCCAGCATTTTCTTTATTTTTATTTCAGTGTTTGAGTGGTGCTTTAAATGCTCCCAATCTTATACTCACCTGCCACCATCCTCGTAATTTTCCAGCACTGTTACCATTGGTCTCCTGTTATTGGTGATCTGCTGGTAGCTATAGTGTTTCATGGGGTGCATTGGAGGTCACAAATCAATGCAGCTCTATGAGGCCTTGTTTTGGCCTTTTTCTGGCTCTCATAGAGTTGTATTGATTTTTGACATAACTTCTGATTTCTAGCCTTTCAAAGGATATGTGCACATGATTACGCCATGGGATAGAAGGTGCTCAAAGTATGAAAACTAGTGATGAGAGAGTGGCATAATATTCGTAATCGCTATACTCGTAATGAATACTTTTTAATTCTCGCACATTTGTTCGAATAGCGAGTCCAATGTTAGTCAATTAGTGATTGGTTCTGCCCACACACATCCGGCTATAAAACGAGCATTTCCAGGACAGGGCGGGAGGGTGGGGTTTTGTGATTCTACTGCATAAAACACCTTGCTGTGCCCCCCAGAGAGAGACCCTACAATTCAATCTGCTCTCATTTTGTGTAATAAGGGGAGCTGCCAATCTGTGCCAGATCGATAACAATCCCAATAACGAGTATCGCGAATACCGTACTATTCGTGCAAGTAGCGTATAGTAACGATTACACTTGCTTATCACTAATGAAAATGCCATGGGGTGAGAATCAGACAGGGGCATGGGACTTCATTTTAAAGCACCGCTCCAATGCTGAACAACCCCCCCTCCCTCCCACCGGCAGAATCGGAGCTTTAAAGATGAGGTCTGGGCCTACAGGTAGAGACAAGACTGGCCAGCTACTCCTTGCATCACTCCATGTAATTGACAGATCTTTTCCAATGTATGCACATGGGAGACATATAGTTTGTCAATCACCTAGAGTCGGCTAGTCGCTCCCTATGGTCTGTGTCTGTATTCTAACATATACTCTGCTACATACACACACTGAGTGTTACACACAGACTGCATAGAAATTACACACACTGTATGATAGAAAACACACTCCAACCTAAACACATACACTGTGTGATAAACACATCCACATTTATACACATTGAATGCTACATATACATAGAGTGCATTTAAAAACAAACTGTGTGTTAAAAATACCTTCAACATTACACACACAGACACTATATGCTAAACTCACACCCACTGTACTCTACACATATGCACATACTAATACACACACTCTGTTGCAATATGTTTAGTGCAACAACTCCATTCCTGTATATGTAAGTGTTCTATTGCTAGGTTTGTGCATTGTCTATAAAATTAGATAAAAAAAAAGGCTCCCAGAATATCACATACAGGAAAGACCATGTGACTGTTCCCCGTTCCCTGTGTCAGTGCATGAGAGGAGAAACAGCCTGCTGATGCTGCACAGAGACACTTAAGATATGTATATTCCTGATTCCACAAAGCCTATATCATAGCTGTACCTGTTTGTTGCTAATTAAAGCTCCGTTCTGTTGTCAACACACTTTGAGAGTATTCTAAATGATCCGAGCTAACACACTTACTGTACTGGACATACCAGGCTCTCTTCGTTTCCGCCATAGTCTTGCACGGTGAAGGTCAGTGACTGTGATGTCACTACTTCCAAATTGAGAAACTGCACTGATGATGTAAAACTGGCAATATCAGTGCTATTCCTGTTTTTTAAAGACAAGTGGCCACAGCTTGAATAGTAAAATGAGTATGCAGCTGTGGAAAATCTTACTGGAGCCTTCTCTGGGGTTGGGGATCCTCTGCAATTGCTTAGTTTGCCTCCCACCCAGGGCTGGTGTCAACACTCAGTGTACCCGGGCAAGTGCCGGGGCCCTGAGCAGCCGGGGGGTTACTGGCCATCAGGGACAAGTAGCCCTGATGGCCAAGGACCCATCAGGGAAGGCAGCCCTAACAAGGAGGGGCCCACCAGCTGGGACACTCAGGCAGCTGAGTGCTCCTGCAGCGCTGCCAGTGCACATGACTAATTTTAATGCGATTCAAATTAGCCATGTGCCGGCTCCCATCTGAGCTCCCTCCTCAGCGACTACAGCAGAGTGATGAGTCATCACCCTTCCACCTCATCACTGCTGCAGCTGTGCCGCAGTAAAGAGGAGCATGGACGGGAGCCTACTGTGTTGAGGAGCAGGGACAGCAATTGAGGAGGACACAGAGGGAAGGTGAGCATAATCTTTTTTTTTTTTACTATGTGCAGCATGATGGGAGATTATAGAGGCTGTCACTGGGCTGCTTGATGAAGGTTGTGCTGGGCTGTACAGGCTGCTGCTGGGTTATGGAGGCTTTGTTATGGAGGCTGCTGCTGGGGTATATGGAGGTTGTGATATGGAGGCTACTGCAGGGACATAGAGGCTGCTGGGTTATGGTGGCTGTGCTATGGAGCCTGCTGCTGGGTTATTGAGGCTGTGCTATGGAGCTGCTGCTGAGGTATATGGAGGCTGTGCTATGGAGGCTGCTGCTGGGGTATATGGAGGCTGTGCTATGGAGCTGCTGTTGAGGTATATGGAGGCTGTGTTATGGAGGCTGCTGCTTGGGTATATGGAGTCTGTTGCTGGGGTATATGGAGGCTGCTGCTGGGGTATATGGACTATATGGAAACTGTGCTATGGAGGCTGCTGCTGGGTTATGGAGGCTGTGCTATGGAGGCTGCTTGCTGCTGATGTATATGGAGGCTGAGCTATGGAGGCTGCTGCTTGGGTATATGGAGGCTGCTGCTGGGACATAGAGGTTGCTTCTGTGGTATATGGAGGCTGTTCTATGGAGGCTGATGCTGGGGTATATGGAGGCTGTGCTATGGAGGTTGCTGCTGGGTTATGGAGGCTGTGTTATGGAGGCTGTGCTATGGAGCTGCTGCTGAGGTATATGGAGGCTGTGTTATGGAGGCTGCTGCTGGGGTATGTGGAGGCTGTTCTATGGAGGCTACTGCTGGGACATAGAGGCTGCTGCTGGGATATGGAGGCTGTGCTATGGAGGCTGCTGCTGGGTTATGGAGGCTGTGCTATGGAGGCTGCTGCTGGGCCATAGAGGCTGCTGGGTTATGGAGTCTGTGCTATGGAGGCTGCTTCTTGGCTATGGAGGCTGCTGCTGGGCTATGGAGGCTGAGCCATGGAGGCTGCTGCTGGGCCATAGAGGTTGCTGCTCGGTTATGGAGGCTATGCTATGGAGGCTGCTGCTGGACTATGGAGGCTGCTGCTGGGCTATGGAGGCTAGGCTATGGAGGCTGCTACTGGGCTATATGGAGGCTGTGCTGGGCTATGGAGGCTGTGCTATGGAGACTGGTGCTTGGCTTGCTTGGCTCTGGAGGCTGCTGCTGGGCTATGGAGGCTAGGCTATGGAGGTTAGGCTATGGAAGCTGATGCAGGGCTATTGAGGCTGCTGCAGGCCTATATGGAGGCTGTTTCTGGGCTATGGATGATGCTGCTGGGCTATGGATGTTGCTGCTTGGCTATAGAGGCTGTGCTATGGAGGCAGTGCTATAGAGGCTGCTGCTGGGCTATATGGAGGCTACTGCTGGGCTATATATATACTATGGAGGCTGTGCTGTATATATTTTTTGAAATTGTGTTGTATATAGAATTTGTAGGCTGTGCTGGGCTATATATATATATTATTTGGAGGCTGAGCTGGGCTGTATATATTATTTGCCGGCTGTGCTGGGCTGTATATATAATATGGAGGGTGTGCTGTGCTGTATATGTTATTTGGAGGCTGTAATGTGCATATAAAATGGAGGCTGTGCTGTATATATTATTTGGAGACTGTACTGTTATGCATATAGAATTTGGAGGCTGTGCTGAGCTATATATATTATTTGGAGGCTGAGCTGAGCTGTATATATTTTTTGCAGGCTGTGCTGGGCTGTATATATAATATGGAGGGTGTGCTTTGCTGTGTATGTTATTTGGAGGCTGTAATGTACATATAAAATGGAGACTGTGCTGTATATATTATTTAGAGACTGTGCTGCGATGTATATATAATATGGAGGCTGTGCTTTGCTGTATATATTATTTTGAGGCTGCCTGTATATGTTATTTGGAGGCTGTGTTGTGCTGTCTGTATAATATGGAGACTGCTGCTGTGCTGTATATAGTATTTGGAGGCTGTGTTGTATATATATAATATGGAGGCTGTGCTTGGCTATAGTTATTATTTAGATGCTGTGTTGGGCATTGGGCTGTATATATTGGAGGCTGCTGCTGGACTGTCACATCATCCAAATAATATATACAGCCTAACACAGCCTCCAAATAATATATACAGCAGAGCCTCCAAATAATATATACAGCCCAGCAGCAGCCTCTATAATATTTATACAGCTCCACAGTCTCCATATTATATATACAGCCCAGAAGCCTCTATTATATATGCAGCCTGGCACAGCCTCAATATTATATATAGAGCCCACCCAGGAGCCTCTATATTATATATACACAGTCCGCAGCTTTTATATTATATTCATGAATCGTGGTGTCTGTTAAAGGGGTCCACTGAGATTGTTTTGCCTGGGGCCCACAAAAACCTGGAGCCGGCCCTGCTCCCATCCCAATGCTGGTCCTTGCTGTGATGTCTACAACCAATGCAAATAGTATTACAGTGGGGAGAATAAAGAACACAGTACTAAATAGAAGGGATTGAAATTGTCTATATCCTATTTACTTATTTTAGCAATATTGGTGCCTGTGTTTGCTTTAACTTAACTTCCTTAACCCTGTAATGCATTCCATACTTTAAAACATGGAATTATCACTTGCTAGAAATACCATCAATCCATACGCAATCCACCATATTTGTATCCATAGACCTAGCTCATAAAAAGGGGTCTCCAAAGGGAATGACAATATATACAGTTGTGCTCAAAAGTTTACATACCCCGGGAGATTTTTGCTTTCTTGGCCTTTTTTCAGAGAATATGAATAATAATACAAAAACCTTTTTTCCACTCATGTTTAGTCGTTGGTTGAATCCATTTATTGTCAAGCTACTGTGCTTTCTCTTTTTAAATCATAATGATGACCAAAACATTGAAATGACCCTGAGCAAAAGTTCACATACCCCAGTTCTTAATACATTGTATTGCCCCCTCTAACATCAATGACAGCTTGAAGTCTTTTGTGGTAGTTGTGGATGAGGCTCTTTATTTTATCAGATGGTAAAGCTACCCATTCTTCTAGTCAAAAAGCCTCCAGTTCCTGTAAATTCCTTGTCTTCCTGGCATGAACTGCGCGCTTGAGTTCTCCCCAGAGTGAAATCACCGAAGTAGGACATAATACTATAGAGAAAGAAACTTACCATAATTTAGCCAGGTAAAATATCCATTGCACCTAGCAGAGGGCTGCCAGCTCCACTGGTAGGGAACACAAGTGTAAGAACACCGGTGCTCAATTCCCTGCAACCCAAGCATGGGGGCGGCTGTGGCGCCTGTGTCCAGCCAAGCTGACAAGCAAGAGATTGGTGGCATTCATGGACTCAAGGGTACCAACTGGACGTCAGCAACACAGGTCTAAGTGAAGCAAAGTGTCAGAGCTTAGCCTGTTGGTCACACCCAACTATTAGATCAGGCAGGCTGCACCGCACCTTGTATATGCATCACAAATGACCAACGCTCCCCAGGTGCAATAAACACTAAAGATAAAGATGTGAGGTGTTAGTGGATATTTGGCCAAATACGTAAGCTCGTAACCCACGTCAAGGGCCCTCACGCTTACGAGTCCTAACCATATGCCTAAACATATGTTTGCTTGGTGGGCAAGCCACCAAACATTGAGAAAATCACCGAAGTAGGACATAATACTATAAAGAAAAAAATTACCGAAATTTAGCCAGGTAAAATATCCATTGCACCTAGCAGAGGCTCCCAGCTCCACTGCTAGGTGCAATGGATATTTTACCTGGCCAAATTTCAGTGAGTTTTTCTCCTCCTGTCACCGCTCCTCCATCTCTCCTCCTCTCACCGCTCCTCCTGTCCCCGCTCCTCCATCTCTCCTCCTGTCCCCGCTCCTCCATCTCTCCTCCTGTCACCGTTCCTCCTGTCCCTGCTCCTTCGTCTCTCCATCTGTCCCCGCTCCTCCTGTCACTGCTCCTCCTGTCCCCGCTCCTCCATCTTTCCTCCTGTCACCACTCCTCTGACCAATCAGCGGCACTGGATTCATATTTTCCGCCAAGCCGCGCCACTCCGCTGATTGGACGCTGCGGCCGCAGCGACCAATCAGGGAAGTAGCGTGGCTTGGCGCACAATTTTATTTCTGCGTCTCTCATTGGTCACTATGGCGACCAATGAGAGACGCGGCACGGCGCACGGTTTGAATGCTGCGTCTCTCATTGGTTGCCGCTTAGAGGGATCATTTTATGGCATCTTCTTCTCTTACACAATATTCATTTCCTGGTACATGTTGATTATTTTGACCAATAAAACTTCAACAGATAATTGAAGTAATTTTTATTTGGTTAGTTTGCTGCAGTTTATTCTTTCAGTCTGCATTATATACTATTCTTCATTAGTTTAATGCAATGTAATTGGCAAGCAACAAACATTTTCCACCAGACACAAGTTTTTGATGTTATCAGACAATTACACCTTGGGGTGAAATGACTTTGGGGTCATTATTGTTCAGTGACTATACTACCACTCCAGGAAGGAAACAAGCAAATATGATTCATCAATGAGTCACAAACCAGGCTTCGCCATATCCATTGTCTGTCCAGATAATTACAATACAAACTGTAAGTAACGCACAACAAGTATGATTCTAGTTGACCCCAAATAAGTCAAATTTAATTGCATTTTAAATATTTTGTTTTCCTGGTTGGCACTCAAAGTACAGTAATTACCTGAGATGGATTTTAAAAACAGATGTCATATTTTTTCTGCATAATTCTACAATAAATATTAACAATTTAGCAGAGAACTTTTATTTTTTTACAATTCATTAACCAGTTCCCATTTTTACATGTTTAGAAGCTTTGCATTCTCATTCTGTTCAACAGCAGAGATTAGAATTTCTGTAATCTTTGACAATTATTGCATTCAACATTATTATTATTTATTGGCCTTAAGCTCTCGAGTCATGGCAGCTTGATGAATAAACGCCCTGTAGGAAGATCGATCTTGCATGAGCCTAGATAGGTCCACAAGGGTCTTCTCCACCATTATGTTGACAATATCAAGCCATTGGGTTGCTGGTCTTCCTCTTCATCTTGTACCTTCTGTTCTACTTACCATAATGTCCTTCTCTAGTAATTTCTCTCTTCATATGATGTGTCCAAAGAAGGCAAGTCGTAGGTTGATGATCCTTGCTTCAAGATACACATCTGGCTTGATTTGTTCCAAGACAGATTTGTTTGTTCTCTTGACATCCATGGCATTGATAAAATCCTTCTCCAGCTCCACATTTTGAAGGTGTTGATTCTTCTTCTGTTTTGTTTCTTTATCGTCCATGTTTCATTTCCATATTGTTACATATTGACTGGCTTGCAGTCTAGCAGTACTGCTGCTGTGGTTTAAACTAAGCCTTTTTTTCCCCTCAGCTTTGCAGTGTGCAGCTCTACAGGTGAGGTTGTTGTAGATGTGTGTGATGGATATGACTCATGCTAAGGTGAGCTGAGGGGTGTGCCTGGGCTGGCTGCTCCCCAACCGCTCGGCCATAAATGGGTCAGCTGACATCCATCTGATGTCGCTGATTCAGTTCACTTCTGGACTGTGACCTGTTGTGAGCAGATGCTGATCCAGAGCTGCTGCCTTACTCTCCACTGGAAGTTGTTGGGTTCCGTGGTCCGTGGGTGGAGGTAGGGGCGTATGCTTAGGGATTCTCAGGAGTTAGGGACTTAGGCTGGTGGCTCGAACCTCCTCACCTTTATAGGTACCTCCGATATCAGGGAGAGACAGGGACCCTAGTATCAGGGCCAGAGCAGGCTCCCCTGACTCCCTACGCCCAGTTCCCTCCTACTGCTGGGCACCCCGGCCCCCCCAGCATGCCATATGTGTTACTTCAGAAAGGACCAGACTATGTACGAGCCGTGACTTAGTTGTTAGTGAAATAGTCTTGATTTGGAGATCTTGTCCAGTGACCTCATTGTGTTTTGCCCATAGGTATTCTTCTGTTGACTTCTGGTGTCGTCGCTGCATCTCAAGTGATCACTGATCCGAGTAGGTAGAAGTCCTTTACCACTTCTAGTTCACTGCCATCCATCTCAAATGTAATTAAAAGAAAAAACAGATATTGCACCACACTGCAACTGGAGGAACTTAATACACGTTTTTACTATGTTTGCACTAACCTTTACTGGTTGTGCAACACCCCGCACAACCAGACTGATGGCTTAATGCGGGTCACTGTAGTGACAGGGGCCAATATTCCCTCCTCCTCTGATACTCCAGGCCTGGTGGTCGGCTCCTTAGTGCCTCTGGAGATGGAGATTGGCTCCTTCACTCCTCCACCCGAAGAGGCAGACTCGATGCACTGGCTTCCGTCCCAGCTCCACACTGTGTATCAGTTGATCATTCAAGGGTGGGTCTTTATGATGTACTGCCAGGTACTGTGGATCTTAGAGCAGCTCACACACCGCACTCCCAACAAGGGAGAAAGAGATTAGCAGATAGAAAACAAGCGGTGTCAGAGGTTTGGAGCGCTAAAGAAACCACGGGTTGGTGATTAAATTACCAATAATTTATTGCACGAACAGCAGGGGTCCAGTATGCCACAACACGCTTCGACGCACAGATGCGTCTTTCTCAAGTGGATCAAGCACCACTACAACATTTTTGTATTGTACTTATGTGATGGTGTTTAAAATGTAAATCTCCTGATTACTGTCTGAAACTCAACTTCTGTCGCCTTCATCCTTTTCCAGCAGCACTCCAGTCAGTCTGTGGCAAAAAGTGGCCAGCCGGCAGCTCCAGTGTTTCATAGAGAATGCAAGGTCACTTTTTAATACATATCTATGGGTGCCTTGTTCTGGCCTCATTCTGGCTCTCATAGAGATGAATTAAGCTCCTGTGACATAACGTCTGACTTCTGGCCAGTCAGAAGTTACAAGCACCAAATGGCTCTGCGGGACCAGAGCTGGGTGGGTGAGACTTGAAACTGCCGGAAGGTGAGTATATAATGGAGGGCAGGGGGCTTACATTTAAAGTGCACTCCAAGTTTGAAAACAAAACAAAATGCTGTAGTGGTACTTTCAAATTTTACTTTTTAAAAGGGATGTACTTATTTATGCTGAGCACTGTATAACTGGTGCAGGGTTTCCCTGTCACACTGCACTGATTGGTACCCTGACTACAGAAATGGAAGATATAGTAACACATTTACAGCTCTTTCCACTCACTGTTGTTGAGTTTTTAATACAGCTGAGCATGGGCAAACCCATATCTTTCCATGGGTTCCACGATGACAGACAGCAAAGAACGACTGTGCAGTCTGATCCTGCTGTCATAATTCCTTCCACCTGCACCATAATTCTGACTAGCATACATTTGGCAAGGTAGAAAAAAATCAAGTAGCAAGCAATTATGTTTTATAAGCCGAATAACCACAGCTAAGGTATGTTGTGTTATTACTGAGCCTAGGGCAAAGATTACAATAATTAGTTGAATGTTAATTTGTGTACATTAATAAACAGTGATAATTAAGCCTCCTGAAAGTGTATCCAAACTTTCTTTTTAATTTTAATGCTGGATATGTAGTTTGCTAAAATATTGTAATAGGGATAATGACCGTATTTTGCTGCATAAAACATTTACAGAACTTTTCTATAACAAATGCTGAATAGTGATAGGCGAACCCCCTGATGCTTGGGACCGGGAGACTCACCCGGACCTTTTAGTAAAGTTCGAATTCGAGGCTGGACGTAAAACCAACTTGCATCCGAACCCCAAGCTTGGACTTTACAGTTATGGGATGGGGCAGGGGCTGTAAAATAACGCATATAGTTAATAAACATCATCATTTTACTTACCGAGTCTGTGCCGTGCATATTACAGTCCCACTGTCCTGGCCTCTTCCACTTCCGGGGTCGCTCACTAACTTCCGTGGTTATTCACTGCACAGCTGAGAAATCAGGTTTTCGGGCAGTTTTCGGCTGTGTTTGTGGTGATGTCAGAGTTCACCCAAGTTCATGACTCAGCTATGAACTCGATTGAACTCTGAATGTCACTGTCAGTCTCAGTCTGCTTGTCACTCTGAATTGATGCTTGTCTCTAAATGTGTTTTTTGTTTTATTTCTAATGAAAAAATTATTTTCTCTGTGTTGTGTTTTTTTTACAGTTTATTAGAAATTCACGGTGGCCATGTCTAATTTGGCATTACACCATGAATTTTGGGCTTAGTACCAGCTGAGAATACAAAGCTGGTATTAACCCCATTATTACCCAGCATGCCACCCCCCACCAAGGCCGCGAAAGACCGGGGTAAAGCGCCTGGAAATGGCGCCCTTATGGTTGAGGTCCAGGTGCTGTGTGAAAGGTTATTGAGTTCAGATGAACTCAGATAACCCCAGCATCACCCGGAACCCGGAGCTGCTCACTTACGGCTGGACTCCAGGTGCCGGGTGATGCTGGGGTTATCTAAGTTCAGGTGAACCCGATAACCTTTCACACAGCACCCGGCTGTCATTCCGTGCCTGCTCCTCTCTGCCAGCAGACGTCTTTGTCTGTCGGCAAAGATGTAGCAGAGCTGAGTGAAGAAGATAAGAAGACCTGGATTATGTCAAAGGAAGTTTTTTTTTCCTTGTAATTAAAGATGGAGTCCCTAAATGTGTTTTGTCTTCTATTTCTAATAAAAACATTTTAACTCTGTGTTTTTTTTTTTTTACTGTATATGAGAAATTCATGGTGACCATATCTAATTTGGTGTGACGCCATGAATTTTGGACTTCGTACCAGCTGAGAATACAAAGCTGGCATTAACCCCATTAAGGGGTTTGCATGGGCTCCCAACATATTTTTTCACTAGCCACGTAAAACCAGGCTGAAAACCACAGTCTTATTACACATACTAGATTGTTTTTTGGAGAGTTTCTATACCAATGATTCAAATGCACAATTTTGGCTGCTTTTCATAAAGATGCTTTTATTACTTCATCAAAAGGAGATTAAAATTGCAGGTACAAAAGTGCTCAAATATAATAAAATAGTAGATTTTACATGAATCTGGATAAGAGGACACTAAGGGGTTAAGGTCATTTTGTCTCACACTTCAAGACATATACATGGTAGCTATATCAATCAATCAAAAGCTATTGTGCATTTCTGGTATACATATAGTTAAGTTGAGGGTTACAGCCTAATCGTGTATGGAGGGTTCAGTAAATACTTCCCCTTCCTATTACAACTATACACTGAATACTGTCTCAAGGTCCATTATACAGCACTCTTAGCAGCAAAGCAGTTGTGCCAAAGCTTACCCATGTCAGATGCCAAGGTGTAGAGATGACCATATACTTTATTTGGATACTATACACCTATGGCATCTCAATACACACCGGGTACATCACTAAAAGTGAGTCCACAGGTATATTTTAGTTAGATACTATATAAACATGACGTCTTAATACACACAGGATACATCCAAATAAAGTATATAAGTAACCTAGAGAATATTTAGGAGAGATGGGCATTTTTGCCCTCTTCAAATATGGCGTTTGCGGACCGCGCATGCGCGGTCGCGCGGTCTCGGGCTGTGGTGAAAGGCTTCAGTGCACGGGAAGGAGCGTCAATTGACGCACTTCCGGTGTGTGAATGCCGGAAACTGCCGCTCGGGACGGCGCGGCTGCCCATCTGCGGCGAGGAGCAGCGCAGATTGGAGACAGGTGGTGAGAGGGGTGGTGGGGGGTTTATTAGGATGGGGGAGACACAGCCAAACATGCCCCCTGAGGAAGCATTCAGGGAAACGCGTTGGGGCGTCCCCTAGTGGTCATCTCTACACTTTGGCATCTGACATGGGTAAGCTTTGGCACAACTGCTTTGCTGCTAAGAGTGCTGTATAATGGACCTTGAGACAGTATTCAGTGTATAGTTGTAATAGGAAGGGGAAGTATTTACTCAACCCTCCATACACTATTAGGCTGTAACCCTCAACTTAACCATATGTATACCAGAAATGCACAATAGCTTTTGATTGATTGATATAGCTACCATGTATATGTCTTGAAGTGTGAGACAAAATGACCTTAACCCCTTAGTGTCCTCTTATCCAGATTCATGTAAAATCTACTATTTTATTATATTTGAGCACTTTTGTACCGGCAATTTTAATCTCCTTTTGATGAAGTAATAAAAGCATCTTTATGAAAAGCAGCCAAAATTGTGCATTTGAATCATTGGTATAGAAACTCTCCAAAAACCAATCTAGTATGTGTAATATGATATGTGGGAGAGTCCTAAGACTTTTTGAATACTATTCATGTTTATCCTGGATATATAAAACATGAAAACCACAGTCTGCAGCCGCCCCTGAAAATGGTGCATTCATGGTTGCGTCATTTCCAGGCACTTTACCTGGCTCTTCCAGCGGCCCTGGTGGGTAATGTCAAATAAATGGTTAAAAAAGACACAACACAGAGAAATTTTTTTTTTTTAATTAGAAATGAACACAAAACATATTTAGGGACTCCATCTTTATTGGAAGAGAAAAAATCTCTTCCCAACGTAGTCCAGGTCTTCTTGCTTCACCTCTGCTACATCTTTGTCAGCAAACAAACACAGTCTGGTAGGAAAGAGAGCAGGGCACAGAATGACTGCACAGCTGAGTGCTGTGTGTGGAGCTGAATGCAGTCCATACATTCTACTATACTAGAATATATGGGCTGATTGCAGATTAATCCAACAGGCAATCACAGATGCCCAGAGGTCAGGGCATCTGTTATTGGCTGTTGAAGCGAGTGAAGTGAATATCCCAGAAGATAATGAGCGGCCTGGAAGTAGTTGCGGCCGTAACAGCAGGATGGGAGGACACATGTTGCGTATAGCATAATGATAATGTTTATTAACCATGTGCTTTATTTTACAGCCCCTAGCCCCAAACTGTAACACGGGTTTCCCAGGGAAACCCGTGTTCAGGATATGTGCACAGACACCAGGTGTCCAGTACAGACCCTGAATTTTACAGTTCAGGTTCACCCCCATCACTACTGCTAAAAGCCTACGAAAGGTGAAGGATCGGGCTGAACATGTTGTGGGACAAAGAATGGTGGATTCTCAAAGTAATTAAATCAGCAACCTTTCAATCCAGGGCATTGAGTGGAAAGAATCCTCTAGGAACACGCCAGTGTGACTAGTCTTCCAAGTAGCTCGGTCTCCGGAAACTATTAAACCATGTTATTTTCTGAAACGAATCAGGATTTTCAAGTTAAACACACTTGGCTGAAATCGTGAAGCCAGTCTGATACATAAGGCTCATGGATTGGACAGCATGTATCAGCTGTCAATTTACCATTAAATATATAATTTTTCATTTCCTTTAACCTCCATCTTTGGAATCAGCTATGTCTGTTGCTATTTGTTTGGATCCACCGCCATTGTAGGACAATGCCAATTATTATAACTAGTGATGAGCAACTAGTTCAGTATTCAGGTTTGGATAAGTGTAGCTGAACACTTTTTACTATTTGGATATTCGTCTTGAACAGTGAACATAATGCAAGTCAATGGGGAACTCGAATATTTTTCTTAGGATTTTTTTACAGAAATACTATTTGTGATTCACCAGAAAAACATCTGAATTCCCCATTGACTTGCATTTTGTTCACTGTTTGAGACGAATATCCTAATAGTAGAAAGTATTCGGTAAAGGTACCGTTACAGGGCACGACGTCCTTAACGATGTTGCTGATACGTCACGGGTTTGGAGGCGTTCCAGCGACATCGTTAGGACGTCGTCACGTGTAACACCGAGATTCAACAACGTTAAGTTGCTGGATCATAGGTTTGAGAACATGTTCTCAAACCTCACAATCAACGATCAGCCAACCTACTAGATCGTTGTGTGTGACACCGCGATAACGATGTCGTTGATGACTTCGCCCATTAAAAGCAATGAGCAGGGATCATTCGCGGGGTTTGCTAATGATACCTGCTCACATCGTTGGTGAGTCGTCCACGACATCTCACCAACGATGTAAAAACGATGTTTGCAATGACCGCGCGCCAACGAGATCGTTGCAGACATCTTTCCGACATCGTGTCATGTAACGGTACCTTTAGACTTATCCAAACCTGAATGTCGAACTATTCGCTCATCACTAATTATAAACAATTTAACAAGTGATACTTATCTGAAATGAAATTACACAAAAAAAACAAGATTTTGGATAAATAGGATGCCATGTTTATTAAAAGGTTACCCAAGTAAACAAATATTAAGACCATAAATCTAATTGTAGATAATTAAATCTTCATAAAAGCAAGTTTATAATAATGTATGAATAGACCAAGTCCACCGTGTATTAGCAGGGCGACTACGCCAATCTTAACAAGTATTGTGAGAATAACAATTATTGACAATATTAAAGAGAGTGGGTCCAGTTGTTGCTTATTTTGTACCACCCATAGCAGTGCCTTTTATTTGAAAAGTCTTCATGCCTTTAACTCTTTCCACCAAATCAACTTAAGGTTTCCTTTACCTCTCAAATAAACAGACAAATCAACAAATAACTGTTATTCAACCGAGCTATAGTAAGTACCATAAATAGAATAATAGGGGGTAAAAGGGCAAAAAGTGTTAAAGGGTGAGACCAAGAAGTAAAAAGGAGAATTTAACCTGTCAATTACCACTGTTAATAAAAATGATGATGTAGCATGCTTCTAATAATGTCCAGTATATGTGACCATTTGTTTCCCAAAGCTAGGACACTTCAGGGCCCCTTTTATTTCATTTTCTGATAAGAAACTGCGAAATAAAGACACGCCTAAGGATATAGGTATTTTAAAAAATTATTTTGTTGTTTTTTTTTTTTACTTACTTTAGCCCAAAATACATGAAATTATTTTTACAGATTACATATTCTGCATTATTTTTGCATTTATGGGATCTTCGTTTCCTGCACATTCTACATTGATGTGGTCTGTGGCCATACATCTTCTTGAGAGGAGCTCAAAGTCAGATAAAAAAGTATTGTAAACATTCCTGTTATACTGCCAGAATGAATTTACTAATGGATCCTCAGTTAGAGGTTGGCTACTTTATCAGTGCAGCTTTCCTTACAAACTGACCAGCACGTCTGTCTATATTATGGCTGCTATTGGAAGAGTATGTGACCAAGAACCGGAGAACCTATCACAGAGTAAAAAGTAGGCCACCTTAATCTGGTGAATTTACAAAATGTCACTTATTAACAAAGGAGGTCATGAGTCCATAATGTTCCCCTAAAAGAACAGAGTTTCTAGCTAAAATCAGGTCTGAATTTCCAGGTTGTTGGATTTGGGCATTCAGAGCAGGACTCCCTGACCCTCTGCTGCCCTTCTTTCTGTGAGAGAGTGAAATTTTGCTAGGTTTCATTCTTTAAACTAAGGCTGGCTTCACACCACGGTGTGATCCGGTCCGGGGCTGTCTGGTGTAAACCAGACAGCCCCGGACCGGTTTTTGGCCCCATAGTAGCCTATGGGGCCGGATGGAGCCGGATGGCAGCTCTCTGCCATCCGGTTTCATCACTGCGGTGGAATCCGGGAGAATACGGATTATTCTCTTTGGACATAAAAATTTTGCTTGCAACATTTTTGTGTCCGGGGAGAAAAAATCTCCCCAATTTGCCGGATCCCGGATTCGCTCAGATTCTCCCGGATCCTGCCGGATCCGGAGCAATCCGGCGCTCCCTGACATGGGTCCGGGAGGACCTGGGAACCGGACACTGGCGGCTGCACGCCGCTGTTGTTTCAGGACCGCGGCTAGCTCCCTGCCAGGCATGGTCCAGAATCATTAGCAGCTGCAGCTGCGTCCGGTTGCACATTTGGCCATCCGGTTCTGTGTCATCCCGGACAGCCCCGGACCGGATCACACCATGGTGTGAAGCCAGCCTAACCCAGCACTACAGAGTACTTTACTGCAGACCTCCAAAGAGTGTTGTGGGATGTTAATGGGCATGCTGGGAGTTTTATGGTTTTCTTGGTTAATTAGTACTGTTGAGTTTTACTAACTTATCTAAAAAAGGAGCAGATGTTCACTGAAAATCCATGTCCACATTTCCATGGATGCCTATTTGTACCTCTACAGTTTAGCTTACGAATCCTTCAAAAATATCATAACTTTGCACTTTCAGAGCATTTAGGGGTTTATCAGACTAGTCGGTATATTTCCCAATGTTCCAGGTGCCTGTCTTTGTTAAGGAGTTTTGAAGCCGATTAACTTGCTTGTGTTGTCTATGCACCTGACAACGTGCCCCTTATCTATCCTGCTGATCAGCTTATGTTCTTAGCATTTCTTAAAAAATCTCTCTATGGACTTTATTACTGACCTTCTGTAATCTGTGTCATAGCTGATCGCATCAGCAAACATTGTCATTACATACCATTGTCCACATGATCTAATTCACAGATCTTGCACCTAGTCTGATTTATTGTCCTCTTGCAGAACTTGCCATCAATAACAGGGCCCATTAAAACATATACATTTTTCTGTAATTATTATTTTATCATGATTTTAATTATTTTTCTGTAACTTATACAAGCACCCCTCAGGCAAGAAAAACTGTTGACCGATGAAAATGATCTGGTAATGGGTACAGAAGAATCTAAGATATGCTCATGGTATCAAAGGACCTGTGCAAAGGAGAGATGACCTTTAGGGCCTTTTTGGTGGCAAAGTGTGTTTTGTCAACAAAAAAATCAAACTAAAATTGCCATCTTGTATATTAAAGGGGACCTGTCAGGTCATTCATATGCCCTTAATCTCCTGTATATAGTTTTCCATCAAGTGATTGTGCAGTAGGGTATCGTTTGATAAGAGCTGGTGGTCTCCATCATTGAACTGTTTAACATTTGGAGGTGGCCAGACAAAGTCATTGGCATCATGCAGCCTGCAAAGGCATATCACCTCCTTGACACAAGCCTGCAACCAAGCCAGGACCCCCTCTTTCATGTTATGTGCTGAGGTGCAAGAAACCTTGCCCAAGACTACCACCTTGCACCACATTACACTCTGAAAATTATGCCTAAAAATGTAACTACTAATAAAAAAAACCCTGCCTCATTCAGCCAGGTCAGTGTAAATGTAGGCAGTTATAAATTTGAATATGCTCCTTGATTGTGGGGTCAATTATCAATCTGGTTTTTGCATCTGGTTCCACAACAGGAATAATATATGAGAAGTTACGTGAAATGAATGAGAGATTTTTTTTAATCTTACCCTGATATGTGGAAGATATGAGCTAATAATAATCTTTATCTATATAGCCCCAACATATTCCACAGCGCTTTACAATTCAGAATTATAAAAAATACAATAACTCAAACAAAAATTTAAAGATGAACCTGCTCGTAAGAGCTTACAACCTACAATGAGGTGGGGGTGACACAAAGTACAGGTGCTTATGTACCGTGCTAGTCCAGCCATCTTGAGGAAATGGGGAATAGCTATAAGTGTAATAAGTGGCCACTAGCCAATCTGTGTAGTGCTTTTGGGTCTGGTGGAGTTTGACAGAGAGTTGTGTTCAGAGCAATAGTGAATCACCCTATGTCTAAGTGACTTTGATTAGGGAGAATCATAGGTTGCCCTAAAAAGATGTGTCTTTAGGGAGTGCCTAAAATTATGTAAGTTTTGAATAGACCTGATTATTTCTTTGGGTAGAGCACTCCAGAGAATTAGTGCAGCTCAGTAGAAGTCTAGGAGCTGGGAGTGGGAGGTCCAGATTAATGCAGAAGTGAGTCTAAAGTCACTTCCAGAACGAAGAGAACGCGTGGGATGATAGAGAGAGATGAGAGTAGAAAGGTAGAGACATGCTATATTGTGAAGAGTTTTGTGTGTGAGAACAAGCAATTTGAATTTGATCCTATAGTGTATGGCCCACCAGTGTAATGACTGGCACAGAGCAGAAGCATTCGAGTAACATTAGCCAGATAGGTGACCCTAGCTGCTGCATTAAGGATAGACTGGAGAGGGGAGAGTCTAGTGCGGGGGAAACCAATTAATAGAAAATTACAATAGTCAAGGTGGGAGCGGATCAGGGTCTCCATGAGGGTTTTAGTTGTTTTCATGGTGAGAAGGGGCGAATTCAGGAGATGTTCTTCAGGTGCAGGCGACAAGCGCAGGAGAGAGATTGTATATAGGAGGTGAAGGAAAG
The DNA here is from genome assembly GCA_033576535.1 of Allobates femoralis. Classification (NCBI taxonomy): domain Eukaryota; kingdom Metazoa; phylum Chordata; class Amphibia; order Anura; family Aromobatidae; genus Allobates; species Allobates femoralis. The sequence continues at coordinate 182,541,264 of JARQOC010000011.1, forward strand.
ATCAGTATTAAACATAACACTCAGGCAGTGAGCCTGCTGCCTAGGCATTATCGTGGTGCCACACAGTGAGAGGAAAATGTCAGATTTAGGGATGTTTGTGAAAGGCGGGAGCAGAAGAAGTTCAGTTTTGGAAAGGTTGAATTTCACATAGAGTGGACATGAAATTGGAAACTGCCTTTAGACAGTCATTGGTGTTTTTTAGTATAGTGGGGTAAGATCAGGGCATGACGAGTATAGTTGTGTGTCATCAGCATAAAGATGGTACTGGAAGCCAAATTTACTGATTGTTTGACCGATAGGGGCCGTGTAGAGAGAGAAGAGGGTCAAGAAAAGAATGACTGGAAATGTAACGGGTGAGGCAGGAGTAGACCAGGCGCTCCAAAAGTATAGAGATTAAGGGGAAATTGGAGAGTGGTCTGTAGTTATTTGCACAGGATGAGTCAAGAGAAATTTTCTTTAATAATGAAGTAATTATAGAGTGTTTGAAGGAGGAGGGGAAGATGCCAGAAGAAAGAGAAAGATTGAAGATTTTGGTTAGGTGAGTAGTGACAACCAGACAGAGAGACTGCAGTAGGTGTGAGAGAATGGGATCAGTGGTGCATGTAGTAGGATGAGAGGAAGAAAGGAGCCTGGAGATCTTTTCTTCTATGACTGGGTGAAATGTGGTGAGTGAGCCAGAGGGGATGTGGGGAGGGATGGGAGTAAAAGTGCTTGGAGGCCGGGAGCTGATTTCATGATGGATGTTTTCTATATACTCTGTGAAGTAAGAAGCCAGATCATCAGCACAGAGAGCAGTGATAGGGGCCTACACTTTAGGACTGAGGAGTGAGCTTGTAAACTCAATACAGCAATGCAGTGATGTCTGGTTGCCACCACGTGGCATCATGTAGTATCTAGTGTTTCATCATTTGTTTTTACCTATTGGCATAATTTTAGTTACATAACCATCTAATACTCAAATTAAACAAACAATAGTAAATCCTTCTCTCCCAGGGAACAATGTGAAACAGCACAATGATACAGACTTGGCTCTGCTGTCATTCACTGGTATAACATTAGATTCCTTTATTACATTATTATTTATTTATAATCTTTGTAACCATAGTTATACTCATTCAGTTACATCCATACTCACCATGAGACACGTATCCACACAGATTCATTACCAAAAACTGCATATTTCAAAATAAAAATGATGAGGTCAAGTTAAAGGCTAAACCAGCAATTGCTTGAAATGATGTATAACTTGCAATCCTTAAAGGGGTTGTCCACTACTAGATAGAGATGAACAAATATATTCTCAGTACCTTGTTATAACAGCCACATCTTTATTCCATGACTGCTAGATAGTAGCTTTGTGAACTGCTTCCTACCTGCCAGCATCCCTGGCTCCTGTATTGATTAGTAAGGCATTGCACAGGCTAACTAATCAAAAGAGGAGAAGGGGATGCTAGCAGGGAGAAGGTATTTCACGGGGCTCCTATCCATTGGCCACAGACTACTGATACAGCTGCTAGATCACCGCTTTATGAATTAACTCATTCCTACAACTCCTTATTAATAGCACCAGTGTACTGTATAAATGTAAAAAAAGTCTATAGTTTCCTCCACCCTCAGCACAGTGTCCCCCACTTGTCTCTTTGCCTCTGGTCTGATGCAGCAATCACAATTACGACTGTGCACTAGAAATGCTGCTCTTTTGCCAGGACATAATTGTGAAGGCTGCAGTCAATAAGAAGCATCGGATTGGCTGCAGTAATCACATGACATTGCTTGTGTAAGGAGACTGGTGGGGAACACAGGGCATAGAGTGGAGGAGTGTCATCTGTCTGGGAGTAGGTGTACATTTTTTACACTTTATGAAGCAGCCTTTTCCCAGGCGCTATCCAATAGTGGATAACAACTTACATTTTCTATCATTGCTACCTTGTTTCATTTTACTCAATTATCTATATTAGATAATCATTTATGTTTTATCCAATTATATTGCATTATGTCTGTATTTTTATAGTATCCTTTAGCATACACTCGCTGACAGAAGTTATGTCACTTATCCATATTATGTAAATAAAAGCTTATAACCTGATGTTAAATTAATCCATTGGTTGTATAAATTACTCTTTTGAAAGCTAAAACCCTCCAAAATTTGGTTTAGGTTAAGAAAATAAATTGTCATCAATGCTGAAATATTGATCATTTAATGAACACAGAATGATCAGTTGTTAGCAAGACAAAAGCTTTGTCGCCTTGTCATATAATGCACCCAATCCTAGTTTACATCCTCACCTGTGCTCAGTAAGTGATCGGTTAATTAGTGGGTGTTTCTAAAAAGAAACCAAGCACCCCAGACCTTCACTTGAACTGCAACTTGAGCTCTGGCAACATGCCAAAAATCCACCCTGTCACCAAAGCCTTGATTATCAAGAGGCTGAACACCAGATCCACTGCAGAGATGGCTGGCACCTGTAATGTGTCTCAGTGTCAAGTACAAAGAATTAAAAAAAGATTTGAAGAGACTGGAGATGTGTTTGACAAGCACAGGGCCGGCAGACCCCACAAGACAACTGTCAGGAGGAACGTTTGTTGGTTAGAAAATCCAAAGCAAGCCCCTCTTCCACTGCAGCAAAGCTCCAACAGGCCTGGTCACCTCAAGTTCCTGTGTCGACTAGAACAGTTTGTAGGATTCTATCTCGAAATGGCCTCCATGGTCGAATCAGTGCCTTGAAGCTAGCACTAAACAAAAGGCAAATAAAAAACTGTGTGGCATTTGCAAAGTCCCACAGCCTGCTAAACAGATGGACGCTGGAAAAGTGGCAGAAGGCGGATTTCTCTGATGAATCTTCAGCAGAATTACACCACAGTCGCTGCAAATACTACAAGAGACCTACTGGAGCCCGTATGGATCCAAAATGCCCCCAGAAAACAGTTAAATTTGGTGGTGGAAAGATCATGATCTGGGGTTACATTCAGTATGGGGGTGTGTGAAACATTTGCAAGGTGGAAGGCAAAATCAATAGCTTAAAATATCAAGAAGTATTAACTACCTCTTATATTACAAATCAAAAAAAGGGGTCAAATTCTGCAGCAGGATGGTGCCCCTTCCCATACATCCATCTCTACAACAAAGTTCCTCCAGGCAAAAAAGACCAAGGTGCTCAAGGACTGGCCAGCCCAGTCACCAGACACGAACATCATTGAGCATGTTTGGGATAGGATGAAAGAGGAAGCTTGGAAGACAAAACCAAAGAATTTAGATGAACTCTGGGAGGCATGTAAGACTGCATTCTTTGCTATTCCTGATGATTTCATCAATAAATTATATGAATCATTGTTGAACCACATGGATGCCATCCTTCAAGCTCATGGAAGTCACACAAAATATTAAATATGAGTCTAATAGCACCACAACTTCATTCACTAATGTTATGCAACATATATTTGTATTGTAAGTTAATTTTTTGTTTGAAAATCACATTACTTTCTGCGGGCGACAAAACCTTTGTCTTGCCAAAATCTGACTATTCTGTGTTCATTAAATGATCAATATTTCAGCATTAATGCCAATTTATTTTCTTGAAAAGAAAAAGGGGGAAGGGGAACAAGAGGCGCAATAGTGCCTTATCACTTAGACACTGACAATCTGGTGGTATAAAGGAACCACTCACCTATTTCAGTTGTGCGACCCACAACTGGTATGCAGACATGTAGTGTATAATCCGGATGGCTGCTGCTGGACTCCCACCGACCACTTGCACGTGGAATCACACAGTAAAAAATGGGAAAGGAAACGGTGTTCACCAGTCCGCGCTGCCAGGATCCACTTATTCCAGGGAAGAAACTCACGATCAGATGTGATGTGATCAAAACTTTTTATTGCATCCAACGCGTTTCAACGCCTTTCCTGGCGTCATCCTCAGGGATCCCTGAGGAAGACGCCAGGAAAGGCGTTGAAACGCGTTGGATGCAATAAAAAGTTTTGATCACATCACATCTGATCGTGAGTTTCTTCCCTGGAATAAGTGGATCCTGGCAGCGCGGACTGGTGAACACCGTTTCCTTTCCCATTTTTTACTGAATTTATTTTCTTAACCTAAACCACATTTCGGAGGGTTTCAACTTTCAAAAGAGTAACTTATACAACCAATGGATGAATTTAACGTCAGGTTATAAGCTTTTATTTACATAACATGGATAAGCGACATATCTTCTGTCAGGGAGTGTATTGAAGGTATCACTGGGTCTGATATTTTTGACTGGGGCCTGTAGTTCATAGCACTTGGTTTCATCAATTTTTAGTATTTGTAAGTGATCGCTATCATTTCAACAAACTGTTCATTTCAGTGCTCCAGGTGACATACAGTTGAAACCCGAAGTTTACATATTTTATATAAAAAGGCACATATGTATGTTTATCTCACTATCTGACATGAAATCAGAATAAACCTTTCCCATTTTAGGTCAATTAGGATTACCATAATTATTAATATTTTCCAAATGCCAAAATAAAGAGAGAGAGAGAGAGAGAATATTTTAAGACATTTTTATTACTTTCTGCAGTCATGAGTTTACATACATTTCATTAGTTTTGGTACCACTGCACTTGAACTGTATGACTTGGATCAAATGTTTTGGATATCCATCCACAAGCTTCTCACAATAGTTGGTAGAAATTTGGGCCCATTCCTCCTGACAGAACTAGTTTAACTGAGCGGTGTTTGTAGGTCCCCTTGCTCACACCTGCTTTTTCAGCTTTGCTAAAATTTCCAATAGGATTGAGATCAGGGTTTTGTGGCAGCCACTCCAAAACATTGACTTTGATATCCATAAGCCACTTGTAACCAGTTTGGCAGTGTGGTTTGAGTCATTGTCCATTTGGAAGACCAATTTATGCCCAAGCTTTAAGTTCCTGGCTTGAGATGTTGAGATGGCTTGAGATGTCTTGAGATGTTGCTTCAATATTGCCACATAATCTTCTTTCCTCCTGATGCCATCTATTTTGTGAAGTGCACCAATCCCTCCTGCAGCAAAATAACCCCACAACCCTGTGTTTCACAGTTGGGATTGTGTTCTTAGGCTTCCAAGATTCTCCCTTTTTCCTCCAACCATAACGATGACCATTATGACCAAACAGTTCAATTTGAATTTAGCCAGACCACAGGACATATCTCTAATTATTTAGGTCTTTGTTCTTGTGTGCAATTGCAAACATTATTCTGGCTTTTTTATGTTTCTTTTGGAGTGATTGCTTCTTCCATGCAGAGTGGCCTTTCAGCCCATGTTGATACAGTACTTGTTTCACTGTGGATAATGACATTATCTTACCAGCTTCCACCATCATCTTCACAAGGTCTTTTGCTTTTGGTCTCGAGTTCATATGCACATGTCAGACCAAAGCACGTTCATCTCTGGGACGCAGAACCCATCTCCTTCCTAAGTGGTATGATGGCTGAACATTCCCATCTTGTTTATACTTGCGTACAATTGTTAGTATAGATGAATGAGGCACCTTCAAGTATCTGGAAATTGCACCCAAGGATGAACCAAACTTCTACAAGTCCACAATTCTCTTCCTAATATCTTGGCTGATTTCTTTAGCCTTTCCCATGATGCTAAACAAAGAAGCAGTGCGTTTCAAGTGTGCATTTAAATACATCCACAGGTGTGTCTCTAATTAAATCAGATGTTGCCAATAAACCTGTCAGACGTTTTAAAACACATGACATCATCATATGGGCTGTCCCAAATTGTTTAAATGCATAGTAATGTTAGTGTATGTAAACCTGTGACTTTGCAGACAGTAACAAAAGTAGCTTACAACATTCTCTCTTTCTCTCATTATTCTGGCATTTGCCAAATCAAAATAATTATGGTAATCTTAATTGACTAAAAATGGGAAAGGTTTATTCTGATTTCTGGTCAGATAGTAAGAAAACATGCATATGTGTATTTTTACATAGTGTATGTAAAGTACCAGTTTCAACTGTATGTCAACTGTAGTACTGAAATTAGCAGTTTGTTGAAATGAAAGTGGCCACTTAAAAATGCTAAAAATTTACCAAACCATGTTCCAGACAGCTAGAGCTGGGAGCTGAGGATACCTGTGGGCTGGTGATTTATAACTGCATCTCTTCAGAAGATGAGAGGAGGGAGGGGAGGTGAGCAGGAAATAGCTGCATGCATATATTGTCTTGCGATGCGAAATACATATTAAGTTATACACCATGACTAGCACTCATGCTTAGGATATATACCGCAGCCTGGCTATTTTTGTATTTTAAACTTTGTGTTTGATGAATCTAGGTATAAATAATAATGTTTTCATTCACTGTCAACAAAAAGACATTAAAATGATGAGAAATGGAAAACACAAAGTGAACTTGGAAATTATTTGAAATGCCATATTAAGGACACACATGGTGTACAAAACATTAGAACATTATTAAGATTAAAAATCCTTATTTTGTAATTTAGTTGCAAAGACACAACCGTGGGGTGAACTGCTGATGGAAGACAGACACTTTATTATACTGAATTGTCTCCTCTTTGCACATAAAGGCAGCAGCTGATATAACAATGACTCTGTAATAGCACAGAATAAAAGTATGTCCTTCTATAAGTAACCACACATCAAACTAGACTAGGCGTGAACATTCCCCTCCTGGTAATGGCATGGACAATCTTGGGACATTTCTAATAAAGACGGTTCTGATCATTATCTGTATGGAAAAGGAGACAACTGTAGAGAAGCTAATTTATGAACGATGATTCACACTGTGAAGACATTCTCCATAACCACTAGAATTTCACATAACGTCTTTTTTTCTCTACTGAGCTTATTAACTATTCCCTGCCAGATATAAAAAAAATATTACTGCACTAGACATAATATGTACTAGCAGGCAAAAGTCAGAAATAGCCAAGCAGAGTGCATAGTCTTCAAAGGTATATTTCTTTTTCATTTTAAGGATTAAAGATTGTTCGAGTTCATTGGTTTAGGAATTTCAATAGATGGGGAGAAGCTAAAGAGAAAATGACATTTTTCGGCTCCCAAAAATTCTGGATGAAAGAAAGGTACAGTGTAAAGAAACCATTATAATATATCTTTAAATATGTCCTGTCTCCATCATTCATTGTGACATGGTCTCCCGTTACTTACCTACACGCAACATTCAATGCTCACAAGATCTTCTTCTTTCCTCCTATCTTATCTCCTCTTCCCACAATCACATACAAGATTTCTCCCATACATCCCCCTTACTGTGGATCTCCCTCTCCCAACATTTCAGACTCTCACCTTCTGTGGAAACCTTCAAATGGAACCTGAAGCCTCACCTCTTCCGATAAGCCTACAACCTGCACTGAGCTTCAGTCCACTACATTGCTGCACGACTAGTTGTACCCTAACCCATACCTCGTAGACTGTGAGCCCTTGCAGACAGGCTCCTCTCTCCTCACCTACTGTATGCTCATCACATTGTTTAAACAAAAGCTAGACACTACTGACTGTAGGTCGAGGGGTGCACGAGTGAGTTTCCGAACCGTCATACAATATGACACTCCCAAATTGAATTTTTCAGTGCAAAAAATGTTTTGGTGTAAAACACCTTTGTCAAAACTGAAATGATGCAAAAAAAGATGAAAATAAAGTAACATCAAAATAACATAAATTAATGCATATCCTGCAGAGTATTTTGAAGTTTGTACACAAATCATTGTTGGCACTATTAAAACATGTGCCATCATGAAATTAATGATAGACTGGATTGCTGGTTCCTCCTTTGACATCTTCTAGTGTCAGTCCTGATTATCTCCTATAGCTACTGGGTCTCCATTCCCTAATCCTCCTTCCCCACCATCCTTACTGTCATACCCAATCCAGTCTATCATTGATTTCATGATGGCCCACGTTTTAATAGTGCCACCAATGATTTGTGTACAAACTTCAAAATACCCAGCAGGATATGCATTATTTTAGGTTATTTTGATGTTACTTTATTTTCAGTTTGTGTTTGTATCATTTCAGTTTTGACAAAGATGTTTTACACCGAACCTTTTTTTGCACTGAAAAATAAATTAAACAATCGCAAAACTCCTTCAATTTGGGAGTGCCTAGTTTTTTTTATATATTATTTTTATCCATAAAGAAAGAAGGAGGCGGCACTCATTGGACCGGTGAAGACAGGTTTCTTTATTCCAGTCGCGGTATTACATCAGGTGGAGGGTGCGGGGAGGGAGGTGCCGGCAGGGCCCTCTCTCCTGTACCAGTCTGTGCCTTGTATGCTCATGAATATTGTACTTGTCTTTATTGAGTATACCTCTTTTCATATGTAAAGTGCCATGGATTGCATGGTGCTATAGTAATCAATAATAACAATATTAACCTATCAATTATTCCAAAATGTTGTGTACCAATTTTATATAGTAAGTAAAAAAAATTGGGGGCTCAACTTAGCCATGTATGTGCAGCCCCAAGAAGAATATTCTAAAAAGTAAGGCCTCATTTAGATGTCAGTTTATTCATGTACGAGTTGTATCATTTTTTCATGGACAGAACTCTAGCTTTAAAGGGATTGTCCATTACTAGGACAACCCCTTCTGAATCAACTTGTTATCACTGGTAAAAATATCTGCAAATGTGACATGGTATTCGCAATCTATTTCAGACAAATTTACGCTCCAAATATCAAATAGTGCTCTTTCCTTTCCGAGCCCTGCTATGTTCCCAAAGAGCAGTTTTTGACCACATATGGGGTATCATCGCATTCGGGAGAAATTGTGTAACAATTTATGTGGTCCATTTTCTCCTATTATCCAAGTTAATTTTCACATCCACAAAAATGTTCTGTGAGGCACCTATGGGTTGAACATGTTCTACGTATATGAATTACTTGATGGGTCTAGTTTCCAAACTGTGGTCACTTTTGGGTTTCTGCTGTTTAGGCATCTTAGGGACTCTGCAATGAGACTTTGTATCTACTTCAGCGAAATTTACATGACAAATTCCAAATTTTGCCTCTTTCCTTTTGATCTCTGCTGTTTGTCCAAACAGAACTTTTTGACTCCGTGTGAGGTATCGCCATGTTCAAAAGAAACAGGGAAACAAACTGTGGGGTCCACTTTTTCGTGTTATCTCTTGCAAAAATGAAAAATTTGGGGCTAAAGCAACATTCTCATGAAAAAAATTAAAACTTTCAATATGATGACCTAATGGTATCAAATTCAGTGTAGTACCTGTGGTTTCAAAATTCTTACTATACTCCTGGATAAAATCCTTGAGGGGTGTGGTTTCCAAAATCAGGTTACTTGTGGGGGAGTTTCTGCCGTTTAGGTACTTTAGGGGCGCTGCAAATGTGACATGGTGCCCGCAATCTATTTTAGCCAAATTTGTGTTCCAAGATTTAAATAGCGCTCCTTCCCTTCTGAGCTCTCCCGTTTGCCCAAACAGAGGTCTCTAATCACATGTGGGGTATTAGCGCACTCAGAAGAAACTGAATGACAAATTGTGGGATCCATTTTTTAATGCTATCCCGTGTAAAAGTGAAAATATTTATGTTAAAGCAACATTTTAGAGGAAAAATTATTTGTTTTTCATTCCACTTTGCATAACTTCCTGTGTAGCACCTGATGGGTTAAAACATTTCCTGGTAGCAGTGTAGAGGTATTTGAGGGGTGCATTTTTTAAAATGATGTCACTTTTAGAGAGTTTCCAATTAGAGATCAGCGGACTTGTAAAAGTTAGGGTTCTATGGGTTCAGCTGGACTTTAGATAAAGTTCTGTTCTGAACCCGAACTTAACTTGAACCTCATGGGAAGTCACTATTTGAGCAGTTTGGCTCTACATTCACATATGTCCCGCCCCAGGGCCGTGGGGTACTCGGAACTGGGCTTTGAAATGCATCCGGGGGAGTCACAGGGGTTGAGACCCGACTTCTGTGACCCTGGGAATCAGTTTTCAAAAGTTCTGGAGGATAGGATTTAGGGGATAGGTGTCATGATGCCATCTGTGATATCCGGATATTGGGCATGCGCTGCAGTGCGGGACCTCCGGGGATGATGGATGGGCAGCTGGGATGTTATCGCTCCCCACCGGTGGAGCGGTTCCCCGGGGCAACTGTTAAGGTCTGTGGCGATGGTAGGCCGTTAGGGTGCAGGATTCAGGGTACTGAATAACTGACAGACACACAGGGGTTATTTCCTTTACCTTCACTGTAGTAGCAGATGTCAGGGTACAGTCCACAGTTGATGTTAGGAATCCGGGTAGCCTGGAAGTAAGTTAGGGATCTCCTCACCTGGCTGCTTCTGATGCCTCCCTGCTGCACCACTGACTGCTGGCCCTGGCTACCTTTTGCTAAGCTGCGACCCTCTGTTCCTGCTTGACAGTCTCTCACTGGTATGGCAGGCACCTCAAGCTCTTCCCGGGTTCCACTTCTCTGACCACTGTCCCTGGGCTCTTCTATGCTGCTGTGCCTCCAAGTGCTTTGGTGGCCAGGAGACTTGGAATCTCCCGTCCTCCAGTTTTGGATGCTGGGCTAGAGCACCTGTGCAACCTCGGACTCCATTGTCCGGTTCTGGCGCTCTGCTCTGGGGTGAACCCTTAACCGGCTCCTCTCCCCAGGCCTACTCCTCTCCTCAGACCCTTGCCTATGGGTCCCTCAAGTTGGCTAGTGAGTATCCTCGGACAAGCCTGACACTGCTCCAGTCTGCAGGATGTCTTCTCCAGTCATCCTAGGAACTGAACTGACTAACCCCGCCTCCAGACATAATTTATAGGGGAGACTCCCCTGAACCTGGGTCAGAGCTCCCCCTTTTGGTCTGGAGTCAGGGAGGTGTGTGCTGTGAGTTACCTGGTGTGAATACCCTACCTTGCTTCCAAGCATGACCCTACCTTCAAGGGAGGCAAGGCCATCGTGGCAACCAGACTCTCGGGTGCCACACCTACAGCCCATCATAAACAGAGCACTTCAAGGGGAGGGAGAGCAGGGTTTTATCTTTTTTTTTCTTTTAGTATACACTACAACTGATAATGCTTATGTTACCCCTAGTGTGAGACATTCAAACACTGTAAGCGACTTGCACCGGGCTGAGCACGGAGTGTTTCCAAGCACAGCATTGCTCACTTGAGTGGTTTGCATATGTAATGCCCCGAACACCGAACTCAAACACTTATTCTTTTTATAATATCTGTTCAGTATGAACTCCAAACTTTAAGTTTGAATCTGCTCATCTCTATTTCCAATATATATATGCTCCTTAAAGTCCTTTTAAATATGAATAGGTCCCTAAAGATACATGTTTTGTAAATTTCTTGAAACATTGAGAAATTGCTGCGGTTACGCTCGTGGAGGCATGAGTGAATGTAGTGAACCCACTGAGCCACAGGTGGAGCTTTGGTAGCTGCCCCTTAGGCTGCTTTCACATAACGGTTTTTTCAGTTCCGATGCTGTCCGATAAAAATCGGACAGCATCGGACCGATTTTCGGACCCCATGCAGGCCTATGGGCATCGGACCGAATCGGATGTGCACTAAATGCCATCCGATTTGGTCCGATCCGAATCTGTCCGATTTTTTTATCGGTGCAAAAATCGGAGCTTGCTCCGATTTTTGCACCGAAAATAAAATCTGACAGATTCGGATCGGACCAGATCGGATGGCATTTAGTGCACATCCGATCCGACCCGATCAATTTAGCATGGGGCCCTATGGAGCAGGGTCCGAGAAAACATGTGATGTCTCCTCGGACCGATTTTAGTGTACTGAGCATGCTCAGTACACTAAAATAGCTCCTAAAAGTAAATTAAGGGGTTAATAAAAAAAAAAAAAAACTATGCTCACCTGTCCACGAGGCCCCCGACGTCTCCCGGCATCTCCGGTGTCTCCAGGTATCTTGCCGTCTGTGCTGATAAGACCTGCCGTGATGTCACAATCACATGACTGCCAGGAACCAATAGCCGGCAGTCATGTGATTGTGACATCACGAGAGGTCCTGGCTGCACTGAGACAGAACAGCAAGACACCGGAGACGTGCGGGACCGTGCAGGAGTCGTGGACAGGTGAGAAAGGAGAGAAGGAGAGGAGGACAAGAGGAGGAGGACAAGAGGAGGAGGACGCATAGGAGGACCGGGGGCCAAGAGGGGAGACACAGGGGATGAGAGGACCGGGGGCCAAGAGGTGAGACACAGCACCGGGGGCCAAGAGGGGAGACACAGGACCGGGGGCCAAGAGGGGAGACACAGGGGATAAGAGGAAAGGACCGGGGGCCAAGAGGGGAGGACCGGGGGCCAAGAGGGGAGGACCGGGGGCCAAGAGGGGAGGACCGGGGGCCAAGAGGGGAGGACCGGGCGATAAGAGGAGAGGACCGGGGGCCAAGAGGGGAGGACCGGGGCCAAGAGGGGAGGACCGGGGGCCAAGAGGGGAGGACCGGGCGATAAGAGGAGAGGACAGGGGGCCAAGAGGGGAGACACAGGGGATAAAGAAGAGGACCGGGGGAGAGACATGACAGCTCTCAGGGAGCGATCTGACAGGAGGGCGGGCATCCTATTTTCTGTCGGAATCGGATGCCTATTTGGCACCCGATTCCAGGCATTAGAAGAATCCGATGCTGTCCGATTTATATCGGACAGCATCGGATTTTACAAAAATCGTAGTGTGAAAGTAGCCTAAGGCAGGAACAGGCAGGAAAGGGACTTGATAACTTGCACAGTCTTTATTGACATATTCTTGACAGAGTGCTCAAGCCAGAATGGTGATAGAGTCCATTAGTAGAACTTGCAAGCTGTGAGGTAGATAACACAGTTATAGACACCAGGAGGGGTTAGTCATGGCATAGTCCAACGCAGAACAGAAAGGTATAAGCATGGAGCAGGCTCACTGATGTAGAGATGCAGACTGGCAAGTGTGGCAGACTCACAGACTCAGATGCGATGCAGCAGGCTTGATGTAGCAGGCTCAGAAGAGGCAGGTGCAGGTTGACTGGTGCAACAAGAGGGTAGCAGTACGAATAGAAAGATTTTAAGTACAGCTATGGGGACAAGTGAAAAGCACAAGAACGAGGTATAAAGCAAGAGACCTGAACACAAGCAATGCCACTAAGGGAATGAAGATGTTGCCCAAACACTACCCTTAAGGGTAAGGTGCCTTATATACATAGAACCTCTCAGCAATATGCTGAGAGGCACTTCCAGGTCAGGGCATACTGGCCCCTTAAATATCATCATGATGCGGAGGCTGTCACCTAAGGAAAGTACTGGATGTACACCTCAGTGACTATACACTCTGGGCAGAGACATCTGCAGGCGGGGAGCCTGGAGGCATAATAGGGTCACGGACCGGGTGAGTAACCTGTATAGGAGAGAGCACAGCAGGCAAGGCAGACTGTACAGAGCCATGTGATGTTCATCGACCTCCCTAATGAGTGGAGGCCGGCCATGCGGCAGGAGGCATTAAAGCTGCCAAACTTTTAACCTTCTAAAATCCTTTCAAGATGAAATGACGTTTAAAACAAAATGCAGATGTAAAGTAGATACGATATGGGAAATGGTATTTATTAATGATTTTGTACAGCATGACTAATTGTTTTAAGGAATAATAATAATAATAATAATTTTTATTTGAATAGCATCAAGATATTGGACAGCACTTTACAATAAAAACTGAAAGCTGAAACATTCTAAAATTTTCAACATTTCCACCAAAATTCCAATATTTTCACAAATAAACGCAAAATATATCATCCTAAAATGATCAATAACATAAAGTACAATGTGTCATGAAAAAAATCTCTGGGATTTGTTGAAGCATTCCAGAGTTATTACAACATAAAGTGACACTGGTCAGATTTTCAAAATTTAGCCAGGTCATTAAGGTCAACATTTTCTCGTCATTATGGAGTTAAAAACATCCGACAGCGCTCAGATGACCTTCAAGTGTGGTTCAATTTTCACAGACTGACAGAATGAAGAATTTTTTTTTAACTTCCCAACATTCGAGAGCCTGATCATAGAGTGATTGACATAATTAAACTGATTTTCTTAGATGAGAGAAAAACGTGTGAACATAGCTTTAGGGCTCGCTCACACGAGTGTATAAATTAGATGAGTGCAATTTGATAAAAAAAAAATTGTTTGCTCTCGGACCAAACTTATTAATACAACCCTAATAAGGAACTCAATGATCTTCAGAAAAGCCCCGCTTCTCTCTCCAGAACAGGTCACTTTCCTGTTCTGGGGCTTATCTATTATATAATTGCCGTAGCGACTTCCGTCGGACCGGCGCTACTTCCTGTCGCTTTGCGAGTCGTTGCCACGAAGCAATGCCCGCAAAGCGGCCATTGCGAATCGCGGCCATTGCGAGTCTCAGGCACACGGCGAAGCATTACCCGCGTAGCGGGCATTGCGAGTCATTGCCCACCCACACCCCGCCGATGCCGCCCGCGCCGCCTCCGCTCCCCACTGCCCACAGCCCACCTGCGACTATGGAGCTGCCCCCTGTGCCTCCCCCCCAGCCCCGATCCACAGCCCAGCACCGCTCCCCAGCCCCGCACACCCCCAACGCCGCACAGACCCCCCCTCACTGCCCGCACACCTCCGCCGCCAGCCCCCATCCACAGCCTAGCACCGCCCCCCAGCCCCGCTCCCCAGCACCGCTCCCCAGCCCTGCAATGTCCGCACCCTCCCCATATGTCTGCACCCCCCCCATTATGTCCGCACACCCCCACATTATGTCCGCACACCCCCCCATTATGTCCGCAGACCCCTCCCATATGTGCTCACACCCTCCCCCCCCATATGTCCTCACACCCCCCCACAATATGTCCGCGCACCCCCCCATATGTCCGCACCCCCCCAAACCCCCACAATATGTCCGCACACCCCCCCATATGTCCTCACCCCCCCAACCCACACCAATATCTCCTCACACCCCCCCACAATATGTCCGCACGCCCCCCCATATGTCCTCACCCCCCAAACCCCCCCAATATCTCCTCACATTCCCCCACAATATGTCCACACACCCCCCATATGTCCTCACCCCCCCACACCCCACAATATGTCCTCACACCCCCCCACAATATGTCCTCACACCCCAAACCCCCCAATATGTCCTCACACCTCCCACAATATGTCCGCCACCCCCAAACCACCCCAATATGTCCTCACACCCCCCACAATATGTCCGCACACCACCCCATATGTCCTCACCCCCCAAACTCCCCCAATATGTCCTCACCCCCCCCCACAATATGTCCTCTCTCCCAAAACCCCCCCAATATGTCCTCACACCCCCCCACAATATGTCCGCACACCCCCAAACCCCCCCAATATGTCCTCACACCCCCCCCACAATATGTCCGCACCCCCCCCCCCCCCCCGACGCCGTAGATCACTTACCTGTCTTCATGACATCTGCTTCGTCAGGTCCAGGTCCAGTCCTCCCTCCGGCCCAGGCATCCTCTTCCTTCAGCCCGGGCCACGAGTCTTCCATCCGGCGGTCTTCCTTCTTCCTCCAGCGAGCTCCGGGTCCTCGATGTTCCCTCTTCGGTCCGCTCCGCTGACTGCGGAATAAAGATGGCCGCCGCGAGTTTCTGGAAGCCCCGCCCACGGATCCAAATCGCACCAATCACATTCAAATACACACCAACCAATCACATTCAAGGCTCATTCATACATTTTTATCAATGGGAAAAAACACTTTTACTATTCCACTACGGCCAATCAGATTCGCGCCTCATTCAACCATGTTTCTCAATGGGAAAAATTCACTACATTTAAAGACCATAAAAATACATAAATAAATACACATAAAAATATTTAAAAATACAAATAAATTCACTTAAAATAACAAATAATGGGGTCGTGGCCAAGCCTATGGAGGGATAAGACGCAGCCTGCCTTAGCTCCTCCGCATCAACCGTGATAACAGCCGCCACACTATCGATATTGCCGCTTTTTCTTTATGGGCAAGCCTAAGAAGGGCCTGGGAGGCACCGGAACCGAAGACGCCGGCTCCCAGCCCGGAATTGATCGGTATCTCCGCTCCGGACCGAGTACCCCCTGGCCTTCCACACCATCCAACATGGCGCCGCCACTGAAGGAGAAAGGAGCAATGGGGTGGGACAGGCGGGAATCCGGCAATAGATATGCCTGCATGCAAGAGGACAGGGAAGAAGGAGATCTTCACACTAGTCTGCCGATCGGGGCCTCCGGAGAAGACATCAACATGTACCTCCGTGACCTCCCCACGAAAAAGGATCTGGAGCGCTTCGCCTGCCGCATAGAAGCCTCCTACAAAGCTGAGATGCAGGCATTGAGGTCAGAATTTGCCACACGAGTAGAGGAGGTGGAGGAGGCCCAAGACTCGGTGCTGGATGAGCTGCAGGCTCATAGATCCTTGCTAGTTACACACTCCACCATGCTGGAAGACTTGCTCTATCAACAGGAGGATAGCGAAAACCGTAACCGCAGGAATAATGTGAGGATAAGGGGCCTGCCCGAATCCGTCACCCCCCTGGACCTACCGGCGGCGGATCAGGCCCTATTTAAACAGATCCTGGGTGATGCAACAGGCCCAGACATAGAACTGGATAGGGTACACAAAGCCCTTTCGGCGAGGCCGCCCCAGCAGCAAGGCCTAGAGATGTGATCTGTAGGATCCACTTTTACTCGATTAAGGAGGTTATCATGAGAGAAGCCAGAAACCAAGGTGATGTTTCATATCTGGACACTCATGTGACTCTGCTACCAGACCTAGCGGGGCGCACACTTCAGAAAAGAAGAGGATTGCGCCCCCTATTATCAGTGCTACGCGAGAAGGACATAAAATACAGATGGGGGTGCCCCTTCCAACTAGTAGCGTCAAGGGATGGGAAGACGGCCACCTTTAAACGCCTTGCTGATTTGACCCCTTTCTGTCGAGCCCTGGATATCCCAGAAGTTCCGCTGCCGGATTGGCCCAGGATCCCGCATCTTCCACCGCCCCCGGCTAGATGGCAGCGAGCCCAAGGCCGTGGCTCTCCTAGCTCAGCTACGATCTGAAATGAAGGCCGGAGCTACAGATTGCTTTCACCTCTTCACACAAGTGATTTTCACGTGATGCCGTGGCTTTGATGCAACCACGAAGACCAAGAGTTATTAATGTTATTGCTGTTTCTGATTATTGGTTTCTTATCTAACCTGATACTATGCACTCGGCTACGAGCTGTATCGCTGATACCTTAATTGCAAACGGACTCTATTGCCCTACTGACATGTCAGGCAACTACCGGTGACCTCTCTTGAATTTCTCCCCTCCTTTCTTTTCTCCTCATCTGCTTACTTCCTTCTAATCATGCAACCGTCCTACTACTTTCCCACACCGAACATAGTCTTCTTTCTTCCTCCACCCCCACCTCACTTCTCTCGTACACCTTTCTCCCCCCTTCATTGTTTCCACAATACTGACCCCCCCCCTATACCTCACACTCTCATAGTCCCCATCTTTTCAATACATTCCCACACATTCCACTCCACCTTGCTCACCCCTCTCTAACCCCCATACACTTTCCCTATGACTGATTACATACTCCCCCTCTGCACCTACCATCATTATCTCTCCACCTACTTTCTTCCCCTAAAATGTAGCCATTGCTGGGCCCGCGCTGGTTTTTCTCCTCTCTCCTTTCTTCCTTATCTGCCCTGGTCACTGGTGGTTGCACATATTCGTTTGGCACATGAATACAGAGACTACATACCTCGCTGTGGCGGCGGGGAGGATGCGGGGGGCGGCTGCCTCCATGGACTCCCACTTACACCCTCAGTGCTGGATGCGTGATGCTATCCACTTCTGCACAACGCGGAACACCCCTAGGTGTATCCGGGACTTTCTCTCTCTACTCCCTTTTTTCCCACCTTTTCTACTTTCTTCTCCCTTTCCTGTTCCTTTCCTACACCCCATCTACCTTCCCCTACCCCCACCCTCAATGCTGACGAAGTGTTGTTACGTCAATGCTAAGGGGCTTAATGTCCCGGAGAAACGTAGACAAATTCTGACTTTTATGCACTCTTGTAAAACTCAAATACTCTTATTGCAGGAGACTCACTTCCGAACTGATCACTTCCCAGCATGCGTGACCAGAGACTTCCCACTATGGTTTCATAGCACTACTCCAGGGTCAAAATCTAAAGGAGTTTCCATTGCGTTTCATAGATCTTGTTCCCCTGAAGTACTTGATAAACTGATTGACTCACAAGGCAGATATGTCTTTCTGAAAATATCATGGTTGTCATCTGTATACGTCATAGCTAATGTGTATTATCCTAATAGGAATCAGAGGAAATTCGGTTCTGCTGTTCGGAGGGGTCTGGAGGCATTTGCTGGTGCGGTCCCTATCATCCTGGGTGGCGACTTCAATTTTCCCATGGACCCTAAAATTGACACATCGTCGGGTAAGTCCCATTACTCTGTACTACTGACCGACACACTGTGTCACACAGATATCATTACCTCAATCAATCACTTTATTGAAGACCATATACATGACAACACTCCATCCCCGACAAAATGGGAGGCATTGAAGTGCGTTTTACGAGGGATATTCGTATCCCACGGGGCACGCCTTAAGAAACGACGGACGGAAGAAACACATGACTTACTCCGAGACATCTCAGATCTTGAAACCAAACACCGACTCACCCCTACGCCAATATTGTATGCACAATTGACGACACTCCGCACTAGACTTCTGTCCTTATTTGACCAAAAAGATCGTGCATTTCGGGATAAACTTCAAGCCCGTTACTACCACATGGGAAATAAAAGTGGTAGACTACTAGCCAGGGCCCTACATCCTAAACCCCCTCAGACGTATATTGCTCGCATAAAAAACAAAGAAGGTACACTGATGCACAGACCTAGAGATATCCTGGACACCTTCAGACAATTTTATGCCTCTTTGTACCAATTACAGGGTCACTATGACAATATGCCTCAGCCCCAACTCACGAAACTGTTTGAAACTTACATACAAAAAAGCGGCCTCCCGACCCTTAGCAAAGAAGACAGCGAAAAACTGTCTGGCGACTTTACACTGTCTGAGGTAGAAGAAGGCATAAAAAACTTGAAGGTCGGGAAGAGCCCAGGGCCTGACGGGTACACAGCTAGATTTTACAAACGTTTTACAGACCTCCTCAGCCCTTTGTTTTTACAAGTCTGTAATGACGTCTCGGCGGGTGGGTCCTTCCCTGCACAGGCCCTTCTGGCCCATGTAGTGGTGCTTCCCAAACCAGGGAAAGATATCACGCTATGTGGCAGTTACAGACCGATATCCTTAATGAACTTAGATATCAAGTTATATGCCAAGATCATAGCGGACAGATTGAGCTCACTTCTCCCGGGAGTGGTAGACATGGACCAGGTTGGTTTTGTGCGGGGACGGTAGGCCAGAGATAATACGATGCGCTCCCTTGCTCTAATAGATATGGCCAAAGCACGGAGCATACCCATGTGCATCCTGTCAATAGACGCCGAGAAAGCGTTCGACAGGGTGCACTGGGGGTTCATGTTTGCTGCCCTGAAGCACTTAGGGCTAAACGACATAATGCTCCATCGCATAGGGGCCCTGTACTCATGCCCGGCGGCCAGGCTCCGGATCAACGGGGCCCTGTCAGAACCCTTTGTTATTAGAAATGGCACACGCCAGGGATGCCCTTTATCCCCATTGCTATACGTGATATGCATGGAAACATTGGCATGTTCCCTTAGGAGACACCCCTCGATCCGGGGCCTTGACCTGGGGGGACGCACCCACAAGCTGGCACTTTTTGCCGATGATTTGTTGCTTTATATAACAAATCCCCTGATAAGCCTCCCGAATATCCTATCTGAACTGACTACATATGGCCGCCTAAGCAACTTCAAAATTAATGCCTCTAAATCAGAATTACTGAACGTCTCTTTACACGGGCTGGTAGTCACCTTGCTGGAGCGAGAGTACTCATTCACCTGGAGACGGGTTTCTATAGACTATTTGGGGATGAAACTTCCCGCTGATCCAGACAGGCTATTTGACCTGAACTACCCGGCACTGCTAGACCGAGTGGAAAAAGACCTAATTAAATGGAATAGATTATCACTGACATGGCTGGGAAGGATTCATGCGCTATGTATGGATATACTTCCTAGGGTATTATATATCTTTCAAACTGCCCCCTTAACTTACCTGCAGCCTTCTTCTCTCGACTAAAAACCCTTTTTACATGATTCATCTGGTCTCACACTCCCCGAGACTGTCGTACAACCTTCTATGTCGGGCCCCTAATAGTGGAGGAGTTGGCCTGCCTAACATGCTCCATTATCACTGGGCGACTATGGGCAAATGCATCCTCGACCTATTTGACCGAGGTGAAAGGAGGAGGTGGGTAGATGTGGAGTTGTCGAGGCCCGATGGGTGGCCCCTGTCACAGCTATGGATCCCCCAACACCTCAAGGGGCGCTCTATCTCCTTTTTAATAACTCAGATCGCTTCTTCGTTTATTTCTCAAAACAAACGTTGCGGTTGACCACTCATCCCGGCCCGATGACTCCCATCTTTGGCAACCCTATATTCCAGGTAGATAACAACAGGACTTCCTTTTTAGGGATTCTGAAAACCTCCCACCCTACCATCAAAGACTATCTTGATGCAAATGGACTGCGCTCACTAGATAGCCTGTTCCCTTCAGCCCAACCACCAGGTGATGCATGGCTACTCCACGCTAGACTGCATAGTTTCATAAAATCTCTACCATTAAACTCATTGACGCGCCAACTGACACCTTTTGAACACATGTGCTCCCTGGGAGTTCAAACGCCACACACCATTTCGACGCTTTATAGCATTTTCAGAGATATACTAGACGCTAATTCTCCTGATATACCACGCTACAGACGTGCATGGGAAAAGGAATTGGGAAAGGACCTATCTGATCTCCAATGGGAGAGGGCATATATCCTCACAAACAAGGCATCGACATCAGCTCTGTCACAGGAACGTAACTTTAAGGTGGTGGCGAGATGGTATAGGTGTCCGGTGATGGTGAAAACAATTTGCCCGGAGGCGTCCGACCAATGTTGGAGGTGCCAGACTGCAACTGGTACCTATACACACATTTGGTGGAGTTGCCGCTTAATTATCCCATTTTGGCAGGCAGTTCGAGACTTATATACTAGAGTCTCAGGCCGCCAGATTGACCTCACGGAGGAAATCGCCCTGCTCAATATGACTTCTATGTCCCTAACTCAGTTTAAGAAAGGATTATTACGTCACTTCTTGACAGCAGCCAGGCGCCTAATACCCAGATGGTGGGGCCGCACTAGACCCCCCTCACGCAGCGAACTGGTGGCTGAGATGAATGTTATTTGTAGAATGGAAGATCTTCTTTCACAGGCAATGCATACGGATTCAGCTATAAAGCGGTTCAGCGATCAATGGGCTCCATGGCTATTGTTCAGGGATTCGCCGGAACTAGAGGAATGGATACTCCAATGAGGTCGTAATTTCTCCAACTTTAGTCACACACTTGGATGGGTAAGGCTTAAGTTCACAGCACACCCCCACCCCCGCCTCCCCTTTCCTTCTCACCTGTTCCCTCTTTCTCTCTTTCTTTTCTTTATGGATACGTGAAAACCTTCCCTTGTGGAGGAGCACAGATGTTGTTACTACCAGGGGAATATCCCCGACACTTGAAGCGGTTAAACACTTTCTCATATGAACACTACCTGGGGTCTACTATGTTCTAAAGATTATTATGTTGAAATGTTCTAGTACACCGATTGATGTTCCTCTCTTATGTTATCTTATAATATGGTATTAAGATTTATGTTAATGACTGTTATGTCTAAATTCTTATTGATACCTAATAAAAACAAATTTAACTAAAAAAAAAAATAACAAATAATAAATAAATTTAATAATAATAAAAATACTAAAAAAAAATATAATAAATAATATAAATAATAAATAATAAAATAAAAAAAAATAATAAAAAAAATAAAATAAAATTAATATATAAAATTAATATATTAATTACATTAACTAATTAAAATAAAAAAAAAATTAATCTAATACAAATAAATTTAATTAAAATAAAAAATTAATATACAAATAATAAAAATAATAAATAATAACATAAATCAAAATTAAAAAAATAAATAAAATAAAAATATATATAATTAAAATATTAATAACATTAACTACTTCTAAGAAAATCAAATTACTCAAATAAAAAAAAAATCAATTAAATAAAAAAAAAAAAATATTATAAAAATATTAAATAATAAATAATTACAATAATGAAATAATAAATAATAATAAAAAAATATTCCATATAAAAATTCATAACATTAACTAATTCTAATAAAATAAAACATATAAATAAAATATTCATAACATTAAGTTATTAAAAAAAAATGTAAATAAAAAAATAAAAAAAAAAATAAAAAAAATAATATAGCTACTATAATCTAATTAACGCACGTTCTAGAATCCCGATGCATTTGCATCGGGCTCACAGCTAGTTACAATATAATATCTCACAGAGGTTTGACATCATGTTGTTTTACGTGAGATTGTTATATTTTAGAAGATGTAGATTAGTTCAAAAGTGAAGTAATCTTATTTCTATCCTTTTTGTAGAAGATTAATACATCAAGTGCTTTCTAGCCAGGGACAGCTGCCTTAAAATTTCTGACAAGGTATTATTGTACTGAGGGATAGAAATATATCCAAACCTGGGAAGTTCCATCATAGTGAGCTGAAGGGTCTTATGTTGATGTTATAGTGGACAGACAAGGATATACTGAGCACATATATATGCACTGTATACGCAGGGGTGCATCAAGCCCTCCTGCCACCTGAGCCTTTAGTGTGGAGCGTGGGGGAGGTTGGGGTGGCAGGGTGCTGTCAGGTTACAGCACCGCCGCCCTCCAGTAGCTTTAGGTTAGGAGTGGGGGGCGGTCGATGCTGCCAGGCTACAGCACCGCCGCCCTCCAGCAGCTTTAGGTGAGGAGCAGGGGGGGTTCTCTCGGGTTACAGCACCGCCGCTCTACAGTAGCCTTCGGTGAGGAGCGGGGGGGCTGTCGGGTGCCTCTTCCCCGCTGAGGCTGGCGGTGGCCGTCATACAGGAAGCCAATGTGTGATGCTGGCGCTGCCCCCTTCTACACTACCGCTCCCCGGCCTGACTGCCGCTTGATCCTCAGGGCTCACACTGTCCAATGGACGATGCGGCCTGTGTATACTTGTATAATATAAAGCCTTCATCCCACTAGTATCTCCTTGCCATGATCTTCACCTACTTCAGAAGAGCCGGACTGCTCCCTGAGGAATATGGAACTTTCATCTTTCCATTTCTGTGAGTTACTTTTAATATCAAATACATTACAAAATCACTATGCAATGCGTTGTTCCCCAGGATGAGATTATATGATTGGGATAAACAGGACATCTGTGATTTGATTAGTAATATGAAACACGAATACTATAAGCTTTGATTAAAATTCTGTCATGATTGTATGCTTAATTCTAGATCAGGTAAAAAATGTTTGTACTGTGTTATCCAGTAGATAGTAAAATATTAGAATCTGAGAGTCCTCAGTGGTTGATACCTTTTAATGGCTAACTGAAAAGATGGTAAACATAGCAAGCGTTCGGGATACTATGGCTCCTTCGTCAGGCAGATAATGATACAGATTCTGAAAACCCATACATATATACAGGAGCAAATGAAACAAAAAAACCTTTGACACATTCAAAACAGGATTAAATGTATCACATGGATTCATGGCTTTTTATGTAACATGAAAGGACATTTGGGGACATCACAGATTCATGCGTTTTCATATACGGTAGATTGAAAGGACATTTGGGGATATCACATCTTCCAACAGAGACTCCATTTTGAGGACAATGCACTTTTGACACTTCTTATGTGAACACCCTCGCTTACTTTTAGTGCTTTCCCCAACTCATTTAAGTATTTTCCACAGACTACTACCATATAACAATACTACAATTTGTTCCGCTTATCACAGACTTTTAGTTTCAATTCCCCAGCCCCTCTCTTCCTCCCTAGCCTGACTCTGCTTTACGTCACCTGTCACATTTACTACAGCATCTAGCACAAATTTTTTTTTCTGTTTCATTTGCTTCTGTATATATGTATGTTTTCAGAATCTGTGTCATTAGTGCCTGACGAAGGGGCCACAGTGTCCCGAACGCTTGCTATGTGTAGCTGAGGACTCTCAGATTCCAATATTTTTTTTTTAATTCTAGATCATGATGCAAGACCCCAACCATTGGGCATGGAAGAGAGATGGGAACATCTATCACAGATGAGCAGTACATTGGTTCAGGAGGAATGATGCCCAGTCCTACTCCTGTGAAACACAGATCCATCCAAGAGGAAAGAGGCGAAGAACATCTAAGGCCAGACCCACAACTGCAGATTCATAACCATCTCTAGGAAGTATAACATATGTGTCATTAGTTTTAAGATAAATTTATAGTTAAATATATTTATAGCTCAGATTTTTTTTGGATGAAGGTAACCAGGATGAATCTTCCTCTTAGAATGTAAATAATCTATCATCATGCTTTGCAACATAAAATGCTCTTTTGAATGAGAAGTTCATATATTACCATTTATGACATCTTTGTTTCCTATCTCTTAGCCAATTGCTTACCCATCTGCTATAGCGTCTGCTGGTCCTGGCTTCTGGAGCTGCAATATAAAGCTGTTATATGGTACAGTATAAAATGCTTTTGATATATATGATTATATGTGGGATTTCTCCATTTTCCATGAAGATCTGGAGCATAAACGGACTAGTCTCCAATCCCATCCATCATCCACAGGAGAATAATTTAATTACATCAAAGTGAATTTTCTTTTGATCCATGGCCAGGGGTGGATTAAGAGTAGCCAGTACCCTGGACAGTTTAGAAGATGAGGGCCCCCCAGCTCCAATGTATCATGTAACATGTCACAATGATTCTATTTGATGGATCATGTGATAAGTCATGTGATTAACAAAACGGTGCTCTGGAGCACATTTGTAGATGCAAAACGGGAAAGACAAAGGTAAGGGGTTCCCAACCTATGTCATATGGGTATGTCATGATTATCGACTTTGGCTTACATGACAATTGAGACCTGGGTCTCATACCAGGAACAGTGTTCCCATGCCTTGAGCTGTTTAACCCCCTAAATGCTGCCATCGATATTGATTACAACATTTAGAAGGCTTTTGCATTCCAAAAGCCAAATGGTGCTCCTTCCCTTCTGAGCTCTATCGTGCACGTAATCAGTAATTTTCCACCACATGTGGGATATTGGTGTACTCAGGAGAAATTGCACATCACATTACTCCTGGTCCACCGGGAGCACCATATCCAGGTCTTCCTCCGGGCCTCTGGGGTAGTTCATCGCTTCCACCCCACATGTAGAGGTCTGTGACTGCCCCTCACCATGGCATCCTTTGAGTCTCTCGCTGCCTCTCCTGAAGCCGGCATCGTCGCACTCCTCACCGTGCTCTTTCCGCCATCTTTCTCCTTCGTGGGAGGTTTCTTTCTCTTTCGCCGTCGGCCACACCAGGGGGCGGTTCCCTCAGCTGACAGACAAGTCTCTTTACGTTAGTCTGTGCAGTGGGCGGGTATGGCTTTTCATGCCGTTCGGCAACCTGGCCCACGATGGGAGGTTACACCACTTCCCTTGGAATACACGTGGCGCTTGTTCTTTTTGGCAGGCACCATTACACAGTCCTATAGTAAAGTCTCTAGGTGCACAGGACTCGGTTCTGCCGGGTAGGTACATCCTGTTTGTGACGCCAAAATAACTCACCCCGTGGGGGCTGTGGGATACTCGGAGCCGACAGGGAATGGGATGTCGCAGTGGTTTCACCCCGTCCGTGGCCCCGGAGTGGTCAATAAAAATGGGAAGAGTTATTTTGTAGGGATTTAGGGATTAGTTTGTCATGATGACACCGGTGGTATGCGGCTATTAGGTGGCCGCTGCTGCGGTCTGGGACCTCTGGGGATGATGAGATGGCAGCTTTGATGATTTCGCTCCCCACGGGTGGAACGAATCCCCAGTGTATCCGGTGAAGAGGGTTTGGTGACGGAGAGCCAGTGAGGCAGATCTGGCCACAGGGAAGCGATCGGAGTGGCGCGGGTTATCCATCTGCCGCTCCTCAAGCGGAAAATGAACAGTCTCACACACAATGCTGGGTTCCAAACCTGGCTTACTTAGCTTTTTTCTGCAGGCACCACAGGGTACAGTTGTTGTTTCAGTTGCCGTCCTGAAAATCTTCAGCAACCGGGATAGCTCATCCAGGACACACATTTTATGTTCCTTTCCTTTCAGGCCTTCCTGCCTCAGCGCTGCCTGCTCTCCTCCTTCCTTCATGTGCCTCCGTGCACAGAGTCCCAATCCAGCAGCCACGGGTCTTGTTGGGTGACCAGCTGTGTCCCCTGACACTAGTACGGCTGCCTTCTCGGCGGATGTGTTCTTAGTTGGCCAAAGCTCCTGTAGATCTCGTGGCCACTGGTTTCGTGGTTGAAGCTTGGAGTCTCCTCCCCACCTTCAGGGCTGGGTCCCTGGTGCTCACCCTGCCCCTCCACTTCACTGCAGTCTCGGGCGCATGGGTGGATTGCTCAGTGCCCCCACTCCTAGGGCTTTCCCTGTCTACTCATGGTCTGCTGTTCTGGGACCCGGGACAAGCCGCATTTCCGCTCATGTCCTCCGGGTCCTTCTCCTTTCACTGCTCCCACATTCTGCTTCTCTCCTTGACTGAATAGCCACTTCCTGTTGCCTTTCCCTTTTGTCTACTCTTCTACTTCCTGACTGCTTCTGTACTAACATCCCACACTCCACTTCTCTCCCCGCCATCCCATTAACTACCTAGGCCCTCCCCCTGTAGGGTTCGCCTGCTGTCCCTGGGACTGGGGTGTACTGGGTGCTTTTGTGGGTGTCCCGACTTACCATACCATTTACTGAGGACAGGGATACTACACCCATGGACGGCGTGCAGTACCCCTTTGTGGCAGCCAGACCACCGGGGCGCCACATTAGCTTTTCACATGACACATTGAGAGATTGTGGATGACAATTAAAAGGGTTGTCCGGTCTCAAAGGATAATTCTGCAGTCACTCAGAGCCCGCACTGTAAGCTGCGAGGATTCACCATTTTGTAAGCCGTGAACGGACCATAATTATGTGGTATGTGTATTCCTGGCAAAACAAGATTAGTGGATGTGACCTCGCTCAATACAAATGTATGGAGTTGATGTGTCTGAGTAGTGGGTGTGGCCATCTAGTTGGCACAGCCTTTCTCCATACAATTGTAAGGAGCAAGGCCACGCCAATTAGGTGGGCTCTGTCGCAGTGGCCGGGAACATGCATACCGCAGAACTGTGGTCCATTCCTGTTTTAGAAACAGCAAATCCTTGCAGCGCCCAGTGTGCGCGCTGAGACAATTGATAGTTCTGCAGAGTGGCCGCAGAATTATCATTTTAGACCAGACAACTCCTTCAATTGGCATACCAATTACATACTAAAATGATGCAACAGTATATTCAGGCTTTGTAATTAAAAACCTTTTTGTGAAGTGTGGATCCAAAAAACAGCTTTTGCCTTGTCGAAGGAATGTGAGAGCACAGTATGTCCATGTACCACAGATGGGGGATGCATATACATGTATGTTACTTGACGAAGGAGCCTGACAGCCTCAAAAGATAACAGCTCATCACTGGGGGTTCCATCAGGGGGACACTTTCTGATATAACAAGCAGATAGGAGTTGCCAAAAATGGAGACCCTTAATTTTTAAAAAAAAAAGCTGAAAAAGATGTATTCTTTTATTTAACTAGTGACATAACGTCTTTGTAAATGTTAATTGACCATTATTATTGTTTTTCTCCTTTCAAGTACATGGTAGAGTTTTATATAGAATAAGTTCAAGAGATTTTATGAGACAGACAGTATTGTTGTCAGCCTTTAAAAGCTGGAAGAATTTAAATAAGGCAAGAAGCGTCTTGAGGTACATCAAACATTATTCCGCCATGAATTAAGACAAAAAAAAGTATTCTGACTCAGCAGGAGACGTCATAAATACATACAGATACGTGACTATAGTAATGATGGTGGAGGTAGCAGCCGTACATTACATAACATAACAGGCTGGCAGACAGTAAATTACCTTAATAGTCATAAAATAATGATTCCAACACCGTGATCAAACCGCTTAGAAGCCCAATCTTCAAGAGGCCCTGAGAACAATGTGGGCCAATCCCTGCCTTCATACGATTACTCATTCTAATTGGTAATAGCACAAGTAATACAAGTTAGTGCATGATCCAAGCTATCATTTACTCTACATGCTTTGTCTGTGAAAAATAGCTTGGCAGCATTTTGCATCTTTTAACTTACACCATTTCACGTCAAAAAGCTTTCCCAGGAGTGAAAGCTGACATCTGGTAAAATGATTGAGAGTAACACACCCAGGACTAACCCATACACCACAGCTAGGAATTATCATGGGCTCCTGCAAAGAAGCATTTTATCTTTTGGTTTTACTGAATGATATTTATAGTAATATTCCATGGTGTGGACATATTTTTCTATTGTGTGATGCAAGTATTATTACGTTGGTTTAGTACAGTATGGTTCTATGCTGACATGCAAAAGTTTGGGCAACCTGGTCAAAATTACTGTTATTGTGAACAGTTAAGCAAGTTAAAGATAAACTTATCTCTAAAAGGCATAGAGTTAAAGATAGCACATTTCCTTTCTATATTAGGCCAAAAAAATAGTTTTTTTTCATCTTTTACATTTTGAAAATTCTAAAAAGGTAAATGGGCCAATGCAAAAATTTGGGTGCCCTGCCCAGTGTTATCCCCTTTTGCAAGTATCACAGCTTGTTAATGTTTTTGTAGCAGCCAAGAGTCTTTCAGTTCTTGTTTGAGGGATTTTCATCTATTCTTTTCATCTATTCTTCCCTGGAAAAGCCTTCCAGTGCTATACAAATTGTCACTTCAGTGAGGAAGTGAAAAACTCAAAGGGGCCCGTCACACCAGGTGACGTCGCCGGAGATGGGCGGTAGTGCGCAAGTTTTTGGCGCCCCGCCAGCGTCGCCGTCGCATGTTTACATGCGGCGACACATCCAGCGACGCACCGGCGATCTGACAGGCGGCATCGCCGCTGGGATGTCTCAAAACCCCAGCAGCGATGCTGTAACATGCATTGCCTGTCCGATCGCCGTCCCCCTGTTACATGGGGCGATGTCTACACATCGCCCCTGAGTGCTTGTCTGGTTTCAGAGCACTGATGTGAAACCAGGCGACCACTCAGAGGCGATATGTAGCGCCGACATCGCCCCTTTACATTAGATGATGCAGGGGTGATATCGGCGCCGATAGGCCACGCCCCTTCGTCACCTAAGAAATCGGTGGTGCCGTCGCCAGGTGTGACGGTACCCCTATGCCACCAAATAAGGGTAGCAATCCAGTTCCATGAAATTCGTAGGTCGTCTTGCACACACTGCTCTTTTGAGGTCTAGCCATAGATTTTAAATAATATTCAGATAAGGGGACTGTGAGTGCCATGTTAAAACATTCAACTTGCACCTTTTGAGGTAGTGTTTTATGGATTTTGACATATGTTTAAGATCATTATCCATTTGTATAAGCCATCCTCTTTTCAACATCAGCTTTTCTTTTAAAGATGGTGTTATGTTTGCATCAAAAATGTATTAAAGTTCTTTAATTCCATTCTTCCCTCTACCCATGAAATGTTCCCAATGCAACTGGTTGGAACACAACCTCAAAGAATGATTTATCTTTTCATGCTTAATGGTTGGCAAGATGTTCTCTTCCTGAAATTCTATGCCCTTTTTTCTCCACACATACCTTTAATCATTGTAGCCAAAGTGTTCTATTTAAACTTAATTTTTCCACAGGACTTGTTTCCTAAATGCATCAAGCTTGTTTAGATGTGTTTAGATGTTCTTTTGCATATTTCAGATGCTGATATTTATGGTGAGGACGCAGGAGTGGTTTTCTTCTGATGACTAGGGATGGGTGAATCTACTCGCTACTATTCGGTACTCGCCCGAATAGTAGCGGAATCGGGGAACTCGCTACTCGCCAAGTTTCCTTAGGAATTACTCGGGGGGTAGCGAGTCCCTGTACTTTTGCAGTGTATCTATACAGATACACTACAAAAGTACCCTAAAAGTTAATCTAAGGGGTTAAAAACAATAAACATTCATACTCACCTTCTGTGGGGCCTGTACCTTATGTACCGGGACCGGTACCGAAGACCTCCGGACGCCACAAGACCTCAGATCACGGGAGAAGATGGGCTGAAGGACCTGTGAGATTTCAGCCAATCAGCATGCGGCAGAGCGGTCACATGGGTTTGTCACGTGGCCGCACTGCCAGCCAATCAGATTGGCCGGATCTCTCATTGGCTGGCAGTGCGGCCACGTGACAAACCCATGTGACCGCTAGCAGCATGCTGATTGGCTGAAATCTCACAGGTCCTTCAGCCCATCTTCTCCCGGTGATCTGAGGTCTTGTGACGTCTGGAAGTCGCTGGACTCGCAACGAGTACCAAGTCTCGGACCCGGACTCGTTAGAGTCCAGCGATTCCGAGTATTTCAGGATTCGCCCATCCCTACTGATGACTCTTCCATGAAGCCACATTTGTGCATGTGTTTCTAAACAATATACCGTAACGATATACCACAACTCCAAAGTCTGCTAAATGTTCCTGAAGGTCTTTTCCAGTCACGTAGGGTTTTGGATTTGTGTCACTAGCAATCCTACGAGCAGCTCTCACTGAAATTTTGCTTTCACCACATTTAGCCACTTACAAATATCCATTGTATTTAGCAGAAGCTGCCAGACTCTCCAAGAGACAACTCATGTCACCCAAGGGGGTGCTCTATCTCCTGCAAGCCTGACATGGGGGTCATTGTGGCATCTGCGACCAGCCATGCCACAAGGAAGAGACTGGTGGTATCACCGGACACGAGATCACCATAGGGCGGCAGTCACTCCAGTCCGTGTAAAGTACAGTGTCAGAGCACAGCCTATTAATGACACCCAGCTGTTAGACAAGGCAGGCTGCTATGTACCAATTATACGCATCACAAGTGACTGATGCCCCCTAGAGGGCTTAGCCTCAAACTGCAGAAGGATAAAAAAATGCAATAAACATTATGGATGAAATGTGAGTGTTGGTTGATATTTTGGACCAAAATAATGTAAGCTTGTAGCTCCCTTCATGGACCCTCACGCTTACGAGTACCTAACCATATATTTGACCATATGTTTAATTTAATTTAGAAAATTCACTGAATAGGTTACATTTTTAACAGAGAAAAAAACTCACTACATTTGGCCACTTACAAATATCTATTGCATTTAGCAGGACGCTGCCAGCCACTCTAAGAGGCACCTCATGTCACCCAACACCGGTGCTCTCCTGCAAACCTGACATGGGGCGATTGTGGCATCTGCGACAAGCCATGCCACAAGGAGGAGACTGGTGGTTTCACCGGACACTGCCTGTAGCTAAGCTGCGACTCTCTCTTCCTGCTTGTAAGTCTCTCACCAGTATGGCAGGCAGATTGAGCCCTTCCCGGGCACCACTCCCCAGCGACTGTCCTTGAACTCTCTGGTGCTGCTGTGCCTCCAGGTCTTTTGGTGATGCCAGGAGACGTAGAGTCTCCCATCCTCCAGTTTGGCTGCTGGGTCTGTCGTACCCTCACAACCTCGGACCCTGGTATCCGTTTCTGGCGCTCTACTCTGGGGTGAGCCGGTAACAGGCTCCACTCTCCAGGCCCTCTTCTTTCATTCCTCAGACCCTCTCCTATGGGTCCCTCACGCTTGCTGTTCCTTCACTCTCTACTCTGCCTGGGACGAGCTTAGCACTGCTCCAGTCCACAGGTTGTCTTCACAGTCATCTTAGGAACTGAACTGACTAACCCTGCCCCCAGGCCAGAATTTGTAGGGAAGCGCTCCAGAACATGGGTTTCAGAGCTCCCATTCTGGTCTTGAGTCAGGAAAAGTGTTGCATGCTGTGGGCTTACCTGGTGTGGGTACTCCTTCTTGCTTCCAAGCATAACATCTTCCCCGGGGAAGGCAATGTCATTGTGGCAACTGGACTCTGGGGTACCACATTATCCCCTAGTGAAATTCAGTTCTCCTGGACTGAGGAAACATTTTTAGAAATAGCAATGAAAAAATTGTACAGAATCTTAAAAAAAAAAAAAAAAATTACAAAAAACAAGAAAATTTGAAAAGCACATTCACTATGGCGCTTAGTCCTTCCACTGTTGGCTGATAGTGAACTTTGTACAAGATGGTTTTGACCACAACCAGTCCTGTTGCCTATTGGTCCATATTTAAGTTAAATGTTCATTAATGCTCAAAAGATCATACAGTAAGTAATGTAGGCATGGCATGCTTGGTGGTTTCTTATTTACATAATTACATGAAAACAAAACATATTTACATTTTAACCTGGTTAACTGTCTATTTAACTTGCTAACAGTCCCGTGCCGGGATTTGACCTTGGTTACTACGAGTGGATCTATGCAGTACACGTATCTCTGGTGGTCTGTTCTGGCCTCGAGTGTCTGTTGGTGTTGTGGGTGCACTATCCACTATTCTATGTGTAGGCCTACATAGCACGGGTATACCAGAGTGTCATCTTAGGCTCACCATGGGACTGACAGATTCACTTCCACTGCAGCTGGTGGTTCTTCAGGTAGTTCTGGAGTCTCAACTGGTTCAGGTACGACAGACTGAGGAAAAGTCAATACAGGCACTGTGATTGCTCCATTTATCTGGGTCCACGTTTTGGGAAAGTCTCCAAAGACTGCATGAATAATCTCTTCCTTTTCTTCTTGAGGTGGAGGTGTATCTTGGATTTCCTCTGTGTCTTAATTGGTTAGGGCATATCTTTAGATGATCTTTTGAAACTGCTTCTGAGGTCTCTCCTCCATCTTTACTAAGTAAGCAGACTTTGACATTGTCAAAAGTTGAAGGCAATACAGTGTATGGCTCTGCCTCCCACTGGTCATCCAGTTTATTTGTTCGTTTCTTTCTGTTAAGGACTTGTTCTCCAGGTGTTAAGGGAACTGCAGGTGTGTGTTTGTTATAGGCTCCCTCTTGCCTTTCCCTTGCTTGTGACAGGTTTTATGGTACTGCTGTTGACGTTCTGTATCCCAA
This sequence comes from Allobates femoralis, assembly GCA_033576535.1. Taxonomy (NCBI): domain Eukaryota; kingdom Metazoa; phylum Chordata; class Amphibia; order Anura; family Aromobatidae; genus Allobates; species Allobates femoralis. Next base: position 182,574,508 of record JARQOC010000011.1, read on the forward strand.
TGTGCTTGTGGTGGGTTTGTCTCAGGTGTTAGGACTCCCATATCTAAGCCTGTAGGCAACTTGCCAGGTCTTGCTCTCATCAGGTAGGCAGGAGTACAGTTTGGTGGATTTCACAGGAATATGATTATATAAATCCACTAAGTCTGGCAACTTCTCTGGCCACATATTCCTCTCTTCCAGTGGCAGTGTCTTCAACATATCTATCACTACCTGGTTCATTTTCTCACACATGCCATTGTTCTGTGGGTGGTACGACATTGTTCTTATTTTCTTGCAGCCATACAAGTTGCAAAACTCCTGGAACACCTCTGCTTCAAACGCTGGACCTTGATCCGTAAGAACCAGTTCAGGATAACCATGGGGTCTGCAAAAATGGTCTTGAAAGGCTCTAGCCGCTGTCCTCGCTGTCAGATCTTTCATTGGCACTGCTACCAAGAAACGAGAACAGTGATCTATAATGGAGAGGGTGTAAGCGTAGCCTGACCGGTTCGGGGTCAGTTGCACATGGTCCAAGGCTACGAGTTCAAGTGGTTGCCTGGTGACAATAGGCTGTAGAGGAGCTCTCTGGCTGTCATGATCCTTCCTCCGCAGGTTGCACGGGCCACAGTATCTGAACCATTTCTTGATGGCCTTCCTCATGTCAACCTAGTAGAATCGTTCACGCAGCAAAACTTCCATCTTCTTCCACCCGAAATGCCCTGCTCCATCGTGGTATGCTTCTAGGACCATCTGGATATCTCTTTTTGAGATCAATATCTGTCAGACCTGTTCATGGGTTCGTGCATTGATGTGCTGCCTGCACAGCTTACCTCCATAGATGAATAATTTAGCTCTCTTCTCTCCACAACTGTTGTGTCTCTTGCGGAGCATCTGGACCAGGGTGTGAGTGGACTTGCTTCAACAACTCTTTGACTAAGCAGATGGCTGGGTCGCTGTCTGACGTACTCTGCCCAGCCGTGGTGGGGTAACGGGTTGAACGTCGCTTCTTACATGACAGACCGCTTGTCTCACACACCATGGGAACACTAGGACATACTGCTGTGGTGAAAAGCCGGTAGCTCTATCTCTTCCAGCTTCTCTGGATCTTCTCCCACATCTGGCAGGTTGGGCATCCTGTACAGCGTATCAGCATTGGTGTTCTTTTGCCCTGACCGGTATTTGATGGTAAAGTTGTAATTGGACAGCTGGGCTACCCATCGCTGTTCCAGTGCACCTAACTTAACGGTGTGACGACCATCCGCTGTGAGGCTGAGCTGCTGGTAAGGCAGCACCCCGAGAAACCCCGAGATCCTTAACCCCTATACAGGGATCTGGAATTACAGCAGAGCCCAGGGGTAGCTGCCTAATATGAGCAACAGAGCAGGAAGATCGCCAGGGGAAAAATCAAGACCCGAAAAACGAAGTCAGAAGTCCGAGTCAAAACCGAGAGGGCAGCGAAGGTACAAAATCATCAGGAAGTAGCAGAGTCAAAAATACAGGCAAGGGTCAAGGACAAAAACCAAGAGGGCAGCTGAGGTACAAAATCGATAGGCTGAAGCAGAGTCAGAAATCCAGGCAAGGTCAGAGACAAAACTAAACACACACTATCACTGGGGAACCAAAGCTATATCTGGCGGCCTGCAAGACAGGCTGCAATGTATTTGAAGGGCGTGGTTACCTGGAGCTCACAGCCTGATGATCTCATCCGGACCGCCCCTAGAACCAGGCCAGATGGTGATGCACGACTGGCTCCACCACCCCACTTCTGACAGAAGAACGAAGGCTGCGCCTAACAGACACCTCTGCAGGGCCCGCTCCTCTGCGACCAACACCACCCAAAGGAGAAACAAGGCGGCGCTTAGCGACAGAGGCAGACGTCGCAGGAGCAGGTCCATATGAGGACAAGGCCCTCCTATCACCAGCGCCATCAGCCGAAGGAATCCGGCTCCTCCCAGGAACACCAGCCACCGAGTCCAATGGCGATGTGACAAACGGTTTCTAAATGGGTCAGCAGATTATTGTCCATATTCGCTGAAGCCAAGTAGTGTTTAAAGTATTCAGTTACAGCCCAGACTATGGCAAGGAACTCTAGCTTGAAGGAGCTATAGTTGTCGGGGTTCTTTTCTGTAGGATGGAGCTTCCTGCTGGCATAGGCAATCACTCTCTTTTTGCCTCTCTGCACCTGGGATAACTCGGCTTTCAAACCCACGTTGTTCATGTGGCACCCCAGGGCCGTGGGACACTTGGAAACGGGCTTAATGCTTCTGGGGAGTCACAGGGGTCGAGACCCAACTCCGTGACCCTGGGTTCAGCGTCAATGAGTTGTTGGGGAGTATATAGGGGTAGGGTGGTTTAAAGGGAGAATTGTTTGTGATGCCACCCGTGGTTTGCAGCTATGAATAACCGCCGCTGCTGCAGAACCTCTGGGGATGATGGACATGCAGCTGGGATGGAGTGGCTCGCCACGGGTCGAATGGTTCCCCAGGGCAGCAGATGGAGTAATTGGTAGTCTCCGGCAGGCAGGAGGTTAACGTTAGGCCTTGTTTCCTTGCTCAGTGGCCTTCACCACTGCTGCTCAAATAACACAGTCTCACACAGTTCTGCAACTCTGTACCCGGGTTTCCTCACAGCCAGCTTCAAGTTTCAACAGGTCATAGATGTTACACTCTCTCAAATAAGAGATTTGGGTGGCAAGTATGAGATCCTCGGTGGTGTGCTTGTCTTTGCCTCTCTCTAATCCTGTTCCTCAGTGCCCCTTTTAGCGCCTCTGCATGCAGACCCTGATCCGGCAGCCACGGATCTTAGTGGGCCACCGGTACCTTGTCCCTGGACCCTTGTCTGGCTGCTTTCTCAGGGGATGCGCCAGATATGAGCCACAGCTCCTATGAAGATCATGCCTCCAGTTCAATGGTTCTGGGTACTGAATTTCCACGCCGTGTTCAGGTCTGGTCCTTGTTTCTTGACCAAACCGATCCGTCTGGTATCACCAGTCCCAGATTTGGGCGCATGGGCCATTTCAGCTCTGCCTGTGCCCCTAGGGTTCTTTCCTTATCATTCCCGGGATGAGCCTCAGCTGCTGAAGTCCCCTGCTTTTCTCAGTTTCACACCGCTTCTCTGTCTCTCTTCCTCCTCACTCGACTTGACTTCCCACTTTCTGAGCTCTACATTCTAGCTGTTCTCTGTTGTGCTCCAAACTGACCCTAAACTACTACTTCTACTTCCCACCACACTTCTCTATCCTATTCTCCTCCCTTGGACTGGGTCTTCCCTACAGCAGGTCCATCCACGTCCCTAACTAGGGTTTACATGTTGGGTGTTTGCTGAGGATCCCATATCTACCATCCCCATCTCCCGACTACAGGAAAACCACACCCGTCGCTTGGGTGCATTACCCTCATGGCATCCAGACAGGTGAGGCGCCCCGCTCGCATCTGTGTAAAGCACAAGCGGTTGGCCATAGTTAGGGTTGGCCAGGATCTTGTCCACCATAAAGTCCTACTTCAACTTGGTGAAGGAGTCTTCTACTCTGCTGTCCAATTCAAATGCAGGACTCTGGTTCTTGGCCTTCTTGGACTGGCCTACCAGGAGGTCTTGCAAAGGCACTGCTTTCTTTGTGAAACCCTTGATAAACATCCAGTAGTAGCCTACCAGTCCCAGTATCTGTTGTACTGCTTTGATGGTAGTAGGCCTTGGCCAGTCCCTGATTACGGTGACTTTATCAGGATCTGGTGCCACACCTTCAGCGCTGACCACATGTCCTAGGTACTGTACCCTGGGCTTCAGAAAGTGGCACTTGGATGGCTTAAATTTTATGCCAAACTTGGATAATGCCTCGAATACTTCAGCCAGGTGCTTCATATGGACTTCGTACGTCCTCGAGTAGACAATTACATCATCCAGGTACAGTAACACGGTTTCAAAGTTTCTATGCCCCAGGCAACACTCTATCAACCTCTTATAAACAAGGAATAGAGTATCTCTATGCCCATAACTATAGTTAAACCACTTAGGTCCACACAAGTGTAAATATGCAAAAAATTAGTCTTTATTTCGCATGAGAACCAGTTCACATATAAGTCAATGCAGTGGTGTACAGTAAAACAAAGTAACACTGGACTGTGATAGGATAGGGAAGGAGAAAAAGACACGGCCGAAAAAGGAGATAGTATCCACGGTATGGTGAACTTAGCAAATAAAATGCAATCCTGGTGGGAAGAGAGGGACAATGATATAGTAATGGCAGTGACCAAGTTATTATGCCAATGCCAATGCCATCTCTGCCCTAATATACCATTATGATTTATTCGCCGTTATTTATGTTTTCGTCCTTGTTCTGCCCTTACACATGTAAAGCGCCATGGAATGGCGCTATATAAATAAATAATAATAATAATAATAAAAACAATAATCCCACACTCACCCTAAAGTGCAAAACCAGCTGCCAAATATTCACCTACCCATAGTAGTGGGGCTCTCCTTCCTTCAGTCACGTGTCACAGCCCCAACACGTGTTTCGCGTGTGACTGCTTCAGGGAACATGGGGTGATTCTGCAAGGCCAGCTATTTATCTGCTTACCCTAATGGGATAATTGTGTGCAGCCGCCCACATGATTTTGCGCCGCAGCGGCGGTACCCGGCAGGGTGTGAAGGCTTTCCAGGACGCACGGGGCAGGAAGAAAAGTTCCACTGACGTCATCGGCCCCGTGTGTCCAATAAGCAGTCATTCCCAATGACCAGCGGAGCAGTGCGCATGTGCGGCTGCGTTCCGCCATGTTACCTAAGGGCAAACTTAAGGGCAGTCTTCTCCTATGTCACAGATCATGTGACATGGAGTAAATAGATTAGCCCATCGTTCCCAGACAGTTTAGGGAGCGCTGTAGTACACATTTTAAAGTGCAGGGATAAGATTCAGTTTAACAAAAACATAACAGAGTGTCAGAGGATGAAGAGAGAAACACATATATTAAGGTCCATTATTGCACTTATTGTCCACAATCACATAGTTACAATTAAGGAATGAAGACATAGTCCTCACTCACAATACAGACAGGTATATATATACATATATATAACGTCCAATAAGCACGTCATGATTGTTTATCTTCTTTAGTCTCATCTCATTCTTCGTCTTCGCCGCTTCTTAATTAGGCCCAAGCCAATGGGGTAAGATGAATAGCTGAGTACGGTAAATGTGATACAAACTAAAAAATAAAAAGATAAAAAAGTGCACAGTTAAAAACTGACGCTTTCAAATGGAAACTGGCCATTACAGGACCTCGGCGGAATCTAGAGTCAGCTGGTACTGATGAAATATAATTCCAGACTAATCCAAAGATGGGGTCATCCCCATATCAATCATAAAGGCTAAATACACTGATCCGAAACCACTGAAGACAACATATCACTATGTATTCCATACGTGCAAGAGTATTTGCATATACCATCTCACCAGATTCAGACCACCACCAATCCAACCACAATGGTAAATGAAATGATATGGGAAATATAAGTCAATGCAGTGGTGTACAGTAAAACAAAGTAACACTGGACAGTGATAGGATAGGGAAGGAGAAAAAGACACGGCCGAAAAAGGAGATAGTATCCACGGTATGGTGAACTTAGCAAATAAAATGCAATCCTGGTGGGAAGAGAGGGACAAAGATATAGTAATGGCAGTGACCAAGTCACTATGCCAATGCCAATGCCATCTCTGCCCTAATATACCATTATGATTTATTCGCCGTTATTTATGTTTTCGTCCTTGTTCTGCCTTACACATGTAGCATCATAGCGATCACTGGCTCGTCCTCTGATTGGCGCATACCTCCTCTGGCGTAGCCATAGGACGTCATCAGGGCTGGAGGCCAACTGTATCTTCTCCTGTTGTTTGGACCCCTGCATGGACTGTACAGCCTTAGTTAGTTCAGCCATACCTTTTGTCAGCTGCTGCACCTGCAACTGTAAGGCGTCAGGGGTAACAGTTTCTTGAGCCTGTGCACTGGCCCCCACTGCGGCCAGGGAAAAGCTTGCCACCTCCATGTGCTACATCAGAGCCAGTCGCTGGGAGGGTGCAGTGCTGCTAGCTTTTGGTTCTCGCAGCACTCAAATGGATTGGTCTTTAAATTACATAAAGTCCAGGCAGTGGCGTAACTACAGAGCCGCGGGCCCCGGTGCAAGATGCACTCCGAGGCCCATTAGATGACGTGCAGGGGGTGCTGATGAATAAATTTGAGGAGCTGGGGCAGGGGGTGGGGGCTATCGGGGTGGCCGGCGCAATTACCTGCTCTGTCGGCTTGTGCACGGAGGTCGGGGGGTGAGGAAGTGACTTCTGTCACTTCCAGTCCTCCCTCCACTCCTCATCCAGCGCTATCGGGGTAGTTACACCACTGAGTCCAGGTCAGGGTTTTGCAGGGCCTATATATGTAGCGTGTCCGGTGGGCAGGAGACCGGAGCCCCTCAATAAACTGCTCCGTTAACAGCTTGTATTCATCTCATACACTGTCAGGGTCTACCTGCTTCATGGCCCTCAGAGCCTCTTGGAGATTTAATGCATAGTCCTGTATACTGTCTGCACCCGTTGTTTGCACCCATAAAACCTCATTTTAATTTCCGCTGCTGTATGGGTGTCAAAGGCTTCTTTCAACCTGGCTAAGACTTTAACAGTTCATTTGTCAGTGTCCAGCCAGGACATTTTTTTTACCTTTCTTTGGGCTGCACCAGTCAATTGTCTTATTAGTATGGTAATTCTCTGTCTCTCTGTCAGGGAATACACTTCAAACAAACTTTTGAGTCTCTCCTGAAGTCGTTCAGGGTGTCTGATTCCCTGAATATTGCGGTAGTCATGTCGCTCCCGGAATATACGGCATTGAGAATGGCATGACTGTTGCTGCCATGGCTACGACTCCAGCAGGGGCTTCTGCTTGCGCTGCGACTGGGGCTGTGGCGACTACTGGGGATGTGGTGGTGTCTGGGGCTGTGGCAGTGGCTGGGTCTAGGACCATCGCTGGTGATTCTCCCTCTGGATTAGACATCTTTCCCCCTCCTAGTGAACCGCAGTCAGGTTCTCAGTCTCTGTCGGCTTATCAATCTACTGCTCCGCAGGCTGGAAGTCAAGCATACATGAGATTTCTGGATCAGGGCCTCCTGCGTCCCGCCAGCTGACGTCAGAGCGTGGGGCAGGGTTTCTCTTTGTGCCCTTTCTAGGGTTCCTCCCACAACGGCACACCCCTTCAGCTTCCCACGTGCTGCGTGGTACAGTAATGGTGACAGTTACACAGTTCAATAAAGTCTATCCGCTGACACCGAGCACAAAATCCTGTTTGTGATGCCCCCCAGGGCCATGGGATACACAGAACTGGGCTACAGTACTGCTGTGGGAGTCACGGGGGTCGAGACCCAGCTCCGTGACCCTGGCGGTGTCAATAAAAGTTTGGGGATTATGATTTTGGGGATTGTTGTCGTGACGCCACATGTGATGTTCAGCTATTGATGGCCGTTACTGCAGTGCAGGACCTCTGATGATGATGGAATTGCAGCTAAGGTGGTATTGCTCCCCATGGGTGGAGCAGTCCCCCAGTGCAACCGGTATAGTCTATGGCGGTGGTAGGCCGTTGGGGTGCAGGACTGAGGACGCGAAATAGCGGACAGACACACAGTATGTAGTCTCCTTTACCTTTACTGGTAGTTGCAGGTTCAGACCAAGACACTGTCCACAGGAGATGTTAGGAATCCGGGTGGCCTGGAAGCAAGTTTTTGATCTCCTCACCTGGTGAGTTCTGAGGCCTCCCTGCTGGGCTCCTCTGTGCTGGTCCTGACTGCCTGTAGCTAAGCTGTGACTGTCTCTTCCTGCTTGTAAGCCTCTCACCGTTATGGCTGCTGGGTCTGTCATACCCTCACAACCGCCGACCCCGGTGTCCATTTCTGGCACTCTGCTCTGGGGTGAGCCGGTAACAGGCTCCATTCCCCAGGCCCTCTTCTCTCCTTCCTCAGACCCTCTCCTATGGGTCCCTCAAGCTTACTGTTCCTTCACTTTCTACTCTGCCTGGGACGAGCTTAGCAGTGCTCCATTCCACAGGTCATCTTCACAGTCCTCCTAGGAACTGAACTGACTAACCGTGCCCCCAGGCCAGAATTTATAGGGGAGCTACCCTGAACCCTGGTTTCAGAGCTCCCTCTTCTGGTCTGGACTCAGGAAAAGTGTTGCATGCTGTGGGCTTACCTGGTGTGGGTACCCCTTCTTGCTTTCAAGCATGACATCACCCCCGAGGGAGGCAATACCATTGTGGCAACCGGACTCTGGGGTGCCACAATATTACAGATGGTGAACCCATTAATGGGAAGGACCTTAGTATTCTTCCTGTGGCTCAACTTTTTTTTTATTGACGGAAAAAATCTGTCTACTGCCAACTGAATGAAGCAGTGATTTGAATGGTATTTTTGGCCAATTCAGACACTATTAGACCATTATTAGTAACAGATGACTTTGAAAATTTGGTTCAAATGCTTGAATCACTTCTTCTCCACAAGAATTATATTTGATACTAGCTGGGTGCCTGATGCACATGCATCGGGACTCTAGAAGGGCGAGTCTCTGACTCGCAATGGCCGCTTCGCGGCCAATGCTTCGCGCTGCTAAGGCGACTCGCTATGCCCGCTGCGCGGCCAATGCTTCGGGCGTAGCCACATGACCACGCCGACTCGCATTGCGAGTGGACTCAGAAGGGGCAAAAAACCCATTCGCAATTATATAATAGATATACAGTAGTTATAATAAAGATTTCATAAGTAATACAAAGACATAAAGTAACACTAAATCTAGAAATTAATTGTTAAACTAAATGAGAAATATAGTTTTTACTGTTAGAGCTCATGCAGGTGTCCTTACAAAACACACTGATCTTGGCCAGCAATGCATGGATGATCCACGTCTCCTCCAGCTCAAGCGTCATGGCCTCATGGAAATTTATGAATGTACTTTGGTCGAGAGACCCGAGGCCAGTCTATGCATTGCAATCCGAGGTCAGACCGATTTGCAGATATGTCTCCGTGAGCCCCTAGTTTGCAACATTTGAGGCTTGATTTTGAAACCGTCACTTTTGTAGATATCGTGCAGAGAACAAAAACTATTCATCTTTGGCTGAGCTGTTACATCTTTTGCTGGCTGAAGACCCATCCTCTTAGCCAAGGGATGTGAATTATGAATCTTTAATTCTGCTGCAGGAAAGGCACAATTGGGAGGCTTCTGCTGCAGTGAGTTGTCTTACTGCCACACACAAAACATTTTCTGTTTAGTGTTCCTTTAATATAGGGATATTTAGCGAAAACTCTGCCGTACAGTTGCTATACAAATAATGTTGGTAGGGTTTATAGTGTACTAGCTGTGAGCCCGATGCAAATGCATCGGGTGTCTAGAATATCTTTAAATTTTTTTTAAGATTTTCTTTACAGGAGAGGCTCCGGAGCACTGTGTCAGCATGTGCTGACAGCAGCGGCTCCGGAGCGGGATCGGAGCGGGGGTGTGCGGACATATGGGGGGAAGGTGAGGACATATGGGGGGTGTGTGGTGACAGGGGTTGGGGGTGTGTGCTGACAGCGGCGAGGGGTCGCAATGCCCGCTACGCGGGCAATGCTTCGCTCGTGGTGACGTCACAGAGTGACAAAGCCACGGTCTTTTGCGGGGTCCGACACGGAAGTGCCTACGGCAATTATATATTAGATGTGAGGACATATTGGGGGGGTGTGAGGACATATTGGGGGGGTGTGAGGACATATTGGGGGGGTGTGAGGATATTTTGGGGGTGTGTGAGGATATTTTGGGGGTGTGGAGGAATATTGGGGGGGTTTGGGGGGGAGGAGGACATATTATGGGGGGGTGTGAGGACATATTGGGGGGTTTGGGGGTGTGCGCACATATTTTGGGGGGGTGTGAGGACATTTTGTGGGGGGTGTGTGAGGACATTTTGTGGGGGTGTGAGGACATTTTGGGGGTGTGTGAGGACATTTTGGGGGGGTGTGAGGACATTTTGGGGGGGTGTGTAGGACTTTTTGGGGGGGGGTGAGGATCTTTTTTTGGGGGTGTGAGGACATATTGGGGGGTGTGTGAGGATATTTTGGGGGGGTGTGAGGATATTTTGGGGGGGTGTGAGGACATATTGGGGGGGTGAGGACATATAGTGGGGGTGTGTGAGGACATATTGGGGGGGTTTGGGGGGGAGAGGACATATTATGGGGGGGGTGTGAGGACATATTGGGGGGGTTTGGGGGTGTGCGCACATATTTTGGGGGGGTGTGAGGACATTTTGGGGGGATGTGAGGACATTTTGGGGGGGGGTGAGGACATTTTGGGGGGGTGTGAGGACATTTTGGGGGGGTGTGAGGACATTTTCGGGCAGCGACTCACTCAGAATCGCGTCTCAGGCAGCGACTCGCAATGGCCTCGCGGCCATTGCTCGCGCTACATGAGCGGTAAATCGCTAACTTTGTGGCCGAGCCTCTGGTTCGATTTTCGGCCAGCGACTCGCAATGGCCGCTTCGCGGCCATTGCTCGCACGTGGTGACGTCACAGAGTGACAAAGCCACGGTCTTTTGCGGGGTCCGACACGGAAGTGCCTACGCATCATAGCCGGCGCAGTGCATTATGGGCCGTCACGTGATCGGCCCTAGTGCATTCTGGGTCCGATCACGTGATCGGCCCCAGTGCATTATGGCCTTGATCACGTGATCGGCCCCGGCTTCAATAAGCGCATTGCGCATGCGCAGAGCCGGGGTCGATCACGTGATCAAGGCCATAATGCACTGGGGCCGATCACGTGATCGGACCCAGAATGCACTAGGGCCGATCACGTGACGGCCCATAATGCACTGCGCCGGCTATGACGCCCGGCCAGTGCAAAGAGGTGTAGAGGGCGGGAGATTAGAATTAATGGGGCTGAGTGGACCCTGAATAATGCCGCCCAGCGGGGCGTGCATTACAAGATGAAGGTGTGAGGAAGGAACAGAGGCCACGCCTACCCAGTCCCCTAACTACGGGGACTGCAGTAAGTTTTATCTTATTTTACACTTCTTTCATAGGGCCACTTTAGATAAGAAAGGGAGAGATAGGGAGCTGCTAGGAAGGTGTAGGGACAGCTAGAGATAGTTTAGGAGCTTAAAATCGGGTGACAGGTTCTCTTTAATCACTATAAGCAACGGTTCTCATTCACTGCACAGTGACTGTATGGCAGTATTAATCACTATCAGCATTCACTGCACAGTGACTGTATGGCAGTATTAATCACTATAAGCATTCACTGCACAGTGACTGTATGGCGGTATTAATCACTATAAGCAACGGTTCTCATTCACTGAACAGTGACTGTATGACGGTATTAATCAGTATAAGCAACGGTTCTCATTCACTGCACAGTGACTGTATGGCGGTATTAATCACTATCAGCATTCACTGCACAGTGACTGTATGGCGGTATTAATCACTATAAGCAACGGTTCTCATTCACTGAACAGTGACTGTATGACGGTATTAATCAGTATAAGCAACGGTTCTCATTCACTGCACAGTGACTGTATGGTGGTATTAATCACTATAAGCAACGGTTCTCATTCACTGCACAGTGACTGTATGGTGGTATTAATCACTATAAGCAACATTTCTCATTCACTGCACAGTGACTGTATGGCGGTATTAATCACTATAAGCAACAGTTCTCATTCACTGCACAGTGACTGTATGGAGGTATTAATCACTATAAGCAACGGTTCTCATTCACTGCACAGTGACTGTATGGAGGTATTAATCACTATAAGCATCGGTTCTCATTCACTGCACAGTGACTGTATGGCGGTATTAATCACTATAAGCATTCACTGCACAGTGACTGTATGGCGGTACTAATCACTATAAGCATTCACTGCACAGTGACTGTATGGCGGTATTAATCACTATCAGTATTCACTGCACAGTGACTGTATGGCGGTATTAATCACTATCAGCATTCACTGCACAGTGACTGTATGGCGGTATTAATCACTATAAGCATTCACTGCACAGTGACTGTATGGCGGTATTAATCACTATAAGCAACGGTTCTCATTCACTGCACAGTGACTGTATGGCGGTATTAATCACTATCAGCATTCACTGCACAGTGACTGTATGGCGGTATTAATCACTATAAGCATTCATTGCACAGTGACTGTATGGCGGTATTAATCACTATAAGCATTCATTGCACAGTGACTGTATAGCGGTATTAATCACTATAAGCAACGGTTCTCATTCATTGCACAGTGACTGTATGGCGGTATTAATCACTATAAGCAACGGTTCTCATTCACTGCACAGTGACTGTATGGTGGTATTAATCACTATAAGCAACGGTTCTCATTCACTGCACAGTGACTGTATGGCGGTATTAATCACTATAAGCAACGGTTCTCATTCACTGCACAGTGACTGTGTGGCGGTATTAATCACTATAAGCATTCACTGCACAGTGACTGTATGGCGGTATTAATCACTATCAGCATTCACTGCACAGTGACTGTATGGCGGTATTAATCACTATAAGCATTCACTGCACAGTGACTGTATGGCGGTATTAATCACTATAAGCATTCACTGCACAGTGACTGTATGGTGGTATTAATCACTATAAGCATTCACTGCACAGTGACTGTATGGCGGTATTAATCACTATAAGCATTCACTGCACAGTGACTGTATAGCAGTACCATTCAATCACTGTCCCCTGCGTACATTTGCCCCCAGACAGGGGGGCCCCTGCGTACCATTGCCCCCAGACAGGGGGCCCCTGCGTACCATTGCCCCCAGACAGGGGGCCCCTGCGTACCATTGCCCCCAGACAGGGGGCCCCTGCATACCATTGCCCCCAGACAGGGGGCTCCTGCGTACCATTGCCCCCAGACAGGGGGCCCCTGCGTACCATTGCCCCCAGACAGGGGGCTCCTGCGTACCATTGCCCCCAGACAGGGGGCCCCTGCGTACCATTGCCCCCAGACAGGGGGCCCCTGCGTACCATTGCCCCCAGACAGGGGGCCCCTGCGTACCATTGCCCCCAGACAGGGGGCCCCTGCGTACCATTGCCTCCAGACAGGGGGCCCCTGCGTACCATTGCCTCCAGACAGGGGGCCCCTGCATACCATTGCCCCCAGACAGGGGGCCCCTGCATACCATTGCCCCCAGACAGGGGGCCCCTGCGTACCATTGCCCCAGACAGGGGTCCCCTGAGTGCTGTCCCAACCCCTCACGCACCCTCTCTCCCAACTAACCTGAGCAGCAGCTGGCATAGGCTGATTGCAGCGTCTGACTGTAGTTTGTAGCAGCAACTCTCTCCCGCACCATCGCGGTGCAGGAAGTAAACATGCTGCTGCTGCTGCTCAGGTTAGGAGGGAGAGAGGGTGTGGGGGCAGGGGCCAGCACTCAGGAGCCCCTGCAAGGTGAAAAGTACACAGCACCCAGGGGCACCTACATGGAATCCACGGACCCCAGCGAGCAGCCAATCAGCCATACTCACTTGTAGTCTGCACAGGGGCACAGGCTCCGGAGCACTGTGTCAGCATGTGCTGACAGCAGCTGCTCCGGAGCGGGATGACAGCGGCGAGGGGTAGCAATGCCCGCTACGCGGGCAATGCCTCGCACGTGGTGACGTCAAAAAAGTGACAAAGCCACGGCGTGCCGGGGTCCGACACAAACGTGCCTACGGCAATTATAGAGTAGATTCTAAACTCAGTGTACTATACAATAATGTCTCCATTATACTTTTGTCATGTCTTTTTGCTACATTTCTTAGCTGTTGTGTTTTTCAGTAAAACATAAATGTATTTTACTATTGAAAAACCAATACACAACTTTAAAAAGGAGAGTGACTGCTTTATGGTGAAACCGTGGGTAGATGTTTAGGTGAAACTTTGGAACAGTCCCACCTATGGATAAAAAAATCGGTCCCATTCTTAACCAGAAAAGTTGGACGAGTTAAATCCCTTTGGTATTCCTATGTCGTGTGAGTGCTATGTGAGTGTGTGATTTTTTCTTCACCTAGAATCTGTATGATGTGCGTATACCATGCGTTTTTTTCTTAGCAACTATTATTGTACATTTGTAGGACTATTTACAGTGTTCTATGTTACAGAATAGTGATGTATCTGTAAAAGTCAGGATGGAATATGAATGGTCCGTGTGCCGTCTTCTTCTTTCCCATACCCATAGACTTGCATTGGCGAGTCTTGTCCAGTATCAGCGGTGATATGCAGAATGCTGTGATTTATTGGGGATAGGCTGGGGTCACACTTGGCAGTCAGTTTTATTGCCATTTGAAAACCTGATTCCGTTATTTGGAGATTGGCTAGGGTCACACATGAGCCCTGGATCTGCTAAAAGCATTCGTTTTTCAACTTAGAATTTTGTGAAAAACGGATTCGTTAACGGATCCATAGGCTCCAATGCAAAAAACGCATTGTCTAAAGTGCACTAAAAGAACGCTATACGTTTTTGTAACGGGCACCAAAAATGCTGCTAGCAGTATTTTTGGGTACAGTAAAAAAATGCATAGCGTTTTTTTAACATGGGGTCCTATGGGAAATGCATTCGTTAACGAATGGTACATATAGGTAGCATGTGTTAGCGCATATCATTTTTGGGATGCAAACATAGCATTTTCCAAAAACAGAATCAGTTTTTTGAAAGGCAGAAAAACGGACTGCCATGTGTGACCCTAGCCATTGCCATGTTTGCATACCAAAAACGCTATGCTTTAACGCATGGTACCTATATGTACCATGCGTTAACGGATGTGTTTCCCATAGGCCCGCATGTTAAAAAAATGCAAAGCGTTTTTTAGCAGTGCATTTTGACACTGCGTTTTTTGCATGGGAGCCTAATGGATCCGTTAAAACCATCAGTTTGTCAAGATTTCTAAGTTGGAAAACTGATGCTTTTAACGGATTCAGGGCTCAAGTGTGACCCCAGCCTTGCACACGAAAAATAAAGCAATTTTCATTTATGCCATTTACTGATCACCATAAAGAACACATTCGCTACTGCATTGTATATGTGTTATTTCATGATATCTGCTGCTTATTTAAGAAAATACATTACAATATGTTTAATGTACCGTATATACTCGCATATAAGCCGAGTTTTTCAGCCCAAAATTTGGGCTGAAAAGTCCCCCCTCGGCTTATACGCGAGTATATAAAAAATACCGCAGCAGCCCCGGAGGTATACAGGCCCCCCATCAAGTTCCAGGGCCCCCCCCCCTTGCGCGCCAGCCTGTAAAGTAAAATCATACTTACCAGTGTCCTGTCGCGCCGTCCGCAGCTGCCGACACGCGATCCCCGGCTTCATTCCGCGTCTTCCGCATTTCCTGTAGTCGCGGGCAATGACGTCATTGCCCGCGACCACAGGAAGTCGGAAGCCAGAAGACGCGGATTGAAGCCCGGGATCGCGTGTCGGCAGCTGCGGATGGCGCGACAGGACACTGGTAAGTATGATTTTACTTTACAGGCTGGCGCGCAAGGGGGGGGGGGGGCCCTGGAACTTGATGGGGGGCCTGTATACCTCCGGGGCTGCGGCTGTATACAGCCCCGGGGCTGCGGCTGTATACAGCCCCGGGGCTGCGGCTGTATACAGCCCTGGGGCTGCGGCTGTATACAGCCCTGGGGCTGCGGCTGTATACAGCCCTGGGGCTGCTGCTGCTGTATACTACCTAAGGGCTGCTGTATATACCTCTGGGGCTGCATATGGGGCTGCATATGGGGCTTCATATACCTCTGGGGCTGCATATACCTCTGGGGCTGCATATACCTCTGGGGCTGCATATACCTCTGGGGCTGTATATACCTCTGGGCCTGCATATACCTCTGGGGCTGCATATACCTCTGGGGCTGCATATACCTCTGGGGCTGCATATACCTCTGGGGCTGCATATCGGGCTGCATATACCTCTGGGGCTGCATATGGGGCTGCATATACCTCTGGGGCTGCATATACCTATGGAGCTGCATATACCTCTGGGGCTGCTGTATACTACCACTGGGGCTGCTGCTGTATACTACCACTGGGGAGGCTGCTGTATACCTCACTGCTGGGGGTTGTATACCTGTGCTGGAGTCCACCCTCGGCTTATACGCGAGTCAATAAGTTTTCCCAGTTTTTGGGGGCAAAAGTAGGGGGGTCGGCTTATACACGGGTCGGCTTATACACGAGTATATACGGTAATTGTTTTTGTGTTTTTTCGCATTTAATGGTATTAATATTCTGACTAAAGTGCCATCACATTATGCTGTGAAGAAGTATGCTATTAATGTTTTATACAGAAAAAAATCTACACCTAGACAAATTTGAGCCTGTGGCTCACTCGAAGGCCTCATTCACACAGAGCGTTTGTGCTCCATTTTTTGTTGATCTGCTTTTGGTGCAGTTCGTGCACCAAAAAAGATTCTCTTTTTGTAAAAAATCATCACAAATGCATGATTCGTTTGTGTTTCTTTTTTGCTAAGATTTCAAGGGACACAGACAGACACACACACACTTTCTTATCCTCCCCGACAATCCCATGGTGAGCCCTCAATGATGTTCTCCTTCTGGGCATCGGCAGGACCTGTGAATAGTACGAGTACTGACAGGAAGTGGCTCCATGTGACTCTCAGGCTGAGTCACGTGGTTAGAACCTGTCAGTACTGTTCCCACAGGTTCTGCCAATGGCCGGAAGGAAGACATCTCCAGGGCTCATGTGGCGCCCCACTGGTCAGACCGCCACCAGGGATACTGCACTTCTCCCTTAGCGGGAGTGTAGTGCTCCTGTTCTCTAGGTACTTGGATGGTGAAGTTGAGACCCGCACCGCACACAAACACACACACACACTTAAGACCCCAGGATGAGTTGGTGGGTGGACTCCGGGGGGAGGACCCAGTTTCAACTAAGGGGAACAAGGAAGTGTAGAGTTAGTTGGTCAGGAGGAGAACAGTAAAGGAGTAGAAGGTCAGAGATGCTAGCTCCCGCGGGCTTGAACACAGTCACGCTCGCCCTGGGAGGGAAAGACTGAACAGTTTAGAAGAGGAGAGTAGCCCTTGGGGTGAAGAAAAGACTCAGGTCATCTGCATGCCCGTATCTGACCGAGGAACAGAGGAGCTGGTGAATGACACAGGGTACTGGCCCTGAACATAGCATGGTAGCTTCATGCCCGAACTGTTGAACCGGAGGCCATGAGCTCCTAAAGGGGAACTGTGGCCACAAACCCGCCACAACTCAGAGAGGGTGGCCGTACTAAGGCGCGGTACCAGGAAGCGGTACCACCAAATGCCTGTGGCTGTCGGTACCTGAGCTCTGTGTGTGGAGGTGCTGAGAGGAGAGGCGAGACAAACTAGGAGCACTGAGAGTACCCCCAGAGAAGGAAACACCGTAGGAGCAAGGAACACCTAAGGGTGGTCTCGACGACACTGTCCCGGTTCTAGAGAAACCGCTGAAACCAGAGACTGGCAGAGAGAAGCACCTGGCGGCCTGGTTGAAACGTTACAGTAAAGGTACAGAACTCCAACAGACGTGTGTAAGACTTTTCTTAGTGGTGACCTCCAGCTACAAAGGACGTATGACATCTAGAGGTGCCGATGACCCAATGAACACCGGCCAATGACCCTGAACTGACCTCCCTACTCACTGCCCTGTGGAACCGCTCCCCCTGCGGGGAGCGAAACCATCTCAGCTGCTGTTCAAAGGTCCCCAGAGGTTCTGCAGCAGCGGCGGCCACAAATAGCCGCACACCGCAGGTGGCGTGATGAATACCCCTTTTCCTTTCATTCCCCTTGTCATCTGAACTTTTAATTGACACTGCCAGAATCACGGAGCCGGGTGACCACCTGGACATCCCCAAAATAGAACCGTAATGGTACCTTTACACGCCGCCACAACAGGATGCATACAACCCGCTACAGGCTACGATTGTAGCTTGTCGCGCCAATATCGCCCGTAGTAGCGGCGTGTGAAGACGGGACGACACAGCCGGCTACAGATACATCTGTATCCGTGCACTGCCCATAAACAGATGGCTACATCGCCGATTGTAGCGAGTTGTCTCGGCGTGTAAAGAACCCACAGAAGGGAACTGTGGACACCCGGCGATGTAGCTGCAATGTAGCTAAGGCGTCACCCAGGCTCCGTGTTACCGCGCCCCATCTGCGATCATTGGTGGAAGCTCCTGCATGACGATTGGTAGTAGCTGCATAGGGCGGCATATTTAAGGAGCTGACCAGTCACACTACACAATTGCTCGAGCGTCATGTATTAATCAGCCTCCTGCGATGCCTGCCCAATCATGATGTTCTGGCTTTGTCCTATCATCGTACGGACGTCTTGTAATCCACAATTGTGGCACGCCTATGTGCTGTCCCTGCTGCACCAGGTCCGCCCATATTAGCTTGTTGTAGCGTTGTGTAAATGAGGTACGCTGAGCCACAGATGGCTACTTGAGACACCCGGCGATGTAGCTAGCTGTAAATGTAGCGTAGCGTAGCGCACCTTGTGGCGGCGTGTAAAGAGGGTGCGGTTCCCGTTGGTAACCGTTTGGGCGTGCTCGTGCACGTGAAGTAGCCGTTGGTATCCATCCTGCAGTGGCGGCGTGTAAAGGTACCATAAGAACTGGCCTGGTAACGAGTACCCCACGGCCCTGGAGTGGGAATGTAACCGTGGGATTGCTGGGGAGGATAAGTAATGGAGCACTGGTGGTGTGGAAAGTGCAGCAGAATAACAGAGCACTAATAGACCTGCTCATTATTTTCTGGATGTGCTTTGTGCATCATTAATGTAGCAGTCAAAAATGCTGACGTCTGCGCAGCAAATTGAAAATCCCATTCACTTTGCTGGCAGATGCAGTAACTAATTCTGTTTTTGGTGCAGTTTAAAAAAAATGCAGCACCAAAAACTGATCAAAAACTTCCAATGTGAACCTAGCCTAAGACATTTGTACTGTAATTACTGTAAGGTCAAAGACACACTTATGAGAGCTGCATGCGAGTATCACGCATGCATCTCGCATGACTCACCCAGAATGGCCCCTGCCTGCCCGGACGGAAGCGCGTAAGCTGATTGTGTTTCTATGGAGCTGATGCGCTGCAGTTCAGAGAGGCAGAGGCTTTTCCGGGTGCGTCATGCGAGATGCATGCGAGATACTCACATGCAGCTCGCATAAGTTTATGTCCACCTTAAAGGAAACAAGCAGGCAGGAAAGGCAAATATTTTCTGAAAATTCAAATGCAATTAAAAGGACATTTTAGAAAACAAAGCTAAATCATTCATGGCAAAGTCGTATTTAAGGCTGGGGGGCTATTATGCCCTCCGATCCTGTGTGCAGCCGCACGCAGCTGCAGCCGCTGACAGGTCAGGACCGCGGCGTCCGCGGTCCTCACCTATCAGCAACAGGAACTGCGTGCGGCTGCACACAGGATCGGAGGGCATAATAGCCCCCCAGTCCTGTGTGCTGATCCGGTCCGCGGCTGTCTGCCTCAAGCGGACAGCTACGGATCGGATCTCAAACGCAGTCTGAAGCCGGCCTTAGCTGGAGGATTTAGAAAGACAGGTGCTAATCTGCCTTTCCTCACTCACAGCTAAGAAGCAACAGGTCATATGATATAAGTGCCTGGATGCAGACAGTTGTCACAAGTAATTAAGGGTGTTCACAATCTAAAGATGTAACCATTTACATCACTCCTGTCCTTATTCATCTTGTTAGGTCAATCTATTAAAAACAATTCATTAATTTAAAAAATCAGCAACAGCAAATGCACATAATCCATTTTAAAGCTTGCAAGAAAAGCAGACAAAGCTGAGTCAGAATGTACTAGTGTGAAGAGGCCTGTAAAGCTAGTTCACATAAACCGCCAAATTTGTATAAACCGACTTAAAAACAAAAAAAGTATGTGTGTATAGTGTCCAAATACCTTGCAATAAATAGCTAAAAACTAGAATAGTTAAAAACACAGGGTTCTTGGTACATACCTTTTTTGCAAAAAAAAAAGTACTTCTGGCATCACACCAACGACCAGGTGACCCATCTCGGGACAGACACCACACTAACCATATTGTAACATGCAGTTGTGCCTAGTGACCTCAAACAAAACAAAAGAAACAGGAGAAGCGCTCTCTATGGAGAACCTGACATGCTCATTTGGGGACACAGTCTGGTGATGTGTGCAGTGGACTCTCACCTGCTCGGGTTGTGCCGCCTCTGCACAACCCCAGTTTCAGCTTCTTTGCAGGCCTCACACTGCTGCACAGACTCCTAGCTCCATCTCCTCCACACCAGGCTCCTTGCAGCATCCTCCCAGTCACGTGGTACAGGCAGATCACGTGGTATAGTTCTAGCAAATCAGCACTCGCCACATCACCACAGGTCCTAGACCAGCACTGGGCTTTCTCTCCCTCTATTACCGATGTGCTCCACAGCCCCTGTAACCCACCCCATCGGTGGGAATTGTATACTGATAAAAATTGGTTACTTAATATAGGATGCAGGAGCACAAATTGATCAATTTAAGGGTTAAATTCCTCCTTTATTGGCAACCACAACCGCAAAATTTGTGTAAACCGATTAAAAAACAAAAAGGTATGTGTGTAGAGTGTGAAAATACCTTGCAATAAATAGGTAAAATCTAGAATAGTTAAAAACACACAGTACTTAGTACATACCTTTTTTGCAAAAAAGAGTACTTAAGCCATCCCACAAATGACAAGGTGACCCATCTTGGGGCAGACCCTACACTAACCATATTGTAGTTTTTTGTCTGCATTCCATTTAACCACTTGTCTCCTAGCAAGGTAGGGAGAACCCCGGCCTTCCCGTGCTGTGCAGAATTTGTTATAATGCAACCCATCTGTGATTCATCTTGGGGTCCGGTCACACATGGTGTCCTGCTGTTAGAGGTCACTAGACTCAGCAGCAGGTTACAATATGGTTAGTCCTGAGATGGGTCACCTTGTCTTTGGTTGGATGGCTTAAGTCCTTTTTTTTGTGAAAAAGGTATGTACCAAGTACCCTGTGTTTTTAACTGTTCTCGTTTTTCCCTATTTATTGCAAGGTAATTGGACACATTTGGACACACATACTATACTTTTTTTTTTTTAGTTGTTTTATATAGCTTGCAAGAAAAAACAAAAACAAAATAAGCAACAAAAAAATTCAAAGGCCGGCTTCACACCGCAGCAAAATCCGATCCGGGGCTGTCAGGGATGAACCTGACAGCCCCGGACCGGATTAGCACACAGAGCCGGAGGTTTGCCCTCCGGTCTGGTGTGCAGCCTGACGCAGCTGCCACTGCTGATGATTTAGGACAGCGGCTTGCAGGGAGCAAGCCGCGGTCCTGAAATACAGTGGCGTGCAGCCGCTAGCGTCTGGTTCCCAGATTCTCCTGGATTGGGGCAATCCGGCCCCATAGGCTCCCATGTTAGGGAGCGCTGGATTGCATCGGATCCGGGAGGATCCTGGGGAATCCGCGAGAAGCCAATTTGGAGAGATTTTTCTCCCCGGACACAAAACCATTGCAACGGTTTTGTGTCCAGGAGAAAAATCCGATTTCTCCCGGATTCTCCCTGAGAGATGGAAACCGGATGGCAGAGAGCTGCCATCCAGCTCCATCCGGCCCCATAGGATACTATGGGGCCAAAATCATGTCCGGGGCTGTCTGGTTCAGACCGGACAGCCCTGGATCGGATCTTGCCGCAGTGTGAAGCCAGCCTAAAGTGTGTAATTTGCAAAAAGCCACTCTCAATTAATCAAGGAGCATGGCGATGTAATTGGTGTTCCCTTTCCATCTAATCAAGAAGCTATCTTTTAATTTTTATGTGTATTGATGTTTTTCAGAGAAGCTAATTTATTTCATTCCCTCCAGTGTTACTAAGTTTCTCTTCGGGTGTCAGGTCAAAGCTGAAATTATGACTGTTCTACAGTTACTGAGAACTTGGCGATTGCTCTTGTTTGAACCTATATTTATAATTAATTACTTCAAATAGATCTTAGTAATACTGCCAGGATTCTGCATCCAGACTAGCTAATTAAATTATGCGTGTCTAAAATGACATTACTTGGAAGAAGCAAACTCTTATGCCCTACTGCGTTTATTTGGCGTGTAGTAATAGACATTTCTCATGTGGTGTTCTCCAATTAAAATGAAGTTAACCCTTCAATACATTGGTAAACAGTGCAGATATTATAAAAAAAACCATATGTTTTCACATAGTCCACTTTGGCATACACTACCGTTCAAAAGTTTGGGGTCACCCAGACAATTTAGTGTTTTCCATGAAAACGTATACTTTTATTTAGCAAATGACTTGCAAAATGAATAGAAAATATAGTCCAGATATTGACAAGGTTAGAAATAATGATTTTTATTTGATATAATAAGTTTCTACTTCAAGCTTTGCCTTCATCAAAGAATACTCCCATTGCAGCAATTACAGCATTGCAGACTTTTAGTGGGTACTATTTAATGAAGCTATTGAATGGAGCTGTGAGGCGTCGATTTCTCAAACTAGAGACTCTAATGTACTTGTCTTGTTGCTCAGTTGTGCAGCGGGACCTCCCACTTCTTTTTCTACTCTGGTTAGAGCCTGTTTGTGCTCTCCTCTGAAGGGAGTAGTACACACCGTTGTAGCAAATCTTCTGTTTCTTGGCAAATTCTCACATGGAATAGCCTTCATTTCTAATAACAAGAATAGACTATCGAGTTTCACATGAAAATTCTCTTTTTCTGGCCATTTTGAGAGTCTCATAAAAGAAACAAAAGCAATGCTCCAGATTCTCAACTACAGTAGCTCAAAGGAAGGTCAATTTTATAGCTTCTCTAATCAGCCAAGTCGTTTTCAGCTGTGCTAACATACTTGTGCAAGGGTTTTCTACGAAAAATATTGGAATCTGAGAGTCCTCAGTGGTTGATACCTTTTATACCCGAAAGCTTTTGATACCCGAAAGCTTGCTATGTTTACCATCTTTTCAGTTAGCCATTAAAAGGTATCAACCACTGAGGACTCTCAGATTCCAATATTTTTCAATCTACTGGCTAACACGATACAAAATTTTTTTACCTTATCAAATAGGGTTTTCTATAGATTTCTAAACATCCATTAGCCTTCTTACACAGTTAGCAAACACAATGTGCCATTAAAACACTGGAGTGGTGGTTGTTGGAAATAGGCTTCTATACACCTACAGTATGTAGATATTGCATTAAAAATCAGGCATTTGCAGCTAGAATGGTCATTTACCACATTAACAATGTATAGAGTATCTTTCTGATTCATTTAATGTTAGTTTCATTGAAAAACATTTGCTTTTCTTTCAAAAATAAGGAATTTCTAAATGACCACAAACCTTTGAATGGTAGTGTATCTCAACTGAGATAGTGGATAAACACAAAGGGGATAAGCAAATGGATAGTCTGAAGAAAGGTCCAAGGTCAGGTAACAATATATCAAATACTGAGCACACCAACCAAAGGCACAAAGACACCTCAAGCATATGCTACAACTGGCAATAATTTGGAGGCAGGCAGCCAGCTAAATAGCCAGTTAATCACTCCAAACAGGAGAGACATGGAGGAACCCCGACACACCCCTACCTCCAATTGGATGGCTGAACTATCTATGACCATACTCACAGCTTAGAATGCTCCAGCCTTTGACTGGAAGGCTGAACTGTCCATCACCATACTGACAGCTCTGTCACTGTGTCCAGAAACACTGCTAGAAGGAATGGTGACCGTACCCTCTCTTCTAGAAGGGGCCACCAGACCCCCAGGTTTGGCAGGAAAACTACGATGGAAGGTGCTGACTATATGATCAGCTGTCATGGAAAGAGCTGGCACTCCTGATTCTCCTTGGGTCTATATCTCTTCCAATGAACGACATACTGGAAATAATTCTGGACCCTCTGAGAATCCACGATCCTCTGTACCATGTACCCCAAATCTCCATGGACAGAAACAGGAGGAGGTAGAGACAAGGTAGACAACATTGACAGGACAAACTTTTTCTACAGGAATTAAGACGTGACGGGGCCGCTCATACAGCAGCCTCCCCCCGCCTCCTCCAGCCTCCACAGCCCCGGGACACAGCCCCCACCACTCCATGTACCATATATGACCCGTGTATAAGCCGAGGGGGAGACTTTTCAGCCCAAATTTTGGGCTGAAAAACTCGGCTTATACACGAGTATATACGGTAACTACAATCCCTGGGTGACCACTCAAGACGGAATCATAAAATTCCGGCAACAAACTTAAGGTCAGGTATAAATATTTGGACCCTGTAGTAATCATTGGACTTTAGGGATCTCTGTTTCCCACTCAATGGATACCATAGAAACCACAATACCCTGAGGGAGAATGGAGTATGGAGGTTCTATAAGAGAAACTGAATCAAGGCTGCGTAACAAAGCATCAGCCCTTACATTCTTGGACCCTGGCCTAAACATGATAGAAAAATTTAATCCAGAGAAAAAAAGGACCATCTGGCCTATCTTGGGGTCAACCGTTTGACTGTTATATTATAAACTAAATTATTATGATCCATCAAAACCATGACTTGATGAATAGCTCCCTGCAAAAAATGTCTCAATTGTTCAAAAGAAAATGTAACAGCAAACAACTCGTGATCCCCAACATCATAATTTCTCTCAGCAGACAAAAATTTCCTGGAGAAAAATGCACATGGTTGCAAATTTGTCAGTGTTTTGGGATCTTTGGACAATACAGTCCTGCCGAGAACGTCTGAAGCATCCACCTCTACAATGAATGGCTTCTGAAGATCTGGTTAGATTAAAACTGGAGCTGACATAAAATACTTTTTCAATTTAGTAAAGGCCCAATTAGCATTCAGCAAACAAACCCTAAGGGTACCGTTACACGGTGCCACCTCGCCGACGATGTCGACGGGGAATCATGGGAGCGCGCATCCCCGCTGACATTGCCGGTGAGCTGTCACACGCAGCAACTCGCCGGCAAGTAGCGGCAGCGACCGCTCACTGGGTTGCCCAGCAGCCCAGCGACCGGTAACCCGCAATGTTAAACATTGCGGGTCGCCGCGTTACACAGGGCGATCAGGCATGATCGCCCTGTTCAGATCGCCAGGTTTCACAACACATTCTGAGGCGATTTTTCGCCATAGAATCATCCTGTTACACTGGGCTACTTGCCGGCGCCGCGATTAGGCCACGCCCCTGCATCACCGGCACAATCTCCGGCGAGGTGGCACCGTGTAATGGGCCCCTAAGACTGCGCCCTTACGTGTGCGATCAGTAAGAGGTTTGGTGATCTGAGAAGAAGCCTTAAAAATGTTTCTGTAGTAATTGATGAATCCTAGAAACTGTTGCAATGCTTTATGGTCCCCAAGGTTGAACCCAATTATGGCTGCACCTTCCTAGGATCCATCTTAAACCATTCAGCTGATACAATGAAGCAAAGGAACGATATTTCTTGCACAAAACAAAGTAAATGTCTCCAGCAGACATGTTCATAGTGGGAATCCAGATGAGACACACACACACAAAAATAGAATATGGTCAAGATGTACTACCACAAACGTTCCAATACAATCAGTAAATATATCATTCATAAAGTTTTGAAAAACTGCTGGCGCATTGTCTAACCCGAATGGCATGACAAGATTTTAAAATATGCCCTCAGACATTAAAAGCACTGTCTTCCACTAATAACTCTTCAAGATGCATATCAAATTATAGGCCCCTCTAAGATCAAGTTTACAAACCATTTTGCCATATTACAGCCATCATCTGCCGGCAAAGCCGAGTCTGCATCCAAGTCTGGAGGCAGGTATATGACGTACCAATCAGGGGTTAAGATAACACAATAATTTTAGGTATGTCTACTAAACAAAAGTACAAAAAATTGCTAAGCAAATTTCAGTATATTGTTTGAAACTGGAGAACTGCTTTAATATAAGGTCCATCTACTCTATGAATTTGCTGACTATGCTGAATTTAATCATACATTTTAACTAGTGATCCTCAAGATATTAAAGAAAACCCATATGATAACAATCCTTTACATACATTTCTGTGTAATAATAGATTGTGAATGGGCGCAGTTAATTATAAATACATTAACAACCTATATGTAATCAGTTTGCAGAACAGATCAACAAGGGAAGGGTTTATGCTGTAGGGTTCATTGGTTGCTGTATTCTAACATATTGTCTTGTTTGATGAATCACTTTGCTCAGTGCCAAGAAAGGAAAAGTACTTACAAGTATCTCCTATTTTCACAAGCAATTAAAAATACTGTACTCCAACATTTTTCACCAGCATTACAGGCGTGGTTAGGGTAGCGGAGAAAGGAATTCCGCATAATATTTGGAGTGAAGAGGTTCCAAGTAAAGTCATCATTCATAAAATAAGGCTGGAGTGACTGGTCCTGTCCTCTGGGGATTGAATCTCCATGTTTTGATCTCCTAGTAAAGAGCACAAACAGTTGTAAATCATATCCAGCTGGGAAGAATTGGCGATTTTCCACTGGACGTTCTCCAACGGATGCTTCAGTAAGATGTTGTCTCTTGTTTTTTTTACTTACTGGAAGTGATAAGCATGATTATCAATCTTGTTACCATGAAACCTTTGTAAAAGACCACCTCTTTCTGAAGACCACCCCTGATCAAGAACACATTTTCCTATGATGGATGTTTATGGAGCCTCTTTTTTGAGACGACCACTCCTCTTGAAAACATTTTTGACTGTAATTTTGGGTGGTCGTATGAGAGATGTTTAATACAACCTCATGTAAGATGTAAGTAATCTTTAGAGAACTAAAAGCCTTTGACATGTAAAGTATCTTGTGTCATTTCTACACTGGAGCTGAACAGTGCGAACCAATCCATGGTGTATCACTGTCATTATTGGATGTCAGCATTGTGTTCGATGCTTAAAGGGGTTTTCAGGGCACACAGATAATTAAAGTATTGAAATTGCTATTAGATTTGAAGACACTTCATAATTTATTTGCTGTCAAAATTCCGCTTTGTTCCTGAGCTGTCACATGTGATGATGTGAACTTCCTAGAGTTCATTCAAAGCACAGAGCACATAGATTTCCTATCTATGCTTGGTGATGTCATAGGGCGTGGCCTGTGAGCCTTGACAAGATGTGAGCGACTGTAGATGTGCACAGATACTGTAGAAAAGGAGGGAAAACACATTGCAGACTCTGCACAGATCAAGTGATTGTGCCGCCCTGCAAAGTCAGGCGTCACAAATATCTGTAAACTCTGTTGGTGTGAAAAACCAGCTCTTCAGACATTTTTACACACACTGATGTAATAAGTAAGGGCTTCTGTGATTAATGGTAGGTAGCAGCCACTACAGGAGAACAACCAAACTCAGGAGGAGCAACAGTGCTCCCCTGGGCTTCAGTGGTGCTAGAAAGTGAAGAGGCCAACCAGTGCCTTTGCTGTGGTCACTGTCAGGACTCCAGCAAAATCTGTGCAACTGAGTCAATCATAGTGTCCTGTGAGGTCCAAGAAGTGCCAAGCTGCCAGACAACATCAGAAGAGGAATGTATTGATATGATTCAGAGTTGCCAGTGATGGGAAAAGAGCTGAGATGCTTTCCTGTGAACCTGAGGTGCTGTGGATGCCAAGCTCCAGGCTGAGAGGAGGTTTTAGTGCACAGTATTGTGCTATAACCAGCATGAGTGAGGAGAGCTGCATCACATTGCTAGAATCATGATCATCATTAACTCCAGGGGCTGGCTGGCTGGCTGAACTTACCCTGGGTGGCAGTCTGCTCTGTACAGCCAGGGGCCACATGAGGAGCGGGGGGGGGGGGGGCGTCTGCGGCCACAATGCACTGCCACGCGACCGCTCTCACTGACTGGGCGGCCCTAAGCTAGTAATATACCACCGGACTGGGGGGCAAGTGCCACCCTGTCGCCTGGACCAGTCCACCCCTGATCAACTCCACCATTAAAAGTGAATTTTTCTGTTGCACCTGAGGTCTGTACATTAGTTTTTGAGATGGGCTGATAATGCACTTTGTCACCAACGTCCGCCCCTATTTATTTTGCTGAGGATGGCTCGCTAGCAGTGAGTCCACCGTGGCCATTGGCCATAATTATGCACCAGCTTTGGGGAGGCCAACCCAGACATGAACTTATCAACTTGTGACTTTGGTCAAAGGGGATGGTGCTGGTCTTTCCAGACTACATTACAGGGGCAGAGATACCTCATGTGCAGCTGTTGCTGCAGCACAGGAGACCTGGAGATAGAGGGGGGCCCCTGCTGTTCGGGAATTAATGAGGGAAATCTGACCTGTTATTTAGAGATTCAAGCTCCGGGGCCTCCGTGGCCAGATTGCCCTCAATACATGGTGTCTGTGCAGGAAGCACTTCGGAATTCAGGAGTCTTTCTCCTGCTTTCTTCTGGGCACTAATCACTGTGACACAGGCATGTGCCTGTGTCATTTGAAAAGACCTGGCAGGAGAGAAGAAGAGCAGTGCTGCGGGAACTGGAGGTGAGTGAGGTTTTTTTTTCCTACCTTCAATAGGCTGGGGACAATAAGGAGAAGGGGATAGATGGGCCCCCAACTGCTGTATACCTCAATAGGCTGGGGACAATAAGGAAAAGAGGATAGATGGGGGCCCCCTGCTGTACACCTCAATAGGCTGAGGACAATAAGGTGAAGGGGATAGATGGGGCTCCCACTGATGTATATCTCAATAGGCTGTGGACGATAAGGAGAAAGGGATAGATGGGGGGCACTAATGTTGTATACCTCAATAGGCTGGCGATAATAAGGAGAAAAGAACAGATGGGGGCCCCCACTGCTGCATTCCCCATAACCCCAGTGGTGTGCCCCCCAGTGCTGTATACACCCAAACCACACTGCTGTTATCCACCATATTTGAATTTGTCTTCACACACACACACACATATATATATATATATATATATATATATATACAGTTGTGGCCAAAAGTATTGACACCCCAGCAATTCTGTCAAGTAATACTCAGTTTCTTCCTGAAAATGATTGCAATCTGAAATTCTTTGGTATTTTGGTATTATTATCTTCATTTAATTTGTCTTCAATGAAAAAACACAAAAGAGAATGACGCAAAAAGCAAAACATTGATCATTTCACACAAAACTCCAAAAATGGCCCAGACAACAGTATTGGCACCCTCAGGCTAACACTAGGTTGCACAACCTTTAGCTAAAATAACTGCGATCAATTGCTTCTGGTAACTATCAATGAGTTTCTTACAATGCTCTGCTGGAATTTTAGACCATTCTTCTTTGGTAAACTGCTCCAGGTCCCTGATATTTGAAGGGTGCCTTCTCCAAACTGCCATTTTTACATCTCTCCACAGGTGTTCTATGGGATTCAGGTGTGGACTCATTGCTGGCCACCTTTGAAGTCTCCAGTGCTTTCTCTCAAATCATTTTCTAGTGCTTTTTGAAGTATGTTTTGGGTCATTGTCCTGCTGGAAGACCCATGACCTCTGAGGGAGACCCAGCTTTCTCACACTGGGCCCTACTTTATGCTGCAAAATTTGTTGGTAGTCTTCAGACTTCATAATGCCATGCACACGGTCAATCAGTCCAGTGACTGACAGAGACAGCAAAGCAACTCCAAAACATCAGGGAACCTCCACCATGTTTGACTGTAGGGACCGTGTTCTTTTCTTTGAATGCCTTTTCTTTTCTCCTGTAAACTCTATGTTGATGCCTTTGCCCAAAAAGCTCTACTTTTGTCTCATCTGACCAGAGAACATTCTTCCAAAACGTTTTAGGCTTTCTCAGGTAAGTTTTGGCAAACTCCAGCCTGGCTTTTTTATGTCTCGGGGTAAGAAGTGTGGTCTTCCTAGGTATCCCACCATACAGTCCCTTTTCATTCAGACGCCGATGCATACTACGGGTTGACACTGTTGTACCCTCGGACCGCAGGGCAGCTTGAACTTGTTTGGATGTTAGTCGAGGTTCTTTATCCACCATCCGCACAATCTTGCGTTGAAATCTCTCGTAAATTTTTGTTTTCCGTCCACATCTAGGGAGGTTAGCCACAGTGCCAAAGGCTTTAAACTTCTTGATGACACTGTGCACCGTAGACACAGGAACATTCAGGTCTTTGGAGATGGACTTGTAGCCTTTAGATTGCTCATGCTTCCTCACACTTTGGTTTCTCAAATCCTCAGACAGTTCTTTTGTCTTCTTTCTTTTCTCCATGCTAATTGTGGTACACACATGGACACAGGACAGAGGATGAGTCCATGATTACAGGTGCTGCTAATTACACAAATGAGAGAAGAATCACATGATTTTTCTAACAGTGCCAACACTTTTGTCCACCCCCTTTTTTATTTTGGTGTGGAATTAGATCAAATTTGGCTTTAGGACAATACTTTTTGTATTTTTTCATTGAAGACAAATTAAATGAAGATAATAATATCAAAGAATTTGTGATCACAATCATTTTCAGGAAGAAACTGATTATTATTATCTGACAGAATTGCAGGGTGTCAATACTTTTGACCACAACTATATATATATATATATGCCTGTATGTGTATATTAGGGTGACCACAAAAAATCGATGTCGGAATTTTGTCCGTCTGGATCCCACAAAACGATTCCCCTTTCCAGATATTGAGATAGCCAAAATATGAGCTCGATCAAACGACGTTAACCTGTGCCGCTCGTCGCTCAAAGTTTGAAAAAATCAAAATTTGTGGCCAAAAAGCTGACATATGGAGCCATAACTCCAGAATGGTAAATAATAAAAGCACGCTTAATATCTCAAAAGAAAGCTAATGTTGTTCTTCAAAATTTATATTTTATACATAATTGTTATTTTAAGTCAAACTGAGTTACAACAGCTTTTAGCCCCAAGAACGTGACCTGGTACCACTAGGAGCATACTTCGTATATTTTGTTATTAAGTGATATATTTTGGGTTTTTTTTGGTATATTTTTGAGTTTAAAGTAGAAATATAATAAAAAAAACAAGTAATACTGATAAGTCTAATGACATTTTTTATTTTAAAATATAAAAATGAGGTATATAATACATGCAAAACAGACACAGAAAAGATACAGACGTAGTACCTACATGAGCTGATAATTTTACATAGTTAGCTAATCTATTCTAGAGCTTTTGTTAAAGTAGTTTTTCAAACGTCAGAATATAATGCTCGGCATTTGCTTACAACTTGCAGGACATATTGCTTTTGTTCTTCATCTTTTGTGAGAAGGTCGTTAAAGTCGGTTATTAATTTAACACCACGCTCAGCCATATTATTAACTACTTTTAATGTTTTGACAATTTTCAATCCTTCTTGGAAGTCATTATTTTGAGGCCAGGTGTTTGGATTTTGTCTTAGGAAATCTGTTTTTATATTAAATCGGTCAAAGAATGTAAACGTTTCTTTGGTAAGTAAGTAAAATGAAACATTTACATTTGCAGGGACAGCCAGATTGTTTTTTTTGTGCTCAGCTAACCCCTTAAGTAGATAAGGTCACATATTTGACTTAATTAGCTGAAGTATGAAAGGTTTAACAATTGTAATCTCAAAATATATCAAAATGATTGTGGTACTTTATATAGTTTCATAGTTTTTCAGGTTGAAGGTAGACTTAGGCTAGGGTCACACTTGCAGATTTTACATGTGTTTTTGAGACTTGTGTTGTTTGAAATCACATGCAAAAACGCATCCATAGGCCCCCACGCAAAAAACGCATGCCCCAATAGCAAAAATGCATGTCTGAATGTACCATGCATTTTTGGGATGCGTGTTTGGCTGAGCACCAAAAAATACTGCAAGCAGCGTTTTTTGGTGCTTTTTCAGAAACGTATGCGGTTTTTAACATGGGGCCCTATGGGAAATGCATGCGTTTTTATACAGTGCCTACAAGTAGTATTCAACCCCCTGCAGATTTAGGTGGTTTGATAAGATGCCAATAAGTTAGAGCCTTCAAACTGCATACGAGAGTAGGATTTATTAACAGAAGCATAAATCTTACAAACCAAAAAGTTATGTTGCTCAGTTGAATTTTTATAAATTTTAAACATAAAAGTGTGGGTCAATTATTATTCAACCCCTATGTTTAATATTTTGTGGAATAACCCTTGTTTGCAATTACAGCTAATAATCGTCTTTTATAAGACCTGATCAGGCTGGCACATGTCTCTAGAGTTATCTTGGCCCACTCCTCCATGCAGATCTTCTCCAAGTTATCTAGGTTCTTTGGGTGTCTCATGTGGACTTTAATCTTGAGCTCCTTCCACAAGTTTTCAATTGGGTTAAGGTCAGGAGACTGACTAGGCCTCTCCAACACCTTGATTTTTTCCCTCTTGAACCAGGCCTTGGTTTTCTTGGCTGTGTGCTTTGGGTCGTTGTCTTGTTGGAAGATGAAATTACAACCCTTCTTAAGATCCTTGATGGAGGAGCGGAGGTTCTTGGCCAAAATCTCCAGGTAGGCCGTGCTATCCATCTTCCCATGGATGCGGGCCAGATGGCCAGGCCCCTTGGCTGAGAAACAGCCCCACAGCATGATGTTTCCACCACCATGTTTGACTGTAGGGATGGTATTCTTGGGGTCGTATGCAGTGCCATCCAGTCTCCAAATGTCACGTGTGTGGTTGGCACCAAAGATCTCAATCTTGGTCTCATCAGACCATAGAACCTTGAACCAGTCTGTCTCAGAGTCCTCCAAGTGATCGTGAGCAAACTGTAGATGAGCCTTGACATGACGCTTTGAAAGTAAAGGTACCTTACGGGCTCGTCTGGAACGGAGACCATTGCGGTGGAGTACGTTACTTATGGTATTGACTGAAACCAATATCCCCACTGCCATGAGATCTTCCCGGAGCTCCTTCCTTGTTGTCCTTGGGTTAGCCTTGACTCTTCGGACAAGCCTGGCCTCGGCACGGGAGGAAACTTTCAAAGGCTGTCCAGGCCGTGGAAGGCTAACAGTAGTATCATAAGCCTTCCACTTCCGGATGATGCTCCCAACAGTGGAGACAGGTAGGCCCAACTCCTTGGAAAGGGTTTTGTACCACTTGCCAGCCTTGTGACCCTCCACGATCTTGTCTCTGATGGCCTTGGAATGCTCTTCTCTGCACCCGCTCTAGTTCAGCTATGTCTTTCTTATACACCGGAGACCAGAATTGTACACAGTATTCTAAGTGTGGTCGCACTAGTGACTTGTATAGAGGTAAAAGCACTAGTGCATATCAATTAATTAGAATATCATCAAAAAGTTAATTTAGTTCAGTAAAGTGAAACACATATTACCGTATGTAAAGTCATTTCGCATAGAGTGATCTATTTCAAGTGTTTATTTCTGCTAATGTTGATGATTATAGCTTATAGCCATTGGAAACCCAAAGATAATCATTTCAGAAAATTACAGTTGGGAGGATGAAGGGTTAAAAACCGTATTCCATGGGACATCAAAGGGTGAATATAATATTGATTTATTAGTCAACGTGTTTCAGGGCTCCCAGAAATGCCATGAAACATGGCAATATTACATTGATTTTTGATGTTATTCTAACTCATTGAGAGGCACTAGTATGTTCTTATCATGAGCATCTATGCTTTTTTTATGTATCCCTTTATTTTATTAATCTTGGTAGCAGCTGCCTGTCACTGGTCATAAAAGTTGAGTTTGCCGTCTACTAATACACTCGTGTTTTTTAGGATCAGTTTTATCCAGCGTTTTACAATTACCGTATATACTCGTGTATAAGCCGACCCGTGTATAAGCCGACCCCCCTACTTTTGCCCCCAAAACCTGGGAAAACCTATTGACTCGTGTATAAGCCGAGGGTGGACTCCAGCACAGGTATACAGCCCCCAGCAGTGTGGTATATACAGGCAGCAGCCCCCAGCAGTGTGGTATATACAGGCAGCAGCCCCCAGCAGTGTGGTATATACAGGCAGCAGCCCCCAGCAGTGTGGTATATACAGGCAGCAGCCCCCAAGCAGTGTGGTATATACAGGCAGCAGCCCCCAGCAGTGTGGTATATACAGGCAGCAGCCCCCAGCAGTGTGGTATATACAGGCAGCAGCCCCCAGCAGTGTGGTATATACAGGCAGCAGCCCCCAGCAGTGAGGTATATACAGGCAGCAGCCCCCAGCAGTGTGGTATATACAGGCAGCAGCCCCCAGCAGTGTGGTATATACAGGCAGCAGCCCCCAGCAGTGTGGTATATACAGGCAGCAGCCCCCAGCAGTGTGGTATATACAGGCAGCAGCCCCCAGCAGTGTGGTATATACAGGCAGCAGCCCCCAGCAGTGTGGTATATACAGGCAGCAGCCCCCAGCAGTGTGGTATATACAGGCAGCAGCCCCCAGCAGTGTGGTATATACAGGCAGCAGCCCCCAGCAGTGTGGTATATACAGGCAGCAGCCCCCAGCAGTGTGGTATATACAGGCAGCAGCCCCCAGCAGTGTGGTATATACAGGCAGCAGCCCCCAGCAGTGTGGTATATACAGGCAGCAGCCCCCAGCAGTGAGGTATATACAGGCAGCAGCCCCCAGCAGTGTGGTATATACAGGCAGCAGCCCCCAGCAGTGTGGTATATACAGGCAGCAGCCCCCAGCAGTGTGGTATATACAGGCAGCAGCCCCCAGCAGTGTGGTATATACAGGCAGCAGCCCCCAGCAGTGTGGTATATACAGGCAGCAGCCCCCAGCAGTGAGGTATATACAGGCAGCAGCCCCCAGCAGTGTGGTATACAGCAGCCTCCCCAGCAGTGTGGTATACAGCAGCCTCCCCAGCAGTGTGGTATATACAGGCAGCAGCCCCCAGCAGTGTGGTATATACAGGCAGCAGCCCCCAGCAGTGTGGTATATACAGGCAGCAGCCCCCAGCAGTGTGGTATATACAGGCAGCAGCCCCCAGCAGTGTGGTATATACAGGCAGCAGCCCCCAGCAGTGTGGTATATACAGGCCCCCCGATTACCCACCCCAGTAGTTTATACAGGCCCCCCGATCCCCCCCCCCCCCCCGTAGTTTATACAGGCCCCCCGATCCCCCCCGCCCCGTAGTATATACAGGCCCCCCGTAGTTTATGCAGGCCACCCGATCCCCCCCCCCCGTAGTATATACAGGCCCCCCGATTCCCACCCTCTATGTAGTATATACAGGCCCCCCGCGCTCTATATACAGGCCCCCGGTTGCAGCCACAGACCTGTAAGAGAATCGCTTTCATACTTACCCTCCTCACTGTCATCGCGCGTCCTCGTCTCCTTCCAGCTTCTTCCCGGCGCATCCACAATGACGTCATTGTGGACGCGCCGGGTACAAGCGGGAAGGAGACCGGAGGAGCGCGGGTAACAGCGAGGAGGGTAAGTATGAAAGCGATTCTCTTACAGGTCTGTGGCTGCAACCGGGGGCCTGTATATAGAGCGCGGGGGGCCTGTATATACTACATAGAGGGTGGGAATCGGGGGCCTGTATATACTACGGGGGGGGGGATCGGGTGGCCTGCATAAACTACGGGGGGCCTGTATATACTACGGGGCGGGGGGGATCGGGGGCCTGTATAAACTACGGGGGGGGGGGGGGACCGGGGGGCCTGTATAAACTACTGGGGGAGAGCAATGTAATATGCACGGCTCCCCCTGCCGCTGATGGACAGGGGGATGCCGTGCATATTGCATTGCACTAATGAGCGGCCCCACGTGACCGGCCGCTCATAGTGCAGCCTCCCCCTGCCTCCTCCAGCCCCCGGACACCGGCCCCCCCCCCACTCAGCTGTATAGTGACTCGTGTATAAGCCGAGGGGGGCACTTTTCAGCACAATTTTTGTGCTGAAAAACTCGGCTTATACACGAGTATATACGGTAAGTACATAATTATAAATGTTATTTACTCTGCATGAGTTCATAACCTTACATTTATCCACATAAAATTTCAATTCCCATTTCTCAACCCAAACCTCCATTTTTCTTCTGTAATATTAAATTGTCCTCCTCTATATTGATTAACCTGAGGAATTTGGTATCTTCTGCAAAAATTTAAATTCTACTATGTATTCCCCCTACAAGGTCATTAATAAATATGTTAAAAAGAAGCAGGCCCAATACTGACCCCACTGTTAACTGTGACTCAGTCCGAGTGTGTTCCATTAATAACCACCCTTTGTTTCCTATCAACTGCACTTACACATATTTTCCCCTTTTCCCATTATTCTCATTTTATGTATCAACCTTTTGTTTTGCACCATATCAAATTTCTTTAGAAGGTTCATATAGACAACATCCACTGCATTTCCCTGGTCCAGTCTGGTATTTACCTCTTCACAGAAGCTGATCGAATTAGTTTAACAGGAACGGTCCCTCATAAACTCATGTTGATACTGGGTCATAAGGCTGGTCTTGAAATACTCCAGTATAGCATCTCTTAGGACACCCTCAAGGATTTCAACCACGGTAGAGGTTAAATTTACTGGCCTATAATTTCCAGGCTCAGATTTTGCACCACATTTGCTATGTGCTAGTCCTGTAGGTACAGCCCCTGTTGTTATGGAATCTGTGAAGATTAAAAATAATGGTCTGTTTATCACAGTATATAATTCCTGCATTACTTGTAGGTGTATGCTATTGGACCCTGGGGATTTGTCTACTTTAGTGAATTTGAGGCAGTGAAGTACCGTATTTTTTGGATTATAAAACGTACTTTTTGTTCCCCCATATTTTGGGGGAAAGTGGAGGCTGCGTCTTATAATCTGAATATACTGTTATGTATTGTAAGGGAGGGGGGCCACTTTGGAGCAGTGTCCGGGGGCTGGATCAGGCTGCAGAGGCAGCAAGAGGCCACATGCTCCCACTCATTAACCTGATGTAATATTCACTGAATCCGCCATCCATCACCACAGTGCTGAGATGTGGACAGGGGAGTGGCGCATATTACATGTGCCCCCCTGACCTCCTTTCATGGATATGCCCCCCTGCGTATGCAATATGGCCTTCTGCTGGTGCGCACACAGTAAAATAACAAATGATGTTACTCACCTTCCGTTGCTCATTTCGTGCTCCCAGCTCAGTGTCTTCCTGTGTCCAGCATCCGATCATGTGACCTGGGACTCACAATGATCCGATGTCCAGGATCAACACTTTAAGTCATCACTCAGCTGGAACCATGGAGCAAGCTACAGAGGGTGAGTAACAGCATTTGTTATTTTACTGTG
Organism: Allobates femoralis; assembly: GCA_033576535.1. Taxonomy (NCBI): domain Eukaryota; kingdom Metazoa; phylum Chordata; class Amphibia; order Anura; family Aromobatidae; genus Allobates; species Allobates femoralis. The sequence goes on from JARQOC010000011.1 coordinate 182,611,698, forward strand.
TGTGCACCAGCAGGGGAGCATATAGTGGAACAGGGGGGCCATATCCGAGATGGTGGGGCTATGTACCAGCACAGGGGACCTGTGCCAGCAGAAGGTGAGATGTGCCATCACAAGGGGACATGTGCCAGCAAGGGGGAACCAGTGCCAGGGCAGGGGGAGATGTGCCATCACAGGGGAACATGTGCCAGCAAGGGGGACATGTGCTATCACAGGGGGACATATGCCATCACAGAGAGACATGTGTCATCACAGGGGGATATGTGCCATCACAGGTAGACATGTGCGATCATAGGTGGACATGTGCCAGCACAGGGCGACATTTGCCTGCTCAGGGGGCTATGTACCAGCTCAGGGTGACATGTGCCAGCACAGGGGAGCTATATGTGCCAGCACAGGGGCGCTATATGTGCCAGCACAGGGGCGCTATATGTGCCAGCACAGGGGGGCCATATCCAAAATAAGGGGGTCATATCCAGGATGGGGGCTATATTTCAGAATGGGGGACTATGTACCAGGATGGAGGGCATATATACCAGGATGGGGGACATATACAGTGCGTTGTGAAATTACTTTTCAACCTTTTGTCACATTTCAGGCTTCAAACATAAGGATATAAATTCAATTTTTTTTGTGAAGAATCAACAAGTGGGACACAATTGTGAAGTGGAACGAAATTTATTGGATATTTTAAACGTTTTAACAAATAAAAAACTGAAAAGTGGGGCGTGCAATATTATTCGGCCCCTTTACTCTCAGTGCAGGAAACTCACTCCAGAAGTTCAGTGAGGATCTCTGGATGATCCAATGTTGTCCTACATAACTGGTAAGGTACCTTTACACGCCGCTACAACAGGATGGATACAACCCGCTACTTCACGTGCACGGGCAAACGGTTACAAACGGGAAACGCACCACCTTTACACGCCGACACAAGGTGCGCTACGCTACGTTACATCTACAGCTAGATACATCGCCGGGTGTCTCAAGTAGCCATCTGTAGCTTACCTTACCTCATTTACACACCGCTACAACAAGCTAATATGGGCGGACCTGGTGCAGCAGGGACAGCACATAGGCGTGCCACAATTGTGGATTACGAGACGTCCGTACGCTGATAGGACAAAGCAATAACATCATGATTGGGCAGCCAGCGCAGGAGGCTGTTTAATACATGACGCTCGAGCAATTGTGTAGTGTGACTGGTCAGCTCCTTAAATATGCCTCCCTATGCAGTGACTACCAATCGTAACGCAGGAGCTTCCACCAATGATCGCTGAAGGGGCGCGGTATCCCGGTGCCTGTGTCACGCCCCAGCTACATACCAGGTACATCGCCTGGTGTATAGACATCCCTTCTGTAGCTTCTTCGCTACAATCGGCTTTGTAGCCACCTGTTTCAGAGCAGTGCTCGGAAACAGATGTATCTGTTGCCGACTGCCTCCTACCGTCTTCACACGCCGCTACTACGGGCTATATTGACGACGCAAGCTACAATCGTAGCCTGTAGCGGGTTGTATCCATCCTGTTGTAGCGGCGTGTAAAGGTACCTGTAATGATAAATAGAATCCACCTGTGTGTAATCAAGTCTCCGTATAAATGTACCTGCTCTGATAGTCTCAGGGTTCTGTTTCAAGTGCAGAGAGCATCATGAAGACCAAGGAACACACCAGGCAGGTCCGAGATACTGTTGTGGCGAAGTTTAAAGCAGGATTTGGATACAAAAAGATTTCCAAAGTTTTAAACATCTCACGGAGCACTCAGCAAGCGATCACATTGAAATGGAAGGAGTATCAGTACTGCAAATCTACCAAGACCCTGCCGTCCCATTTAAACTTTAGTCTTGAACAAGGACAAGACTGATTAAAGATGCAGCCAAAAGGCCCATGATTACTCTGGATGAACTGCAGAGATCTACAGCTAAAGTTGGAGAGTCTGTCCATAGGACAACAATCAGTCGTACAGTGCACAAGTCTGGCCTTTATGGAAGAGTGGTAAGAAGAAAGGCATTTCTCAAAGATATCCATAAAAAGTCTTGTTTGAAGTGTGCCACAAGCCACCTGGGGGGCACACAAAACATGTGGAATAAGGTGCACTGGTCAGATGAAACCAAAATTGAATGTTTTGGCCACAATGCAATACAATATGTTTGGCGTAAAAGCAACACAGGTCATCACCCTCAAAACACCATCCCCACTATCAAACATGGCAATGGCAGAATCATAGTTTGGGCCTGCTTTTCTTCAGCAGGGACAGGGAAGATGGTTAAAATTGATGGGAAGATGGACGGAGCCAAATACAGGACCATTCTGGAAAAAAACCTGTTGGAGTCTGCAAAAGACCTGAGACTGGGACAGAGATTTTTCTTCCAAAAAGACAATGATCCCAACCGTAAAGCAAAATCTACAATGGAATGGTTCAAAAATAAACGTATCCAGTAGTGATGGGCGAATCCTAAATTACTCGGAATCGCTTGACTCTAGCGAGTCCGAGCACAGGACTCGCTACTCGTTGCGAGTCTAGCGAGTCCAATGTTAATGAATGGGGAAGCGAGTAATAGCGAGTAGTGTGAGATTTACAAATCGCAGATGTGTCTCGGAAGCGTCAGCCTGAAGCAATCCTAGTTTTGTCATTTATTTGCATTGGACTCGTATACTTTGTAAGTATTCGCTGGGAAACTCGCACAGATAAGAGTCCTGTCTGCTCAGTGTGCTCGCTGCCAGCTCCAGGGTCCTAGAGCCCGCCTGCTGCCTGATGTAGCAGAGCTGAGATTGTTCTCAGTCTGCTCATTCCCTGTGTACAGACATGAATGTCTGTGCACAGAGATGATGTAGCAGAGCTGAGATTGTTCTCAGTCTGCTCATTTCCTGTGCATAGACATCTATATCTATGCACAGGGGATGTAGCAGAGAGGACATCGCGTTTTGGACTGCGTCGGACGGAAGAGGATTTTTTTAATTAAAGATGGAGTCCCTAATGGCTTTTTTTTTTTATTTCTAATAAAAATTTTTCTCTGTGTTGTGTTTTTTTTAAAACAATTTAATAGAAATTCATGGCGGTCATGTCTAATATTGGCGTGACCGCCATAAATTTCGGGCTTAGGGCCAGCTGATAATACAAAGCTGGCCCTAACCTCTTTATTACCCAGCGTGCCACCGCTACCAGGGCCGCTGGAAGAGCGGGGTTCAGCGCCAGAGGATGGCGCTTCAATGAACGCGCCATCTTCTGGGGCGGCTGCGGGCTGCAATTTGCAGTGGGGGGTGCCCAGAAAGCTTGGGCATCCCTGCGCTGCGGATTCCAGCCCCCAGCTGCTTAGCTGTACCTGGCTAGACATAGAAATTGCGCGGAGCCCCACGCATTTTTTTTAAATTATTTCATGTAATTCTGAGATTCTGACTCTGAGACTCTGACTCTGAAATTCATGAAATAATTAAAAAAAAATGCGTGGGGCTCCGCGCAATTTCTATGTCTAGCCAGGTACAGCTAAGCAGCTGGGGGCTGGAATCCGCAGCGCAGGGATGCCCAAGCTTTCTGGGCACCCCCTGCTGCAAATTGCAGCCCGCAGCCGCCCCAGAAGATGGCGCGTTCATTGAAGCGCCATCCTCTGGTGCTGAACCCCGCTCTTCCAGCGGCCCTGGTGGCGGTAGCACGCTGGGTAATAAAGGGGTTAATACCAGCTTTGTTATACAAGCTGGTATTAAGCCCGAGATTCTTAATGTCAGGCCACGTTTGACCCAGCCACTAAGAATCTCCAATAAAGGGTTAAAAAACACAACACAGAGAAAAATTTTTATTTGAAATAAAAAAAAAGCCATTAGGGACTCCATCTTTAATTAAAAAAATCCTCTTCCGTCCGACGTAGTCCAAAACGCGATGTCCTCTCTGCTACATCCCCTGTGCATAGATATAGATGTCTATGCACAGGGAATGAGCAGACTGAGAACAATCTCAGCACTGCTACATCATGTCTGTGAGCAGGCGGGCTCTAGGACCCTGGAGCTGGCAGCCTGCACAGAGAAGACAGCTGGACTCGGCTCGCAATGTAACAGCAGTTACTTTGCTAGTTTCACTGCTATCACTGGCACAGTAGCCGAGTCTAATGCAAACAATGGCAATCCTAGTTTTGTCAGCGTTTCTGACAAAACTAGGATTGATATTGATTTGCATTGGACTCGTGCGAGTAATCACTGGGAAACTCGCAGAGTACCGAGTCCTGCGAGTCCCTTACTACTGGCCGAATAACGAGTCCTAGCAAGTAGATTCGCCCATCCCTAGTATCCAGGTGTTAGAATGGCCAAGTCACAGTTTAGACCTGAATCCAATCGAGAATCTGTGGAAAGAGCTGAAAACTGCTGGTCACAAACGCTCTCCATCCA